>VXBR01009219.1:234072-451101 GCA_013400215.1 Cisticola juncidis | reverse complement strand
TTCCTCCAGCGTTAATAGCAGTCCTGTTTCTCCTCCTGGATACATGGCTCCCTTAGGCAAAGCAGCATGACCTTTGCTTAGGCCTGACCTGCCGCTCCTAGCTCCATCCCAATAACGAGATTCCACATCAAAGTGTGATGGAGATACGTTAGCCAGGTCCTCAAGTGTGTGTTTTCCCATACACACACCCCTCTCCTTTACAATCGTGTCTGATGGGAAATATGATTTGTCCTAAGATAAGAAACCAAGTGAGAATGGTGCTAAGATAAGAAAACCCAGTGAACATTCCAGAAAGAACTGTCTGGACGTTCCCAATAATGACGCATTTCAGAGACAGGGAGCTGTAATGACTTTGACTGACTTTGCCACACATCAGCCTGCAACAGTGTTTAAAATACTGGCTGGAGACTGGACCAACTGGGCAAACTGGTCTCCCAGGCTGCAGGCAGCTTCCAGGCAGATCCCTGTGTCCTGGAAGGGGTGCCTGCAGGGTACATTGAGCCCGAAGATAAGGAACATTCACTTTTGGGCAGGTGAGTAAAAGCACCTAAATCCAGTTATACAAAGAGATAAAATCTTAAAGCAGTTCCACAGGTGCTTTGATATTTTGCCATTGTGCATTCTGTAAGGCCAAAACCAGTAAATTTCTACATTTTTAGCTTATTTTAATACAAGCTGGTTATAATACATTTATATTTAGATACTATATTAGCAATAATTCTAATCATAATCATCTACATAATGTCTCATACTTCTTGTGCCTGACCAAGAGCCTTCTTTCTACTACTCTTCTACACAAAGGTAGGACCATAGGTAGTTCAGTTTTGTTAAAATGAGATCTGGTTAGACAAGGTGTTAATTTAGGATAGAAATCACCATTTGAACATCTTTGGGGTTCAAGGCTATTACATGGTTGAGTGGTTCAGTTTTAAAATTCAAACTTTGGTGTAGTATTTGGACAAGTTGTGAACCAGGACCCTAGGATTAGACCAAGTCTACTAAATATGACCAGGTAGGTTTAGGTTTGTATGCTAAATTCTGTTTAGAATGTATGTTGGCTAACGACTTAAAATCAAGGTAAAGTTGCCTTAGGCACAAAGTAGTGGACAGATTGTATGTTGGTATTTATTAGGGTTGGATAGGAATGGCTGTTAGCCCAGGAGTATAACAGAGCAGTAAGGCAGAAAACAAGAATAGTAGACTGGTCCTTAAAATGATGATAAGACATTATGATGAGTAGAACAACTTATTTTGGGTTCAGTTTCCAGTCCTCTTATGGGGCACTGTGGGAATGGATTAGGAGCTTGGCAGAGAATTTGAGTTGACACTTACTCTCTGTATTGTCATTTTAATAAAATATGAGGTGGTCTGTTCAGGATGGACAAGCACTGACACTGGATGTTGATGTGCCACGCATGGGCATGTCAGATTGTCATGCAAAACTCTTTAAATAAGCATACCATGAAGAGAATAAAGAACAATTCTTACAGAATAAATAACTTCATGTTAAGACTGAGGGCAACCCAATTCTAAGAGCAAGACAAGCAAGCACAAGCAGACCTTCAATTGCACCCCCTCTGTTTTCAATGGTCTTCAGGTATATGTATAATGTGTAATGTGTAATGTATAATGTATATGTATATGTATATGTATAATGTGTAATGTGTAATGTATAATGTATATGTATATGTATATGTATATGTATATGTATATGTATATGTATATGTATATGTATATGTATATGTATGTAAATAACACATATGTAAGCATTATTTGTTTCCTAACCAGGTATTTGCCATTGCTGAAAGAAAGCACTGATTTCAAAGAATCCTATGCCTGTTGCCTACAACACACACCTCTGCTGGCTGTGCAAGCACTGATGGCCCATGTATCACTGTCTTCTGTGGTACTTCTTAAATTTACTGACAACATTTCTCATTGCTTATGTTATGTATTCTTGCAGGCCTATTTACACAAAAACTGTTTACATTTAAAACAAGTAATTGTCTATCCAATTCCATGTGGGCATTTCCCCCATGAGTATACTCTGCTGTTTTGTGCTCAGCTCCTTGCCTGATAATGTTGATTTTTCACAGCCCTGAAGCCTCTAGTTATCAGCTTGATAGTTGATCAAACAGGGAGGTGATCAGCTTTATTTTTCTGTTGAAGTTATAAGTTTGTACCTGTTTACCAGCACTAGCTGGATGTTTGCAGGCAAACGAGAGAGCTCAGAAAACACAGTATTAGCATCAAACACACACAAAATTTTAGAAATGTCTTGATTTGGCATTTTACATTTCTTTTTAGTATAAAAACCTCTGCGCACATACACATATATATACACACACACATATATATAGATATATAATGCTTTCTACCAGATAGGAGGTTGTGGGTTGTGGACAGGTGGAGGTCGGCCACATTTCCCAGGTAGCAAGTAATAGGACAAAAGGAAATGGCCTCAAGTAGCACCAGGGAGGTTTAGATTGGATATTGGGGAAAAATTCTGCACTGAAAGGGTGGTTAGGTATTGAAACAGACTGCTCAGGGAAGTGGTGGAATTATCATCCCTAGAAGTGTTCAAAAAATGTATAGATGTAGCCCTTGAAGACAAGGTTTGGTGATGGGCTTGGCAGCTGGACTCAATGTTCTTAGAGGTCTTTTCCCACCTTAATGATTCCGAGATTTGTATTACATTCCATGTAATGCTATTGTATCCACTTTAAAATGTAATACTATTGCATTTTACTGTGTCCAGTTCTGGCAGGAGCAACCTGGAGCTCCTGGAGTGGGTCCAGTGGAGGCCTTAGAGGATGTGGGAGTGGAGCACCTTAGGAGGAAAGGCTGAGGGAGCCTTTCCAGCTTCAAGAAGAGATGACTGAGAAGGGACCTCACCAATGTCTGTCAGTATCTGAAGGGAGGGTGCCAAGAAGATGGAGCCAGGCTCTTCTCAGCGGTGCCAAGCAATAGGACAAGAGGCAATGTGCAGAAACCAAAGCACAGGGAATTCCAGCTGAACATGAGGAAGAACTTTGTCACTGTGCTGGTGACCAAGCACCAGAACATACTGTCCAGAAAGGTTGTGGGGTGTCCCTCACTGGAGATACTCAAGAACTGTCTGGATACAATCATGTGCCATGTGCTCTGGGATTGTGACATACAAAGTTATGCTTCGTGTCAGGGAAATGAAGAAAATCTGTGTAATTGTAGTTGTGGAACATGACCATGGGACAGTTATAAAGATGAGTTCTAGTAAACTGAGGAAAGCATGGAAGGAAGTTTTTGAATAAATATTTTGCTTGCAATTACCTATTATAAGTCTTAAGCTATTCTGTAATAAGTATGCTTTAATTATAAATTTAGAAGCTTGCTTTGTATTAAAGAATTTTAACTGTAGTTTTAGAATGTAAAAAGCCTTTTAGACAAAAGAAGGAAATAAGCAGGGGGCCCAGGCCTTCACAAAGGTGGGAAAACATCCTAGACACAAAAACAAGACTTCAGCTCACTGATTTATGGCTCCTGAAGAGGGAAACTGGACATCACTATCGGAGATTAATGGACCTAGAAAACAGAAATGGGACCCCCACACCTGGAAGCCGGACCCCACCATCTGAAAAACATATCCTGGATGTACATCCTGGAATACTGAAATATTGGAATAGATCACAATAGCCTATAGAATGTACAGGACAAAATATGAATTTATGACTGTTAAGTATTGAATTGTGACGTTGAACCTAGAAATGGAAACTGCTGAGAAAGCTTATGAATATGTGTGAATATAGCAAATAAAATCCCAGCAAGTCCACCAATCAGGGTGCAGTCAGAAGGGAAAACCCCTACCACTGTACCCAGCGCTGCCTTTGCTCACACTTTATCACATTAAATAATTAATTATTAAATTGCTGCTGGATATATTGGCTGTGTCAAGCGTCTGATTTCTAACAGGATGACCCTGCTTGAGCAGGGAGGCTACAGCAGATGATCCACTGTGGTTCCTCCCAACCCGACCCATTCTGCAATTCTGTGATTCTGTATTCCTGGACGTCTTTAGATAAACGCACTTTCAGATTGTTCTACGATTTATTACAGGAATGAATAGGTCCACAGTAATTGCACCAGCAGGCAGAATCTGGGAGAGCGGTGGCTGCAGATCAGCCCTGCAGAGAGGGATCTCATAACAACCTAGGGATCTTTGCCCTAAGAGCCAGAACCAGCTTTTTGCCAAAATAAGCTAAGAAAATATTATTCTAAGGAAAGACTATTCAAAAATCAGAGAAGCAAGTCTAAGCGAATATTTAAAAGAATAACAAAACCAAGTCACTTCCAGGTTTTAGGGCGCTGTTGCTTTCCCCCCGTTGCAGGCGGGGGTGGCGGGCGCCGCCCGGAACGGCCGTGCCGAGCAGGCGCTTCCCGGGGAGCGGGAGCCCGNATGGAGACGCAGCTGCAGAGCATCTTCGAGGAGGTGGTGGTGAGTCCGTCCCCGGAGCGCCGCCGCTGCCGGGGCAGCGTTGTGGGCAGGGCCGCCGCACGGCCCGGTCCCCGCGGCCCGCCGTGCTCCCTCGGGGAGGGGGGAGCGGGATTTGGGGCCGCCCCGGAGGAGGTGGGAAGCTGCTGGGAGAGGAGCTTTTGGTTTTATGGCGCAGTTGGTGCGGTGGAGCCCCGCCGCCGTCCCCGGCCGTGTTTGCCGCGGTTCCCGGCGGCAGGGGAACCATGAGGGAAGGTGATTCTTGAGGGCTGCCTTTTACCTCCGCTGGGCTTCGTAGGAAAGTTGGGACAGAGTAGGACGGGCCGTAAAATAGCTTGCTTAGCCAATATCGACTTACAGAGTGCCGAGTTTGCTGTAAAATAAACAGTGTAAGGAGTTTTGAAGGCGATCAGGAAAAGATGGATGGTCCTAGTAGGCGAGCCAGCATAATGGCACGATCACATTGTGGAAATACACGCGCATAATGCTGCCTGCAAAACGAAGCATTTAGCTCAAGAGCTCCTCCATTTTCCATTGGCCATTCCATCCAACACTTTATCCAGCTTTGCTGCCTATCCATGGATGCATTCAACGCCCTAGAACTGCTCACAGTACTCGAGGTGTGGCCATACCAAAGCTGTGTGCAGCAGGATAATCACCTCTTTTATCTGGATGGTTGAACACAGGGTTTGCTGCACCCCAGGATGGGGTTTGCCCTCCTGGCTGCCTGGGCTCTCCCTGCTGGCTCATCCTGAGCTGCTGCTGACCAGCACCCACAGATCCATTTCTGCAGGGCTGGTTTCCAGCCACTCCTCTCCCAGTTTATACTTGTGCCCAGCATTACTCTGTCCCAGGTACAGAATCTGGCATTTGATAAATTTCATGTCACTGATGGCTCAGTACTCAGTGCTCTATCCACATCCTTTTGTAACGCCTCTCATCCCTCAAAAGAGTTGACAGCACCTGTGAATTTAGTACCGTCCAGATTTGCTAATGGTGCATTCAACTCCTGCGCCATTATATAAATATATTGAACTCTAGAACTGAGCCCAGAGGAATGCCACTGGTGACCCATTATCTTTCCCTTATTTAGAAATACCTGTTTGGGGGTAAGGATGCACTGCTGTAACTCATCACCAGCCAGATGCAGCCCCACTGACTGCACCCCTTTGAGCTCTGCCCTCCAGCCAGTTCTTCACCCAGCACAAACCTGCTTATCCCACAGTTCAACAACTTGTCCAGAAGGATGCTGTGAGGGATAGTATTAAAAGCATTATCTAGGAAAAGTACTTTGACTGCTTTCTCTTAGTCTTCTCTAGGTGGATGACCTTATGATAGAAAGATAGTAAGTTAGTTAAACAGGACTTCCCCTTGGTGAATCCAAGTCAGTGGGTCATTAATCACACTTGTGTGGAGCACAAATGAATGAGCTTCTTGGTAGATCTGAGATGTTCAGAGCTGGAAACACTGGGGTGACAGGAGCTGATCCTGAACAGGAGCCTGACTGACATGTCAGACAAAAAGAAGCTGATGACATGTCAGAAGTGGAAAGAATATGTAGGTCTCAGAGCAATTGAGATTATTTCCATATCATGAATTTTAGTAGAGAAAAAAAAAGCCCAACCTTTCTGTTTAATCTGGCATTATAAAATGTACTTTTCTTTGTGTGGTGTTAAGTTGCTTGTAGCATATTAATTGTCTAAATGTGACTGATTCCTCATTTTGCCACTGCCATTCAGATTGTTTTTGCATTTTTAACTTTGTCATTTGGCTGTGTTGTCACACTGCTTGTTTTTATGCACTGTTATTTGCCTAAGATTGATAAGGAACAACAACAAAATAGTTC
This sequence comes from Cisticola juncidis, assembly GCA_013400215.1. Classification (NCBI taxonomy): domain Eukaryota; kingdom Metazoa; phylum Chordata; class Aves; order Passeriformes; family Cisticolidae; genus Cisticola; species Cisticola juncidis. Next base: position 444,787 of record VXBR01009219.1, on the reverse strand, counting down.
CTGAGAAAATGTCTCGGTATTTTTGGAGTCATAACTGATAAAATAGCAACTTACTGCTTTCCCTGCTGCTGGTACCGGCTTTGTGGACAGCAGCAAACCTTACCTTGCTTTCTGTGCAAAGCAGATGAGTGCCAGCTTCTCCTTTGCTTCTTGAATAGCAGTGTCAGGCAATTCTGGGCCAAATGATGGAAAAGGAGCACCAGAAAGTTAATTTTGTTACATGCTCTTATGTCTGTAATATAAAAATGAAAATAGATAGTGATCAGTGATAGATCACACACTGAGTATAATATGAAATTCTTACAAAAGGTAGGAAAAGCTTTAGGATAATATTTCCCAGAACCTATTTGCTGAAGTTTTAGAATAATGATGTAGAAGCCTTTGGGCAAAATGGAGTTGAAAAAGAAAAGGGGGAGAGGGAGGTAAAGGAAGGTCTTAGAGATAAATTGGATATGCATATTTCGTTTTTTATCTTGTACGAGACTATTACATCATTCAAACAAATTTAAAAAGCAATGAATCTAAATTTGGATAAGAAAGTAATTGTATTTAATTGATTTGTGTAACTAAGTGTCATGGTACATAAGAGGGGTAAAACCATAATGGATTCAAACATACTAATTTTTCAGATTATGAGGAGAGAGCTGTGATAATACAATCAAACAATTTCTCCAGCTTTGGGAAGTGAATGAATCTCTAGGTGTTTAGGAGACAAAAAAAGTAACAACCCAAACAAAGAAACAGAGCCTTAATCTGGATCTGCAACACTTATATGTCTATATGAAAGCAAAGCAATCTCATCTTTGGAATAGTGTGATTTAGCAGAACACACCTATCATTCTCTGCTACAGTCCTGTAGCAATATGACGTTGCTTTTCGTCCTTCATCCTGGGGCCATGATAGTCATAGAAAACCTTCTAACAGTAGCTCATCTGGGGTTTTTCTCTTACAGAAAACAGAAGTAATTGAAGAAGCTTTTCCTGGGTAAGTGTAATACTGCTTTATTTGTGCAAGGTTTTATGTATTAATGCATTTTCTACTTGATTCATTGGATACTGCTAATAATTAATGTTCTTATTTGCATTAGGATGTTTATGGACACTCCTGAGGATGAGAGAACCAAACTGATCAGCTGCTTGGGGGCTTTTAGACAGTTCTGGAGCAGTCTTTCCCAGGTTGACATTTTGATTTGTTTAGTTGCTTATGTCTTTGTACTTTATTTATTTTTTTAATATAAAGATACATTTTCTAGTAGACAAACGCTTAAGCTGTAAGGTCAGTGTCCAGTCATTCAGAATCTGGTTTCAGACATGGCATAGTAAAGAATATAGGAAGACTTTGCAAGAAAAGAAAGGTAATTTTGAGGTTTGCAAGGTTGTGTAGTTGTTCAACAGAGGTTGGTGTGCAGTGCAAATAAAGACAAGCAAATAGAAGCAGTAAACAAATAAACAATAAAAGTGGTTTGCTACAGAATTTTTGGAGAATTGAGTAAGTAGGTAAAAGAGAAAAAGTAAGATGGTTAAGTTAAAAAATCACCTTTCAAAGGCTAGCTACCTCCTGACACTGCTCCATAATTAGAGGCCTGTTCATCTTTATTTTCACAGAATTTTATTATAATTATGAAGGGGAAAAAATAATGTAGAAAAGTTCTAATTTACTTAAGTCTTTGCGAACTTGTGAAAACCAAAGTTGACTATAGAAATCAGTGGTTAAGCTAGGAAATGTTTCCTGTACTGGACAACTGACCAATTTCTGCTGGACCAGTGAGCTTCTTCAAAATAAGATGAAAAGATTTGTAGGAAGGTTGGGCAGCTGGATCACTTCTATGGATTTATAGTCCTGTATTTTTGTTAGTTTCATATTTTCATAGTAGGATACTATATGAACTTTATAGTTTGTTTTGCTACCTGTAAATACATTCTTTCTTCTCTCTGTTGTTTTTTCAGGACTCCCATGAGCAGTGTGTCCAGTGGATTGTAAGATTCATTCATAGCCAACATAGTCCCAAAAGAATTTCTTTTCTTTATGACTGCCTAGCAATGGCAGTAGAAACTGGACTTTTGCCACCCAGGTGAGCCATATTGGAATAACTGATTAGATACATGGAAGGTGTTATATTGGAGGTATTTTTGCAATGACATTGTAGAGTTACTGCTGGAAAACGTGTGCTTATTATTTGCCATTCATTCTTGCATTGTCGTCTTCTGCTAGGATGGTTTGTGAGTCTCTGATAAACTCTGATACACTGGAGTGGGAAAGGACTCAGCTGTGGGCATTAACATTTAAATTGGTTCGGAAGATTATTGGAGGTGTAGACTACAAGGTATCTTCCACTCATTCCTTTCTCTTTGTAAAGACCTTTATTTGTTACCTTTGTTTTTATGATTTTATCTCAGAGACATCCAATTTTTCAGTCTGCTTTTCTTAGAAAATAAAATTCGGTGAGCACATTTAATGCTTTTTGAACTTTACCCTAACAGATAATTTTGTATTTACAATGTAACTCTTCATAGTCTTTTTTCTGTCCCTTTCCTCTATTTTCATTTACAAGCTAAATACCCCTAATGCAGTTGCAGAAGTGGTAAACACTGGCAAATAAAAATTGTCAAGCATTAAGACTGGAATTCTGTCATCTGCTTTAACCTCTGTTGCCACATAGCAAAAAAGCTCCTGAAAGCTGAGCCTTTGGCATGGTACAGCTCCAGCAGAAGGAGTAGGAAACCATGCATGTCTTGCAGAGAATCACCTTGTTGCATTGTTGATCATGTTAGAGCAGAAAACATAAAGTACAGCACTGTGCTCTGTTAAGGCTGCAAAAGGCTTTGTAGGTTGGATGTCTCTGGATGCACATCAAAGTACCAACAGTTACTTCCTCTTCTGGAACATCCTAACACTGAGAAGTTCCACAAGGAATTTAATGTAAATACTCTTAAATTTTAATGTAATCAGTATTCATATTCTCAGGAGCAGTTTGTAGTCTGATACTTAGCAGCAAGAACTAATCTTTCTGTCAAAATATTGCCTGACCATATTGATTGTGTAATCTTTCTGCCAGAAATAAAGAGTATCTAGGAATGTTAATTTCATGTGCTTGCTTTCAGGGTGTGCGCGATCTGCTGAAAGTGATCCTAGAGAAAATCCTAACAATCCCAAACACTGTAAGCTCAGCTGTTGTACAGCAGCTTTTGGCAGCAAGAGAGGTAACTATATGGATGTTATACCACTGTAGAGGAAGGCAGGCCTCATTGTCTTGTTACTAGTGAGTTTCTGATGGTTGGGGTAGCTCTGATTGTTGGTATAGTTCAACAGGAAAGTCTTAATCTTTGTGTTTTAATTGTTTACTGTAATTGCAGTCTATGCAGTCAACAAAGTGCTTTTGTGGCATATTGTAAGTGAGTGTTAAAATCCCTGGTAAGAGAGTCAGGCCCAGTGCTTGACATGCCTAAGGTAAGACGTATAGGATGTAATAACAATTAATGTTGTTTCTTAGTGTATAAAAATAGTAATTGTTTGCAGTACTTTGTGGGTAGACATGGAGACGTGCTCTTAATTAGGCTCAAACAGTCTGATTTACGCTTGCACAATTAAAAACAGGTTTGAGAATGAAGTATTAATATCAGAATACAACTTAAGAAAAAGTATTTTAATTTTTGTATCTGTTTTAGTGGGCTATCTCAGACTAGGAGACTAGATTACACATCCAGGGTCTATCCAGGGTCTTTTACACTGATACATTTTTTTGTTTACAGGTGGTAGCCTACATCTTGGAAAGAAATGCTTGTTTGCTGCCTGCCTACTTTGCAGTTACAGAAATCAGAAAACTGTATCCTGAAGGAAAACTTCCCCACTGGGTAATGATGTGATATAAAATAATGTACCCTGGAATTTTGTTGCACACAACACCTATATTTTAAAACCCCTACTTGAGTGCAAATGGGGAAGAGTGCTTCCTGCACATCTTTTCTAATGCCACATTTTTCATTTTGTGGTTTTATGTTCCAGATGACTTTCCAATGTTTTGAAACAGGAAGCTAGTTATTTGAGTAGATTTCTGCATATTCTATTAAAATGTATACATGTATATATTTTTAAGTCTTAAATATTCCTTGTCAATGTCTGGAACTTAAACCCTAATTTTTTTCTCCTCTTCTCACCCAGTTACTAGGTAATTTAGTATCAGATTTTGTGGATACCTTCAGACCTACAGCAAGAATAAATTCTATTTGTGGTAAGAGAATGACTTAATGAATGACATTAAAATAACTTTATTAATTTTGAGCTATTTTTTTCTTAGAAACTTTTGGGAGCTGTATCATTTAAGTAAAATAATTCAGATGTTATGCTTCATCTAGGACCTTTGTCCTTGTCAGTTTGTTCTCAGAGTTGGTTCCCTTCAGGTTTTGTTTTGAAGGGGAAAATTCATTGCTGAGATTAAAATAATTTTTTGCTGCCTGCTGGTAGTGGAAGTGTGCAAGTTGTTATATGGTCATATGATTTGTAATTACAGGTCACTTAGCAGAGTAGGGAAATTGTAGGTTTTCTGTGCCCAAGGATTTTGAGTTAATAAATATCCACTGGGATGTTAGTCTTGGAGTGTTTTGACTTCAGTTTCTGTTGGAGCTTTTGTAGCTGCTCAGCCTCTTCATTGTTTCAGGCTTCTGGGTGAACATTTCCTAGCTCAGATGGATACTCATTCTACTTTTTTGTAAAGAAAATGTTCTTTAAAGAAAGAAATGATCATCTTTATTTATTGTTAGAAATATGATGATCAAAATTTGGCTGTTTTAGTGTGATGCCTGCTGCATTTTTCTTCAAAAGATAAAAATGTCTTCTCTTTGCTTTGAGTAGTTTAATAAAAGCTGCATTCGCTCTAAACAAGGTGTATTGTGGCAGAGCTTCTTTAGTGCAGAGACTAAAAACGTAAATTCAGCTGTAATGCTCCCAAACATTTTGTTTCAGAAGCATCTAGTTATTCTTCTATTGAAAGTGTGGCATAGCTTTTATTTATGTGACTGACAGGGATCACATTTTATTTTTTCCAAGTGTTGTATGTGTAAATGACCTGTATAGAAATGATTGAAGAGAAGGAATAAATATTTATTTACATTTTGTTTTATCTGATAATAATATGGCCAGTTTGGATAATAGAAGTCATGGAATTTGAATTGAGAGAGGTCAGAATTGAGGCACCTAAATTTACATGCTGATGGATAGGTTTGCTTGGGCCTCAGTTCAGATGCTTATGTTTAAGCAACTAAAATAAAGGCTAGTTGTCTAATTTACACTGACTAACAAGTGTAAATTGAGCCTACCAAACACATTTCATGTGTTTTGGTCTCACTGGGCTACACTGACTGAGTTGACTGGAACATCATTGACTTTAACTGGAATACACATGCTTGCATTTGACTGCTTTACTGAACACAATCTTGCCCACAGGGTCATTGAAAGGAAATTGTAAGACTAGATTTATAAGGTTTATTATAAACTTCTGAGGCTGTTTCTTTGTGGAAAGGGTCAGTCTGCCAAAATCAAATCCCTAGGTCAAGCAATGGCAGGGGAACAGTATTCTGGTAATCTGTAAGGATACTTTTAGACTGATATTTGCAAATACTTTCCTTTTTGGGGTACCCAGTATGAATAAATGGCAATTTTATTGCTTAGATATTTTATTAGCTGAAAATTGTTTAGAAAAATACAATTTGAAGGAATCCTGTGGTAAAAAAACCTTTAAACAATGGAAATTTAAGGAGAGTATGAAGGTGGCAGAGGCTATTTTTTGCATCAAAATGATTAGGCAGTGGGCCAGTTTCACTGCTTGAGAATTTGTTTCATTGCATGTAGGTCGCTGTAGTCTCCTTCCTGTGGTAAATAACTCGGGTGCCATGTGTAACTCATGGAAGCTGGATCCTACAACCCTTCGTTTTCCTTTGAAAGGTCTCTTACCATATGATAAGGTATGCCTTATTGAACTTCTTAAACCTGTTATATTCGGTAAAAGAAAAACTTTTACGTCATTAAAGCAGGGAAAAAATTCAACCATGAATATCCATCTGTTCCAGTTAGGCTAACTTGGAAGGTGTAGATGTTTTATATTTCAGTGATTTCAAGCTATATACAGAGGACCTGGAAAGCAGTGTTTGGTATAACTGCTGTCCAGGATGCTGAAGAACATGAGATGTAATTCAATGTGCTTTTGTGGTTGTGTGTATGGGAGAGAGCAAGTGAGAGCAGAGAATTGATTGGAAAATTGGCCAGATAGAAAAGAATGGGAAAGTAATTTCTTCTTTTCTGTGCTCTTCATTATTCCACAGGAAGGATAATTTACAATTCAAACTTAAAGTTTGAGTATTTAAACTTAAAACTCTGAATACAAAGTAGTGGTGTACTGAAAGAGTTTAAAGGATAAGGACAAAAATCCATGTTGTCCTGCATCCCATTCCCCATACCCTAGATGTCTAAGAAAAGAAAATAAATAAATACAGTATGTCTAGTGCCATGTACAGTGCTCACTATCTACAGCCATTATAATTTTGTGTTTCCTGACACAGGTGTGGTTTCTGTGTATTTAGTAACCTTCATCTCCCAAGTGCTTGTTTAGACTCTTCTTGAGTCCCTGTAAGCTTTTAGTATGCTCAACATTCCTTTTACAAGGAGTGCCACATTTCAGCTTCATCTTGCATGAGGAAACAGCTCCTTCAGTTTGTTTTGCACTCAGCTCCAGATACCATTTTTGTTTAAAGTGATTCAGGCTGTTGGAAGATGCAGTGGACAGTTGTGTCATGTCTGATTTCTTCACATCAGTCCTGATTTTTATGCATTTTGGTGCATTTCCTCAGTTGTCTTACCTTGTTTCCTTTGAGTTCAAGGCTATTCCAAGAAGTGTACCATCCTTTTATTGGATGAAAAATGTTCTTCTACTTGGACCTCATAAAATCTGCCGCTTCTTAAGAGCTATGATTATCTCCTCATTTCTTTTAGTTACCAGAGAGCAAGAGGATTTCCCGGATAGTGCATACCTGCATAAATTAAACATTTATTCTTACATGGTTTATTCAGTTAAATGTAAGCTCAGTATTAAACATGATCGTGAGGCAATATATGTTTGTGTGTGATTGCTTGTTTCTTTTTCAAGGATCTCTTTGAGCCACAGACTGCTTTGTTGAGATATGTGCTGGAGCAACCGTATTCAAGGGATATGGTCTGCAATATGCTAGGTCTGAATAAGCAGGTACTGTACTGTGCTCTAACACGTGATTTAATTCTGCATAGAATCTGCACTATTCTTTTTCTCTTTTCTTTGCTATAGCTAACTAAGCAAAACAGTTTAGGTACAGAGAGTGATTTTTTTTATGAGATCATATTAGGTTAATTGGACACTGTTATTCCTATCATTTGTATATTGCTTTACGAATGTTAAATTGAAAAGTAGAAATTTAAAATATGATTTTTTTTTGCATTGCTTTTTTTTCCTATAAGGCCAGCCTCAAGTACACCTTTGACAGACAGTAGGAGACTGGTTATTGTTCGTTGGTTTTTAAAGCATTGTTGTACTCTGTTATATTGGAATGTTACAATACTAGAATAGTTGAAAGCTGGGGTTTGTTTTGTTACATTTTTTCTTTTGAAACTTTAGACTGGGGGGCTTAGTCTGACTTGGGGATCCTTGAGGCTGGCCTCATAGTCACTGTTTTGTCTTTTCTTTTTTTCTTCCTTTATTTTTGTTCTGTCCTGTCTTGTCCTGCCCATCCTCCAATGCTCTAGACCTTGAACATTGCTCAGGTATGTTCACAACCTTACTGTTGTATTGTGACTAACGATACGCTGGCCGCTTTGTAGCCACTGATTCCAGGTAGAGAATACATGTACAGTCAGGGCTTGAAATTGGCAGGACCATTAGTTAGGGGAAAATTCTCACTACAATTCTCTAGACATATGAGAGAGATATATAAGAGCATATAAAGCTGACAGTCAGTGGTCCTTTAATACTAATTTTTTTGCTGGAATGGACTGCTACCATTTCTGTTACCAGTCATAACTTTTACTTTGCTGGAATTTTCAGATGAGGAGAGATTTTTAGTTCAACATTTCTGTCCTTAAGCTGGTGGAGGAAGCATCCACTGGACTTAATTGTAAAAATGTAAGTCTGTAAATATACAATTTTAAAAAAGAAAGGTTTACTAGTGGAATTTTCTTATCATTAGAAAGCCTCTATAAAGAACTTCCCAACAGGCAATTATAATATTCTCCAATGAGCTGAGAAAAGAGTAATGCAGAATACCACACAAAAAGTAGTTCCTTAAAGTTTGACTGCTTGTTGAAATAAATAAACAACTGAGCAAGTCAACCAAGTGAACTTCGGCTTGAAATTTGAAATTATGGGTGTTATATTTATAGTTTATCCCTCATTACATTAATAATTGCCACACCTACTTTGAAAAAACAGTGTTTAAAATTTATAAAATAGCGTTGCTGTTTGCAATACTATAGTGAAGGTTGTGTCAGTGTTTCCATTTAAGAAACTTTTTTTAGGTTTGTAACTTGACTATAAAATTTACATGATCCTGAAACCTTGTGTACATTTCCCAATGTAATGGAATACACCAGTGCATTTTCTGAACTGGGATAATGTTTTTGAATGTACAGATTCCTACATCTTGGCTGACAGTACTCTGTGTTGTATATGGTGATCTTTTGTACCTAAAACTTAAAGCAGCTGAAATGTTAAACCTTGGAATTCAGCTGCTAGGTTTACTGTTTAAATGAGTAGTTTTTGTGTCTTTCTGTGTCTGCATTGAGTTGACAAACGGAACTATTCCTCTATCCATCTTGTAGCTGGTAAATAATACAAGATATAGACAAAAATTACGTTGAACCCATTTTATTTTTCTATCCTGTGGATGGTCTGTCCTTGCATGTAAAAAAAAAAGTTATGTTAAAAATGGTGGGTTTTAACTCCTACTTCACCATCCTCTGAAAATAATTGAAGAAATAAAATGTGTTAAATTATAGTTTTTAAAATTTGTTTGCTAGTATAGTAATTCCTACACAAAGTTTCATCCTGATGTGAACTTTTATGGCCAAGGAACAAACGTGAAGAATGTGGCTTATAAAGGAAATGCTGACAGAACATGAACTATAGCTGTGCTACTACAGTTACACCAGTATAAAGATGTTGAAAATACGTGAGTTGGAAATACGTGAGTTGAAAATACAGATATCGGGGTGGGTGTTACAGTGGTATGGAAAAGGAAATACGTTCCATTTAAACGTTAATATACTCTGCATAAAACTGTTGAAAACATTAAAATTTTACTTGTTTTCAGGTACAAATTGCCTTTATGTTATATTTCAATTTGTTAATGTAGTCACCTGACAAAAATAGTAGCATGCTTTTCAGAAGTTATGTAACTATATCAATGCTTTCAGTAAAATGGCTGATAATCTTGTATTTTATTATTAGGGAAATAACCTGCAAAATTGAACAGTTACTTTAATAAAAGACTCCTAGAAATGCAAATAGTGCCAAGTTTGTTTCAGAATAAATACAGAAACACCTCAATGCAATGATCATTACTTATTTATGATCATTTATTATTTATGTGGAGTTGCTTGTATGCCCTGTCAACTATTTACACAGATCCAGTTGCAGGATTGGAGCCTTCATTTGAATCTTTTGGCATCACAATCTAGGTATGGTTCAGCCAGATTTGTCCTAGTTCTCAAATATCCTTGAAGATGAACAACGAAATTTTGTGGTTCAGTCTTAACTAAGCCAGATCTGTGTTAGAAAACCATGCACTCAAGCCATCTCTGAGTTGTGTAAAAATAAACAAATCCAGCTGTCCTGTTAACCTTGCAGGGAGAAAAATCAAGGTAAAATTTCATGTGTTCATAGATTCATATGTTCCTTTCAGGATTCTAAGTTTCCTTGTGGGATGAGGTTTTCCAGTACCCTTATCAAGTATATGCTTTAAGTCCAGATGTAATATGGACTTTGAAATGTTTCTTTTGTTGGTGTCTGGGGACTCTGAGTTTTTGCTACTGTGTATTTATGTGTGGAACAGTACATACTCTTGTATATCTGTTTGAAGTGGTCTGTGAGAAGCAGAGATTTAAGTTGTATTTTGCTCTGTATATTACCATGGTTTGCAGTTGAGATCTTATCCTTAAGGGTGTTTTCCAACCTAAATGACTCAAGAATTCTATATCAATTTACATTCTTCTGCTAACTGAGATGTCAATTTCAATTCTTAGTTATTTTTTTAAATAATTTTTTGAACTGTATAACAATCTCGTTTTTTGGGAAATGATTAACAGTTCAGAGTGTCTTAGTACACTGATACCACGTCAAGATTTGGTTTAGAGGTCTTACAGTTGTTTCTTAAAACACAATTAAAGTAATGTCTTAAAGACATGAACTCACTTTGGAGGTTTTGGTTTATATCTTTACCTTCTCTTTATGTACAGACTTGCATGAAGAATAAAATGCCATTTTTGCTTGCATAGTTGCAGTTAGGATCTTGTTGCAGTCCTCTAATCAATCAAAAATGGTTATTTTGATTACTCTGCTTTGGGGAGTATTTGAGACAGGTGGTAATTTTCAGGTGTCTTGTTTCTGTAATGTAAAAATGTTTAATTAGCAGCTGTTGTATTAATGATTTTGCTCTTTAAATAGTGTATTTGGCTGGTCACCTTTTAAACTAGCAGTGGTGATCTGCAGCTTATCTTGTTAGTTATGCCTTACTCTGTGCAGGTGAATGTGCGGTTGTGTTCTCTGCTAGCTGCAAACCAGGATAGTTAGTATGGGGAAGCTGTTGTAAGCAGAATTGTTAACTGAAAGGAATGACAATGCAGTATTTAAAAATTGACTTCCACTTTCATTTTTAAAATTTCAATTGATGCTGGGATCTTACTATCCAATTTTACTGATGATAAGGTGGCAAAGTACTCTGTTTAAGGGGAGTCATATTTTTATGTGTTTCTGATTGTAAGGGTGTGTGTTGAGAACACTCAAGTATATGTTCCTTGTTGAAACTTACTCATTTTTTTAATGGGGGAAACTTGAGAATGGCTGCCAAACTTGGAAGAGATGATAGAATCAGGTATAATGCACACAATAAGCTTTATGGTTTTGTGTCCTTGTAGCAGACAGGTTTGGAAAATGGAAGTGTGGGAGTAGTTCTGTAATGTTTTAATAACTTCAGGTGTTTTGAATTGGACTTTTGGAGACACCACTTACTCATGTAGGGATCTTGGCCTCTGTGATTTGGTCTTCTGAGTCCATTCCTTAAGAGTAGATATTTACTAAATGTTGTTTGTTTAAAATACTCAAAAGCTGTCATAGCCATCAGCCAGCTTTACTGACTCCTTAAAATATTTTTCTTTTAGGAAATTTTAATGCTAGCCATGCTCCTGCCCCACCCTTTGATACTCACCCTGTCTCAACACCTCAAAAAAAGAAGGAATTAAAAATTCAAACTCAAATAAGAAAAACAAGCCACCATCCAACTGAAGCTCTGATCCTTTTAAGGAAATACCACTAGTCCATTAGAGGGCTGGTCTTGAAAAATGTTAGTGTCAAGTTGTCATGGAAGCAATTTTTCCCCCCAGTATTTCTTCTTGATTTAATAATGTTGTCAATGAAATTATGTATTTTCAGATCTTTAAATGTTATTTTCAGAACAAAATGGAGAATGTGTTTGTACCACCAAATTGCAAAAATTAGTCATGTTTACTTTAGGGGAAAAGCACAGTGATTTTCACTGCTACATTTTTTCATACATAATCCAGAACAGCATTTGGAGTTTTTTTTGTTACTCATTTTTGTTTTACTTAAGCTATGCCAAAACACAAATTCCTACTTATTTGTGAGGGTAATCAGCTGTCACCTATAATTTTGTTCATCTCAGTTTATACTGAGATTTTCTTTCACTTTTGAGCAATTAATAAAACAAGAGCCCAGTCTTGCAAATTCCTGTGCAGCACAGTATTTTATTTCTAAGAGGTCCAAAACGATAGATACAAAATCTTTGCAAAAATATATATTCACTGAAAAGACAGAAAAAATAAAGTTGCCAGAAAATTAAATTAATTAGGATAGAATGTGGTATAGTGCTATTTTTCTGATGGAAAATTGTTTTTAAAGCAATGAAAGTGTGGTTTCCAGAATAAAAGCTTGAATTATTTTTTTTAATTTCCTGGTTCTTAAACTTTTCCCAGTCTTAGAATTTTTCAGATTTGCAAAAATTCCTGCTGGAAATTCTGGCTCTCTTTTTAGCAGTAATATTTTTCCTGTTGTATTCTTCAAATAACTTCATTCTAAATTAATATAGCCTCACATGATTAGGCTTTTGGACATTAACCCAGTGCCTAGCAAACTATTAAATTTCAAGCCCTGTACATAATAGTTTTGCATGCTGGATTATAAACTAGTCTGTAGTGTTGTCTGTTGCACCCTGCTCTGCTTCATAATGAGTTGCTTTGGGAGGGGGAGAAAAACAAGCCACAAAAGACCCAAAGTGTTCTGAACTGATGGTGCCAATACTGCTCTCTGTAAACCTGTTCGTGGTTGCTCTGTGATAATGACATTGCGTACTGGGAGAAAAGGTATCATGCTTTCTGTCTTAGCCAGAGGTTTGTGTTAAGCATGCTTCAAGAAAGCACAGCTGGAATTGTAGCTTTCTGCAGTTTTGAGCTGGCAAAGAGCATGCAACAGGGGATGCTGTTCACTGTATTTTGTCAACTTTTCCAATTCTTGCATTCTGTTTATAATTGAAGAGAATCTCTTTTCTTTTCGTAGCAAAAGACTACCATCAATGAAGGTAGAACAAGCATCTCCTTTCAGCATCTCTCTTTACTTTTATTATATCTTTATATTAGCCTTTTTGTAGGCTGCCTGGCTAGTAAGTCAAAGAATTCATCTAAGGCATCCCTAAAATATTTTATGAGTATTGGGGTGATCTTTTAAGACTTTTTACATACACCTTTTTGCCTCTAGAAAGGGATAATGCATTTTCATGATTAGTGTTTGAGCAGCTCAGTTCCTTTTCTTTTGTATCATAAAGTAATAATTTTTTCTTTAAGGCTGCATTATGTTACAGGCATCAGGCCAAATAAAAAAATTAATAAATGTGATCATTCCTGAGTACAGATTACATTGAAACAAAAAGGTTAGATTATTTCCATAGTATTTCTGAGATAAGGTAAATTCTTTGTGTTTTTTCTTCCTTAGTTATATATACATTATACGAGTGTAACAATACAAATACAGGATAATAACAAAAAGTTGTTGCACTGAAGATCTTGTAACATGTGACGTTATACTTGGTAGTCTTGAACTGTAGATTTATAATCTGAGTTCCAAATCAGTGGTAGTGGACCTATTTTCCATACATCTGTACTAACAGAATGTATCCAAATATATAATATATTCCTTACTGGATCATTATTAAAAATCATCAGAGGTGGTGTGTAGTTGAAATTATTTCTGGGTTTGCATAGCTCAGTGTGAAGACTGTCGCAGTCTAACATCCGAGGGGCTCCTCACTGATGTGTAATTTCTGTTCTATTTACAGTATTTAGAGCACACCACTGATTAATTTTTAAGTCTTTTTGATGTTGTAACCTGTGGTGCTGTGTCAATAGGACAGCATCTAGTTATAGGGTATTAACCAGATGTAAATTCTGCTGCTAGTTGCAGGTGGTAGGTGAAGCCAATACGAGAGTAAAAAAGAGAATATATATCAAATATCTTCATCATGTATTTGGATGTTTCCTCTGAATCTGATAGTATAATTGGTATAATTTTCTTTATGGTGATCCCTACTTCTGAAAAGGACTTAATGGAGAAAAGAAGGAATGGAAAAAAAACCCCAGCAAAAACTCCCCAAACCAAATAAAAGAACCCCCACCTGTGTGTTTAAAGCATGGGCTTTGTTTTCTGCAAGTGTGAGACCAGAGAAATAACATTCTGCCTGAACTTGCTATAAAACAGCAACCCACCCCAATGTTATCTCTATGTTCATGAGCTGATATTTGGAATGATGATAGCTGATGATCTGTTGATGTTTTGGAGCTGAGTAGAGAATTATGGAATACATGATGAAATGTAAAAATGATTGTGACCTGTAACATAGTGCAGCTTTAATGTACTGGCTTATCCTTAACTTAAGTTCAGACTTCATCTCATGCTTCCCAGCCTTCTGTCAAAGTACTGTACTGTAACTGCAACTGTGCAAGTTCTGGAGTTAATGGCAAGGCTTTTGGAATACTGTATCTGATCTCTGCCTTACAGCACAAGCAACGTTGCCCTGTGCTGGAGGACCAGCTGGTGGACCTTGTGGTGTATGCCATGGAACGGTCTGAGACTGAAGAGAAGTTTGATGATGGTGGAACCAGTCAGCTTCTGTGGCAGCATCTCTCCAGCCAGCTCATTTTCTTTGTGCTCTTTCAGTTTGCAAGTTTTCCTCATATGGTCCTGTCACTCCATCAAAAGGTAAATTGTTTGTATCGCTCCCACACGGTAAGAGGGATTTTAAAAAACAACCAGTATTTTTTTAAAAAGTGTCACTCACCTCTGCAAGAAGCACTTGATGTGTAAAAATTAATTATGTTTTTAATCACTGTTCTTGTAGAAGTCAAATTCTCAAGTTAGGGTGCTGTGAGCTAGATGTATTTTTAGTGTATTCAGTTACAGGATGTTGCATTTTATTTGTATTCAAAGTGTGCTAATAACTAGAATAAAGAGAGAAGCTGCCATAATTCAGAAGATCTAAGTACTGTGCTGTTGCATCAGCTTACAAACGAGTTTTTAACAGAGTGAATGCCCTGTTCTGTTTGTGGACTAAAAAAACATGCCATGCAAATGGATGTAGGAACTTGCTGGTTGTGTAATCAATCTACTCAAGCAATCAAAGGTAATTTGCTCAATTATGGTGATACTGGCAATCACAATCTCAAGTTATTATTACTTCCTAGTAATAATTCCATTAAAACTGATGCTAGTATTTGCCCTTTTCTCTGGTGCTCAGGGTTCTAGTTCTAAGAATGGTGATGCCAGTCCTCCATAAGAAGGGAAAGGAAGGGTTGCAGTCAGCCAGCAGCATCCTGAGCTCTTTGCTGAGATAGCTGTATGGTGTTGATGGTAGGGTTATGAATGTTCTTTCTCCTCGCTATAGAATCAGCTTGTGGCTATTATAGATGCAGTTTCCAATACCCACAGTTAGATGCAGTTTCCAACATTGTTCCATCTTCACTTGTCCACAGTTCCACGATACATAAAAATTTACTATGTATGTTGTGTTCCACTTGTGATGGATTGTAGTTCTCTGCTCTCTTTGTTTTCACTGAAATTAGTTTTAGCAGGGCTGTATTCCTGTAATTACTGTTAATAAACATTTGAACCAGTAGGCATTCTACAACACAATTGCACAAATCTAGTATGAAACTACAGCAAGCAAGATAATAGTAGAGTATTAGTTATTAGTGAGTAGCTGTTGCAGATAAAGAAGTTAATTAACAAAAAAAAAACAGACCCAGGTGAGTCCAGATGAAGAAAACTGAAGTTGTTCTGGCTCAGGGACTTCCTTTGTAGGAATTTATAAAGCCTGTGGCCTGATGCTAGTGATGGAAATACTACAGGACTACAAGGTGACAATTTAAGACCAATATTTAAGTGTTGCTAGTTTTTCAAAGCAGTGATCCTCAGGAGTTAAATGCATTTTGAATCTTACCGTTAATTGTTGTGGCCATCACAGAGTCCATTCATGTGTTACAACTAATGTACCTATTTCCCTTCTTTCTGAAAACAATGTATGTTTCTGCCTAAGTCGTGCTATAAAATTGTCTGCTAAAACTGGTTTAGTCTATCGTTTTATAAGAATCTTTGCAGTGGTTTTTCTTCTGCATGTGGTATTTGTCTGTTACTGAGTGTTCTTGACAGTTGGCAGGCCGTGGTCTCATTAAGGGGAGAGACCACCTGATGTGGGTGCTACTCCAGTTCATCTCTGGCAGCATCCAGAAGAATGCACTTGCTGACTTCCTCCCAGTTATGAAGCTGTTTGATCTCCTGTATCCTGAGAAAGAAGTAAGTCTCTGATATTAAAAGTTTTATTTTTAATTCAACTTGGGACCTTCATATGTCAATATTACTATCCATCTTGAGTCACTCTTAGAACAGTGTGCTGCATAGTTGGAGGGAGATGTTTCATAAGTTTCTTCAAAGGTTTCATATCTATGTAACCACATTTGTTTTTAGGGACAAGAAAGGCTTCCTCGCTTCATTAGCTTTGGTTTGATTAAGGCTTTGAGGAGTTCATAGAAGTACGGAGGAAACTGTAAAGGAATAATGTGTAATCCTGTTTTTACATCTGGGCTGTAACTTTAAATCGTACTTTAAATTCATTCTGCAGGGGCAAATGAAATCATATCCATGCTTTGTACATTCCTCTAGGGTTAAGGTTGCTGAGGAAGGGACACTTCGATGAAGTTCTTAAACTTTAATTCTGGCAGCACTGTCAGTGTGAAGTCCTGATTGTTTACTCTTTCTGTAGTGCTTTTTACTTTGGGCGAATGGATAGAATAATAAAAGTGCGTGATGTATCAAACTCATAGGTAACAATGTTCCCCCTGCTGCATTACTTTTGAAATTCTTCAGTACAATTTGTGTCAGGAGATTTCAATTGCTTTTGCCAGCATCAAATATGGGAAGAGCAGTAGGACTGTTTACTTCAGCTGTTATGATGGCTCCAAGTTACGCTTACTGAAAGTTTTGTTTGACTAGTGCTTTTTAAGTGCTACATCTTAAGTGCCTGTGAAACTGAATCCTGGGAAGAATTTTTTTTTAAGATTCAATTTCACAAGCACTTAAAATGTTATCTTTGGCCATTGCTCTTAAGAGGCTCTGCCTTGCTTTCCTGTTGAGGTATTGGTGCTGTCTCACTTGCACTGTCAGTGGTGTTTGTGCAGTGGTAAATGTATCAGAGGGAAATAAATGTGAACATTGGTAAAAGGGGAGAGCCAGAGTTCCTTTTCCAATGGCAGTACCGTAGCTAAGTCTGGATTCAAATTTTTTTAATTTTGGATTGTATCTGTACCTTTTCATGAGAGGCATTACCTGTGACACTGAACAATTCAGATTTTTCAGAAGGTACTGTTGAACCACTGAGTACCTACTATGGAAGCAGATACCATAACTGGTTTCTGAGTAATGTGTAAGTGTGAGGCTGAGAGAAAAAGACATATGCTGTGTTACTCTGTATGTCTGGAAACTGTATACTCTTAAGCATGAACTTCCTTTTGCCTAGGTCTTACATTTGTTTGGTTTGGGTGTTTTTTCGCAATAATTACCAAGGTGCGGATCTCTTCCATAACTATTGGTTTAAAATTACAAACACTGATGAGGGTAGAATCTGTTCTTTTAAAATGTTCAGTATGGTATAGCAAGTCAGAAAAAAGAAAAACCTGATCTTGTGATACTGGCTATCTAAGTTGGTTTTGTGCAACATTAATTCATGTGGTATGTCACATTCTTGTGTTTTTCCCTTAGTATATTCCTGTACCTGATATTAACAAACCGCAGTCAACTCACGCTTTTGCAATGACCTGCATTTGGATTCACCTGAACCGGAAGGCCCATAGTGACAACTCCAAATTGCAGATTCCCATTCCTCATTCTCTTAAACTTCACCATGAGTGAGTGTGGGGGTTTTGTTATGTTTTATGTTTAGGCATAATGAAATAAGCCTAAATGAATACAAGTCTGTATTCAGAATGTATTGTGTGATGGGATGCTGTATAAAGGTTATCAGTAGTAACTTCAAAGTCATTCAAAAAGACAGAGTTCAAACTCAAAATATTTCATAAAAAGTGAAATGCTATTATCCAGCTAGTGGAAATTACATATTTTGTCTCTGAATGCTGTCTTTATTACTGATAGATAATCTGAAAGTAAATGGACAATTTTGTTTTGTTACGCTGTGGTTTGGAAAATGTGGGTAAGCAGTACAAAGGGTCAAGTTTTTGGCTGGAAAGGTGATTTTTAGCTGTATTTTTTTTCCTGAGGTATTTCTCCAATGTAGAAAAATTGTAACATGGTGAAACTGTGGCGTAAGTAGTTGTTTTGATATGGTGCAATTAATAACTATTTTGATTTTTTTCTACTATTTTATAATGGGTTTTTTGACTGAGATTGTTGTAGCTGTATTCCTGGAATGCATGTGTATTCTTTCTGCTTAATGTTTAATCTTTTTGGCACACAGGTTTTTGCAACAGAGCTTAAGGAATAAAAGCTTACCGATGAATGACTACAAAATTGCCTTGTTGTGCAATGCTTACTCAACCAATTCAGAGTGTTTCACTTTGCCAATGGGTGTTCTAGTAGAGACTATTTATGGAAATGGCAACATGAGGACACCTCTTCCAGGGACTAATTGCATGGCATCAGGGTCTATCACCCCATTGCCAATGAACCTCTTGGACTCACTCACAGTTCATGCCAAAATGAGGTACAGTATATGCTGCTTTCTTTTTTAACCTGTAAATCTGTGTGTAGCTAGTTACCATCAGAAAGGCTTTCTGTGGCCAGACATGTCATGTATAGATCTAGTCACTTGCTTTAAAAATGTGTTACATTTCAAGTCCATGTTTTTGTTTCAAAAACGCTTTCTCTTTTTCCTCAGTCTGATTCACAGCATAGCTACAAGGGTAATTAAGCTGGCTCATGCAAAATCTAGTGTGGCCTTGGCTCCTGCTCTGGTGGAAACCTACAGTCGCCTGTTGGTTTATATGGAAATAGAATCCTTGGGCATCAAAGGCTTTATCAGTAAGGGAAAAAACCTTTTTTATTTTTCCCCCTTTCTTTCTGTTATGTAGTATTTTTGTTTAATAGAAACTGGAGACCATAGTAAAACTGAAAATATAATGCAGTATGTATAAATTAGTTTAATGTAAAATAAACTGTGAAAGTTGTTCTAGTGCTGCAGTAAATTCCAGACTAATTACACTTCTGTCCCTTTATACCATCACTTGTATGGCCAGGACCTTTCCAGTTGTGCTGTATTGTGTAAAAACATGTTTAAAAAGTGTAAGCAAAGTTACTTTGAGATATACAATTACTCTTAATTACTTAAGGATACTTAATTACTCTTGTTAAAATAATTTGTATGTCTGCTCTATGTGTTAGTTCAAAAGATTATTAAGCTCTCTTCAGATAGCACTTGCACATATGCTTTTTTGGAGATAATACACTTTTCCAATGAAATGTCTGACAACCTTATAAAACCAGTGTACTCTGTAGTTGTATTTCAAGGTGTGATCAGTTGTAAAACTTACTTTACAAACTCTTTTTCATAAGGTCAGCTCCTGCCAACAGTGTTCAAATCTCATGCATGGGGAATTTTGCATACTCTGCTGGAGATGTTTAGCTATCGGATGCATCACATCCAGCCTCATTACAGAGTCCAGCTCCTCAGCCATCTTCATTCCTTGGCTGCTGTGCCACAGACTAATCAGAACCAGCTTCATCTCTGGTGAGTGACGTTTGCCATATTTGTCCACAATCTCAGATTCCTTCTTGTTGAAAGCTGCATGAGGAGAGGCTAAATGGCACTTCCAGTCTTGCTTCTGTGACTAACTTGTTCTGGGTTGTCTCAGCAGGGTGTGTTTCAGCAGTACTGTTGGATGTTAGCAGTAGTGCTCTGCAGAGATGCATGAGGCAGTGTCCTGCACACACATGGCAGCAGTGTCATGAGTCAGCTGCACAGGATGTGCAGCAGAACTGTCATGGCCAGAACTGCTTCTTGCATGGTAGATAAAGGGCAGTGCCTGCTACTTGTAATGAGTGCTTGGCTTGTCTGCCAGTGAGGCTGTGCTTGCTCCCTTCTGTAGAGGATGTTTAATTCTGTTACAAGAGTTAAGTTGGTTCCACTTCATTCTTATGTGAGGTTAATTTTCAATCAGATCAGAGAATTAATCTGGTCAGAGAATTATTCTGGACCCTGCAGCTGAAAAGGAGTTTGTGTAAAGCTATGGTGACTGTACATGAACCTCAGTGGAGTCCCTCATAGCGTGTGTGTCATGACAGTCTAAACATTAGCCTGGTGGTTAATTTGAATACAAGAAAGGTGACAAAGCTGGCTAGAGAGGCTCTGCAGGTAATTCCAGGCAAAAGCTTTGAATTTACCTCACTGTTAATGAAGTTGAAAAGCGTGAGATGCGGTTTCTGTAAAGAATCTGGGGCTTGTCAGAAAGTTGGGGAAAATAGTGTCCACTCTTAGAGTACAATACATCTTGTGGGAGTATGTGATACAGAGTAACTTCATTATTACCAGTTCATATAGAGAAAGTCTAATAATACAGTAAATTCATAGATTCATAGAATGGTTTGGTTTGGAAGGGACCTTAAAGGTCATCTAGTTCAAACTCTTTTGCCGTGGGCAGGTAAACCTTTCCACTGAATCAGGCTTCTCAACTTCATAGTCCAAATTCAAATTGCCTGGTTGCTTATAATTTACAAAACATAAAGAAAACAGATTAAGACAAGTTTCTCCTTAAATTCAAGGCCTTGCTCTCTTTATTGGCCTCAATCTTGTTTTGTCATCTTAGTCTGTAAAATACAGATGTTAGTCAATTTAAATGAGATTGCATGCAACTAGAATAAACTGAACTATGGCTTTGGCATTTCAAAGACACAATGTTATAAAAATCTTTCCAATTATTTCAAACTACCTGGTCTGAAAAGTGCTTCCAACTAAAGCACTGGAAATTGAAGTGCTTTTAATCAAAAGTTATACTTCCTCAGCTTCCTAATTTCTTTAATAAGGACAATTTGGTGCTGTCTGCTTGAAGATGGTAGTTAGCATTGAAGCTTCCTATGCATTATTCATGCCTTTTTATTTATCTGCATATATTTATTTATATTATCTTCTTTAGATGCAGATGTACAAAAAATAATAATGTGTGGCTCTAATTTAGAGAGACTTGAGGCTCTTCAGGGTCTCTGCACTTGAAATTTTTGCTAAGCCTACTTTTGAGTGTTTTATTTGAAAATAAAATGCTGAAAGAGTTGATAAATTTATTAAACAGTAGAAAAAGTAAACTTTCTCAAAAGGTTAAGAACATAATTTTTAAAACAAAATATTTCTGTATTATTTGAAGCAGTAAATGGAGGAAAAAATAGGTGTTTTTTGGAATCTTATAAGCATCAGCGTAAGTACTGCTTGCTAACTAGACTGTTTCCTTCTTTCAGTGTTGAGAGTACTGCTCTAAGGCTAATCACAGCTTTGGGCAGCTCGGAAGTCCAACCGCAGTTCACACGGTTCCTCAATGATCCCAAAACAGTTCTTTCAGCAGAATCAGAAGAACTCAACAGGGCTTTGATCTTAACTCTGGCAAGGGCAACACATGTGACAGGTAATAGCAGTGTATCCCAGGAAAAGCTGTAGTGAAACCATTTCTATAAAGTACTGTTCAAAAGAGTGTCACGGACATGACCTAGTCGTAAAGCATATCCCATGCACTTCTGGTTTTGAAAAAAGTGTAATTTTAATTTCCAACTACTTGTATTTAGGCAAAGAGCCATTATTGAAGCAGTAGTAAAATGAGTAAAATGAGATAGTCTTTAAAAGTTTATTCAGCGGTACACTGTGACTAGAGTTTAGAGTTTTTTAGTGTCTTATTTTGAGTTTCATTATCTTAAATCTAAATATTTGGATTGATTACTGATACGTGCTATTTAGATAGCATGAAATACAGCAACTGTGCTGTTCATGTGGAAGCCATCCCCTCTATAGCTTGCATGTAAGAAAAAGTCTGATTTTTGTGTTTCTTTTTTTCAGGAAGGAAAAAAAGGAAACTTTCATTTTGTCTTTTAATGTTTTAACAATGTGTAGTGACATGGATCAGGTTTTTGT
The DNA here is from genome assembly GCA_013400215.1 of Cisticola juncidis. NCBI lineage: Eukaryota > Metazoa > Chordata > Aves > Passeriformes > Cisticolidae > Cisticola > Cisticola juncidis. The sequence goes on along the minus strand of VXBR01009219.1, from coordinate 422,876 downwards.
TAGCTTTGATGGAGATGTTTTCTCTCTCCTTTTTTATGGTTCTAGTCTGCAGACTCACTGGAGAGTTAGAACAACTGATTCACAAAGACTGGTGGAGGTGATTTGAAAGAGAAAGGACTTTTATGTGTTCATTTCTTTTTTACTTTTTAACTATTTCTCAACCTTTGATGAAATCAGCCCAGGGGTTGGGGGAATGAGGCAGTCATTGTTACAGCTTAATTGGGGTGGGTTCTTCTGAACAACCTTTTTGAAGCAATATAAAATGGCATCTGGCAATTTTATCATCACTTTCTTCCTCAGGATTTTTTTTCTAAAAGTCTAATCAGTTAATCAGCAGAAGCTTGTTTTAATGACATTTAATGACATAAGGAAATTAAATATAAAATGTTAAAATCATGATTGCTTTATCTCTAGCTCAAACCTTATAAAGAATCTTCTTATTGTTAATAGCATAAAAAAGGTAATATCCAGCATCTTCTATAGAGCGAAGAAAGTCAAAGAAAGGGGCTGGGAGAAGTTGGACAAAAAAGGAAACTGCTGGACTAGAAAAGCCTTGATGTGTATGATGATGAAAGGAATACCAATAAGAAATGGTTTTGTGTGAAATTGTAATACCATCAATCCATTTTCTAGACTTCTTCACAGGCTCAGATTCAATTCAGGGAACTTGGTGCAAGGACATACTGCAGACTATCATGAGTTTCACTCCACATAACTGGGCATCTCATACACTAAGCTGTTTTCCAGCTCCTCTGCAGGTAATAGTTTAAACATGAGTACTTTACAGTTGGAAATACGGTGAATTTATTCTCTTAACAAGATCCTTTGCCTTTTGTGTGTTGGTGAGGTTCTTCCCCTGTCTAGACTGCATTAATCTCAAGTCCCTAAAGAATGCTGCATGACTGCAAGATTGTTATTTCTTTAGAAATGTGTTAGCCACATTCCTCTCGAGTATTCTAAGGTCAGATTTGGTTAACTGATACTTCTGGTGCGAGGTAGATCGGATGGTTTAAAAATTAAAAAATAAAATAAAAAATTGGAAAAATCATTTTTTCTTGTGGCATTTTGTCATGTAGCTTTGTTAGTGACAAAGCAGTCACTGTGGTATCACAGTGAAGTAACAACCCTCCTAGTAGGCTCTGTGGTACAAGGAAGTAGGAACAGTGCTAATCAGGCAAAATTATCTAGTTCAAATGTTTTATTGTAGACTGTCAGTCACAGCAAAGCCTACTTTTTTCAGGTGTTCTTCAAGCAGAACAATGTGCCTCAGGAGAGCCGTTTTAATCTGAAGAAGAATGTGGAAGAGGAATACCGGAAGTGGAAGTCGATGACCAGTGAGAATGAAATAATCACACACTTCTCTGCTCAAGGTTCATCCCCACTTTTCCTTTGTCTCCTGTGGAAGATGTTGTTAGACACTGATCACATTAATCAAATTGGTTACAGGTGAGCTTAAAAACGTGCTGTTTCAGAGTTATTAAGCAACATTCTCAGTTCTGAGGACATAGGCCTTGTGCATTAACAGCTTGTTCTTGAAATTACTTGGGAGCATGCATAGCGTGGAAAAAGAGTGGAGCTAGGTAGTAGCCAGTATGCCATAATAATTGTGCAGTGTTTAAGATTGGTCCCACTGTGGAGTGGTCTGTAATGCACATTTTTCCTGGTGAGAAACAGGGAAAGTGAGGTGTTCGAATTAAGCAGTTTAATTGTAATAGCAGTGTTTCAGGCAATCTGAAAGAATAAACAGAAAATCTAAAGCATTCATTTGCTTAGCCTTTATACACGAATAAAGGCCAAATATTTCTTTAAAAAACAAATGTTGGATTAAGATGAAAATTCATTACAGGAGTAATAATCATCTGATTTTTAAAAAATTGTCTCTGGTAAATATAGCATCAATTCCAGCTGTGAAAAGTAGATTTATTTCTTTTCAGTCCTTCCTAGGTATGCTGAAACAGTATTTATGATAGCATGTGTTACTCTTGTGTGCAATGAGAAAATTGTTTATAATGCTGAGGCTGTATTAAAGTGCATGGTGTAGGAAAATAAAATTGAGTTGCAGAAGGTTGTCCTCAGAGGCATATAACTAAAATTGCAGAAGTAAAGCATGGGTTCTGGGCAGAATACTGGAAATGAAATTGGTGAACTTGAAGCATTTCTCCCGATTGGTATTTGGATTGTGGAATTCTCGTGCTCTAAAGTTGGGGTGTTTTGCTTTGCTTTGGCATTTCCTTCAGTTAATAAGAGAGGGAAATGCGTTGTTGTGGTGATTGTTTGTTTGTTTGTTTGTTTCAAGACAATTGTGTTAAAACCTGCTTACTCATATCAAATAGATATGCACTAGAAATGCATTCGGAACTGTAACAATTTCTTGTTGCTTTTTTTTTTTTTCTTCCCTGCTAGAGTGTTAGAAAGAATTGGAGCCAGAGCTCTGGTGGCACATGTCAGGACATTTGCAGATTTCTTGGTGTATGAATTCTCTACATCTGCAGGAGGACAGCAGCTCAATAAATGTATTGAGATTCTCAATGACATGGTGTGGAAATACAATATTGTAACACTGGATAGGTTGATACTCTGTTTGGTAAGTATGTCTTCAGAAGATAAGATGACAATTCATGCAGTCTTGCCTTCTGACTCATTTTTTAGGAGCAATCTTTTAAAAATTGATTTGTCTTAAACAGTGACTATTATTGACTATTTGCTAAGTCAATAATTAAGTCAATTACTTCTTTAAACAGCATAAAATCCCAACTTTTAGAGTTCTCTGAGTCTTCAGGGAAGCATTTGGCTACTTATTGGCAACCACCATTGAACTGGTGTTATTAAGTGTTGTGACTGGTGGTTTGGGTCTCTGCCCTCAGAGCCGTGCAGTTGTTTAGGCTCTGCAGAGGAACCTGAGCTGAGGGTCCTGAAGGAGAACTGGGGGTTCAAAACTACATGAGCTGAGGGAGCTGGGGGTGTTTAACCTGGAGAAAAGGAGGCTCAGGGGAGACCTTACCACTGTCTACCAACTGCCTGAAAAGAGGCTGTAGCCAGGTGGGGGATCGGCCTCTTGTCCTGTAGAATTGACAGGCAATGGGACAACAGGAAACAGCATCAAGTTGTGCTGGATTGGATATTAAAATATTTTCACTGAAAGAGTTGTCAAGTGTTGGGGCAGGCTGCCCAGGGATGTGGTTGAGTCACTGTCCCTGGAGATATTTAAAAGATGTGTAGATGTGGCACTTCAGGACATGGTTTAGTGGCACTGCTCAATTAGTGGTTGGACTCAATGATCTTAAAGGTCTTTCTTACCGTAAAAGATTCTGTGGTTGTGTGACTCCTGCAGCCTTAAAACGTAGGTAGGATATGGCATGCTATTCATTCATTCACAAGCATATGGAAAATCTTGTACCCATTAAAGTATGCCATAGTACCATTAAAGTACCCATAATAGAACGACAGAAATGGCATTTTCTTGCTTTTCATGTTATCCTATAAAGTAAAGCAGTATTCTCCTGGAGAGAACTAGATTTGCATTCAGTAATTGTCCTTTATATTTAGTTTTAAATCTCATCTTAATGTGAAGCTGGTTGTTTGAATTCTAATTTGGTTTTCAGACTGAAGTCCAATCATGGCAGAGTGGCCAGAGGTTAAAAGCAATCTTAACTTCATTGTCACTTAATTGATTATTTTCAATAAGACAACTGACAGAGAAAAGAGCTAGAATTCTTGGAGAAGGTGCTGTCACTGGGGAGTTTATAAGACCTTTTGCCCATGGAACAAAACATGGGATAGGGATTGAACAGGCCTCTTTTATGTCTTCACTTGAAAAATAGAGTTGAAAAGACCATATATTCAGTGTCAATTTGCAGATGTTGCAAATTTAGTTGCTACTGTTGTTTTGGGGCTTTAGAGCAGACAGCAGTGCCAACTGTAATTTCATGTTATCTGATATGTTTCATTTAAGGCTATGCGTAGTCATGAAGGAAATGAAGCTCAAGTTTGCTACTTCATAATCCAATTACTCTTACTGAAGCCTAATGATTTCAGGAACAGAGTGAGTGATTTTGTGAAGGAGAATTCTCCCGAACACTGGCTGCAGAATGACTGGCATACCAAGCATATGAGTTACCACAAGGTATCACAGCTAATAATATTGTTTTATTGTAATAATTTCTGTGGAAATTATATCAGCCATCATTTACAGGACAGCTTTATAATTTTTTGGACTTGCCTAATACGCCATAATTTGTTTAGGCCAGTATGAAAATAATAAATCCCTATATGTAATGACTTTGAAATGATATTGCAATAATATTCAAAGATAGAAGTACCTTAAGAATTGGGTGGATGTTCATTCTTGCTCATCTAAATCAAATAACTTTAAAATCTTGGTTATATTGAAATTCACTTAGAACAGAGTTTTTGTGCATCGGGAAGAAGGTATTTTGTCTGGTGTTTTATGACTATACCAATAGTTAAACCTACATTTTCTTCTAATTATTAAAACTTCTTCCATCTTCTGTGTGACAAAAACATGATAGCCTGGTATGTTAGAGAAGAAAATAGCCGAGATTTTAATGCTCTTGTAAACATACTGGTTTCTGCTGGCTAGACAACGTGCCAGTGTTCTGTTCTGTCAAAAGATAAACACTGAGATGGAACACATACACACAAACTGTTATGTAGCTCAGTACATGCCATCTAGTTTGGTCCAGGAGCTGTTTGGTCTATATTAGCCCATTGGCTTAGCTGTACAGTGTTTTGACAGTGCTTAGAAGTGTAAGACTAGCAGGGAAGCAAATGAGCCTGGGAAGTGCTCTGACATGGCCACACAGTCACTGCACCCAACCTGGCATATAGAAATTTCAGTCACAGGTAAAACATGAGTTCAGCCCTTAGCAGTACTCATCTGTTATTTCAGCACACTATAGTTCTTTCTCAGGGCATTATTTCATTCATGCTGTTTCTAGTGTTCTAATTCAGTATATGATACAGAAACTTCCAGTAGTGCTGATTTCCCCTAGGTTTTCTCTTCAAGTACACGACAAAGGATGCTTTAGTGCTGTCTGCTTTCAGCTTTGCTTTGGGATTGTTGAATGTTCTTTTATGCTCGTTTTGAGTGGTGGTGAAACTTTGTTCTGGGGTTTTTTTTGAAGATATTATCCACTATTCTAATAGACAGTTTAAATCGGAGTTCAGTTTTCTTCAGTAAGCTTCACTGAATTCAAATGTGGTAAAGAGGATTCTGAAGTGTCTTTTTAAAGCAATGTAGATGGTGTAAGTTTAATCCATTACAAAGAAAGAGATTTTGATTTTGGTGGATTTCTTTCTTTGCAGAAATACCCTGAAAAGCTGTATTTTGAAGGCTTGGCAGAGCAAGTGAATCCGCCAGTTCAGATCCAGCCCCAGTACTTACCAATTTATTTTGGAAATGTGTGCCTGCGCTTTCTGCCAGTGTTTGACATTGTAATTCATAGATTTCTGGAATTGCTTCCAGTGTCCAAATCACTAGAAACTTTATTGGATCATCTGGGAGGTTTATACAAATTCCATGGTAAGTTATCCATGAATGCAGTTGGATATATTCCTGTTGTGATCCTTATGTCCACTTCACCTCTTTCATTCATAATGTTCATGTATTAGCACAGCAGTGCCTTATTCCTTTCCTGTTCTCTACACTCTGTGTACATTTACACAGAGAAGTGCATTTCCTATTTAGTGAATTTCAGCTTACTAACAGTGAACTTGTTATAAATCAGCAATCTCTTGCTGATTCATGCTGCCTTCACAACTTTGCCTTCTATTCCCTTCTAGTAGTAAATACTTGGGCTTGTGTCATAACAAACTTCCTCTTACCAAGACTGAAGTAATTAAAAAGCAGTTCCTCTCTCTACCCTTGTTTAAGCGTCAAATAACTTGACCTGATACTTGAATACTTTTAGAAATGCACTTCTATAATAATTTTTTGTAGGTGTCATTGCTCTGTTATGCTCAGTTTACCATACTCTTTTTTACTGTCATTTCATACCTGAATTCTTCTTACCTAATAACTTGTATATGAAGAGATCAGTTAATCAGTTTGTCAGTTAATCAGTTTGTCAGTTAATCAGTTTACTTACAAATATATTAATATTACTGTTTAGTTATGAACTGTAATACTAACCTTCTTTGTTCCACTTCTTTTGTTCTGTACAAACACTGAAGTATGTACAAGACAAAGGAAAACCGGGTTTGTAGAGTGTGTTGACATAAAGTACATGAATCAATTCCTTAGGTGTTGCTTTGAAATAAATGCAGCTTAGTCTTGCAGAGCTCTTGATTTTAGTTTCATTTGCCACAAATAGTGATGCTGGAAGTAATTTCTGGCTTTTATTGTTTCCCTTTCTCCTTGGCAGACCGACCAGTCACCTACCTGTACAACACTCTTCATTATTACGAGGGGCATCTGAGAGAGCGCACAAACCTCAAGAGAAAACTCGTTCATGCCATAATTGGCTCTCTCAAAGATAATCGTCCACTGGGCTGGTGTCTGAGTGATACCTACCTCAAATGTGCCATGAACCCCCGAGAAGAGAACCCATGGGTTCCTGATGATGCTTACTATTGCAAGCTCATTGGAAGACTAGTAGACAATATCCTTCTAAAAGTTTGCTTTAAGTAAGCTGTGACAGTGTCTTACAGCTTCATTTCATCAAAATACAGGATTCAATTTCTTTATTATTCTAAACAGGGATGTGCTGCCCTGGTAGACATCTTAAAAGATGATGAAAGTGAAGTGCAGTACAGCTGTACAAATATTTCACTGTTTAGGCATCACTGACAAATACAATTATGCTTATTCAAAAATGCTTTCTGAATTAAATTTTGATTGTCAAAAAAATAAGCTTGATGCAAAGTATGAGTATTTAAAGAATTTTTCAAAAATGAGATTACTATTACTGTTTCCTAATGCTATTTATTAGTATTATGGAGTATAAAATATTGAGAGCATTGCCACATTTAAGATGTGGGAATAGCTGGCAAATTAGAGAATAGGAATCTTCATGGACTTCGGCTTCTTTCTGGAGCAGCTTTACACGGCTTGACCAATGTTACAAGTTCTTTTACTCCTTCTCCTGAACTTCCCTTTCTTAAATGTGTAACTTGAAAGAAGTCTATTTGGTGTCTCCAAAGAAAGCGAAAATTATATAAACTCTTGCTTTTATGCAAATGTTAGCTCTGGAGAACTTTTCTGTATGTATTTCAAGTAAGTAAGTCTTGTTTGGGAAAGTGGAATATTTTCAGAGACTAAGCCAGGTGCACCTTTTGCATAAACTGTCACCCTAGAAGTCTGCTAGAAGATCTTACAGAGAAGCAAATTAATGGTTTCTGAATATGCGAGTAGAAAATTCCTCTTGTTTATATTTTCTCCTCTTGGAAGCAGGCAGTGAATGAGATGGTTTGTATTACTTTTTCCACCTCTTAATCAGGGAAATTTATCCTTTGCGTGGCTTTGTTTGTCTAATATATTTATAGCTATGTATTCATGCAGTCCTTCAATGATTATCAGCATCTTATATTCATACATCTGCATGTCTCTTTTTAAATGAAATGTCGTTCTACTTGTTTTCAGTGATGTTCAGTTTAGCATGTGGTATGTGCATCAATTTTTAATCACTGTGCTGCTTACACTTGTCTCTGTTGGGGCAGCATTTTTTTCCTTATCCATTGCTACCTATGGCAGGCAAGTCGCCTGGCCCATTTCCAAATTGTGACTGGAGATTCAATGAGTTTCCTAACCCAGCTGCCCATGCTCTGCATGTTACCTGTGTTGAGCTCATGGCTCTGGCTGTTCCAGGGAAGGAGGTGGGCAATGCTCTGCTGAATGTTGTGCTCAAGAGGTATGTTTGCTTTCTGAAATGGTTTTCTGCAACACATCATAATTAGAGATTGCTAAGGTAGTGTGTGATACTGACTTTCTTACTTTAAAACAAAAATTAGGTTTATATAGATAACATTTTATATATAAAGTATTTTTGGATGACAAACCAGGTGACAGGGATCAAGCAGAAAAATCACGTGTTAGACTCCTGTGGTATAGTGGATTGTGTGCTTCAGAAACGGTTGATGTGGCATGATGCCCATAGGAGTTTGAGGTAAACCTCACACAGGCAGAGATCTCACCCATGGGCTTCAGCACGAAAGCCTGGAGAAAGTCTGTTCTGTCAGCTAGGCTGAGATGAGGATCTCATCAGCTGATATCACAGCTTTTTTGAGTGCAAAGAAAGGGACTGGAATCACTGGCAGGACTCTGAATCTTCCTGATGCTGATGTAGATCAGAGGTGCTTTTAAACAATGGTGTGCCAAGGCTGACTTTTTGTCATGATGCATTAAATTGGACCCATAGCTGCTTCTTGGGAACCATTGAAATAAACAGCAGTGAGAGACAGGACCTGGTATTCTTGTAGCTATTCACTGAGCAGTGACAAACTGGAATTACTTCGGTATAGCCTCATTCAGCTTAGTAGTATATTATCGTTAGCTCTGTTTGGGGCATATGAAAGGAAGGAGTCAGTAAAGGGACAAACAACCCTTAGGCAGTAAAGCTTAAGGAAAAATGTTTGAAGCTTTTGAAAGAAACCTGCTACTAATGCAAAACACACCCAAATAAAGTTTTGCACACAACATCCCAATATCATTTATACCATCTTTTGGCTCTTGTAAATACCTGAGTGTATTTCTGTAGTTCTCTCAACTTGACAAACATTCTTGGTGTAAGTACCCATGGTTAGATGCATGAGAAGCACGAATTGCAGTTGTGTACTTGGGAGCTTTAGTTTTCTTTTTCTTTGTCTCTAGTCAGCCCCTGGTGCCAAGAGAGAACATAACAGCTTGGATGAATGCCATTGGACTGATTATCACAGCCTTACCTGTGAGTCAATATGTTGTATTGTAAAATAAAAAAAATATATTCTTCCATGAAACATTTACCATTTTTGTAGAGTACATTGTAAGCACTTACAGCCAACATCTGTAGATTCCACAGCAAGCTATTCAGAAGGCTTTGTGCATGTTTGAGAAGAATCTATTTCTTCAGCATAGAAAAATTGACCAGGTGTCTTGTGTTTCTATTATGTTTTGAGGCTAAGATGAAAAGAAATAAATCACTCCTGTTTAAATACATCATTAAATGCCATGTGTGTTTTATTGAGAACTGGAGCTATGTAATAGGCAGATCTATAAAAGTTGTCATGCAGTGTTATTTTTTGATTAATGCTTGCATTTTCACATCTTGTAGTTCGTAAACCATATAAATGAGATGCAGCTAAGATTGCAGAAGATGTCTGCAGTACTGCAGTTTGTGTATCAGTAGAAACTTTGATCTTGTGAATATCATGACTCTTGGTACTTGACAAAGACTGCCTGAGTAATTTTGATCTTGACATGTGTGTTGTTTATATGTGTCACAGCTGTCCTTCTCTTGTGACCTCTTTTCCCCAGTTCTTCTTCTTGGACAGAAGCCAACATGAATTTAATCCTTCTTATTTTTATAATGCTTCTTATTCTTCCCGTTCCCTCTCCTTGCATTTTCATCTGTATTCTGTGTCTTTTGTTCCTTTTTTTATTTCCTGTTTCCATTTTGATTTTTTCGTCTGTTTGTGCCTACACTCAGAAGACTAGAAAATTCTCAGTCCTCTTCCACTAAGGCTTTTTGCCTTGTCTTTTCTTCTTTTAGAGACCTTTACATCAGGTGATTATTTAATTCATGAGATTTATTTAAATTCATGAGATATATCTTGCAAATGCCACACCTTTGAGTGTGCCATACCCCCTAACATGGATGCTTTCTGTATCGCACGTCCTAAATTTTCCTCTTCATCAGACATGGTTATCAACTACCATTTTATATACCATATGTCATTTAAACCAGCTTTGTATATACATAGACATATATATTTATATATGCACATTTTAGAAATGTAGTAATAGTAGAAGGAGTTGAGAAAGCATTGTCTTAGGTGATGTTCCTTCTACAATTCTGAAATTTTGGGTTTATTCTGTTGTTTTGATTTTTTTTCCCCAGGAGCCATACTGGATTGTTCTCCATGACTGCATTGTGAATGTCATCAACAGTCCCAGCTTGACATCGGAGACAGAGTGGGTTGGTTACCCATTCCAGCTGTTTGACTTCACAGCATGTCACCAGTCTTACTCCGAGATGAGCTGTAGCTACACTTTGGCTTTGGCACATGCAGTCTGGCACCATTCCAGCATTGGACAGCTTTCTCTCATTCCTAAGTAGGTGTAGTGATATTTGATAATGTAATTTGTCTTTTAAATTCCACACATAATGTAGGTAACAAAGCTCCACCTGTAGCACTTACTAGCAAATAAGTATGTACAGGGGAACTCCAAGACTTGCCAGATGGATCACAAGGTTTTTTCCAGCTCACTCTTCCATTGACATAACTCTGGTTGTCTGTAGGCTTTAGGGCTGTCCTGTGGTATGACTGCCTTTAATAAGCCCTTTTAAAACTAATTAGCTTTTATGCTTTTACTAATTTAAATTTTTCTTAAAGCATGGACTGTAGCACGTTCCTAAAGCATCAACTGAAACAGTAAATATTATTTTTAATTCTAGAGCTGCCCTGAAATAATATTTGGAATAACTCAATTTGCAGAGGCACACTGTTTTTTCTAGAATAAAGGTCTAAATCTGTGAGAGAGGCTGTGATGTTTCAGCTAGAATTTGGTACAGTTGAAAGAAATAAACAACCCCAGATAACCAAGCAGTTGATGTAGTACATGTCTTGACATACTACAGGTTCCTCACAGAAGCGTTGATACCCATTGTGAAAACAGAGTTCCAGTTGCTCTACGTTTACCACCTCGTTGGTCCTTTCCTGCAACGGTTCCAGCAGGAGAGGACACGCTGCATGATAGAGGTAAAGTCTGGCTCATGGTTTGCTTTACACTGTATGGATTATTTTACCTTTGCAATTAACTCATGAATCAGAATGGGATAGAAGTCTTTAATAAGTATTCAGAATTAAATTCTGTACAAACTAAACAGTGATTGCAAGATCTGAGTTGCTGAGTTGGTATTCACCTTATCTCATTAACTGAAATCTTGTTGGATAAAACATCTAGTACATTTCTTTTTAAGAAAGAAAAGAATTAAACCCCCAGAAATATCAAGCAATAGATGCTTTCTTTGATTCTACTTTCAAAATATATGTCAGACTTACTGCCTGGAAGGGAGTATGCAAGAGGTGAATTATGTGGGTGGAGGAACATGCACTGTTTCTTACATTCATGTCAGTGTGGATAAGGTTAAGGGAGGAGAAAAGAGATGGAGCTCACCAGCAGGCAGATGAGCTGAAAAATGTCATATATCAGAGACCATGCTAGGAAGAGGAACTTAACTTGGGAATCGTTTAGTGAAGCTTAGTGGCATGACTTAGACCTGTCTATTCGTCCCTCTAAGAAAGTAAATTGTTAGGAATCACAGGTACTTCAAAAGCAGTACATATTTATTATATTGTAAATCTAAAGCATGTAAAAATGTGTTTTCATTTGGGTTGCTCTTTGTGTCCGTGGAAATAGATTGGAGTGGCATTTTATGAAATGCTCCTGAATGCAGATCGGTATAGCGCCCACCTGAACTACATGGATCCCATTTGTGATTTCTTGTATCATATGAAATACATGTTTACAGGAGACAGTGTGAAAGACCAAGTAAGTAAACAGTAGATATTAATACTTTGGTTATCTTTCTTCCTATATAGTAATTTAATCTTTTTGTGAACTATTTTTCATAGGTAGCAGTACAACAAATTGTTTTAACAGTTGATTAGAGTGTATACAAAGTAGGAAGTTGGTGCAGGAAAAGCTTCAGATGGAGTAGATTAGGTTTCTCAGATTGCAAGATTAATTTATCTTGCAATCTGAAATTTAGTCTGAAATTTAAGATACAGTTTCAGAGTGCTTTAAATACTAATATTAGAGCTATCGCTAGAAATGAAGCTATTGGATATTTCATAACTTATTCATTTAAATCTATTTCTTTAAAGTTTAACTTGACATGCGACAAAAGGAAGATTTCCTTCATGTTCAGTGTAAAATCAATCAATTTATCTCTAGTTTAAACTGTATGCACTTTTAAAAATGTCAGTTGTGTGACTTGTTTACAGGGCTTTGGTGCATAACTCTTACAACAGGAAGGGTTTTTTAAGATTGGTTATCAGTAGAGGTCCAAAAGTTAGCATTTTAAATAAAATAGTCATGTAAATATCTCTATTTACTATATCTTCTCCCCTTTTCTGTTGTACTAACACGATGTTTGTGTACGGTAGTGGCATGTAAGAATACTCCTGTTTTATTACTGAATGCATTTTCTTCTTTTTTAAAAACAGGTAGAGAAGATAATTTGTAATCTAAGACCAGCTTTGAAACTTCGCCTGCGCTTCATAACGCACATCAGCAAAATGGAGCCAGCTGCTGTTCCCCAGCAGCCTCTCAGCAATGGGTCCCCAGCACAGCAGCCCAGCCAAGTGCCCGTCAACGTGGCTTTGCCAGTAACCCAGTGAAAGGAGGTGCTGGGCTGGCCGTGGTGTGAGGGCTTCCTCCTCTTACTGAGCACAGTGAAGCAGCACTGATCTGAAACCTGGCATCCTTTATAAAAGGACAGAGAACCGCGTACAGACTTCTGCTTTGATTTCTTTTGCATCATGAAGCTGCCTAGCTCCTCATGCCAGTCTTCTTAGCTATTTATGCTAGACACTAGATAAGGGATGTGTTGCCTTTCTCTGAAAGCACTAAGTAAAGATCCTCTGCAAGCAAATGCATGGATTTTTGAAGAGTTTACCATATTCTGCTCCCTGTCCTGGGTTGAGTTATCTGGATTTTTCCTTTTTTCTGCCTGTGATATGAAAGGACTCTGAGTGTGTAAAGCAGCCTTTTGAAATCTGGGTTCTGCCTTATTAAAAATTTCTATTTTTTCATCCAACAGAGGATTTTTAATCCTTTTTGTCTTTTGGGCAGACAGTTTAAGCCCTTATACAGAAACGCTCCTAGACAGAGAGATTGCATCAATTTTATTGAGTTAATTCTGGCATCTTTCCAAAGACTGCGAATGAACCTTTGAAAATATTTGTAAATTTTGTGTGTATAGATTTCATTAAACACACCTCAATGGGTTTGATGTTGTGTCAGTTACTAGACTGTTGGATTACACACCAGAGGCTGTCTCCAATGAATCTGTTGAAAGTCTGCGTATTCACTTCAAGCTGTGCTGGTTCATATTTGATCTTTCCTATTTGGGAAATGGTGTAGTTTTTATTAAGTCAATCACATCAATTTTACTGATCTTACTTTATTTTGGATTTGTATAATATTCTGCTTTAGGATTTATGTGTACTGGCTTCAGCAGGTTTTGATAACAGAATTGAAAGTCTCAATGTTTTGTAAATACTCACCTTTTTGGACAAATTTTTAATTAAAAAAAATCCACAGTTTAAAAGTCTGTATTAGTATTGTTACGTTTATTTCTTTTCCAACTTATTACCTTAAAAATAAGGATTGATCATAGCAAGGATAATTCCATGTCCCAAGTTCTCTATCAGCTCTACATTAATGACAGTTTTAACATGTTACAGATAGAGTCCAGATTAATAAACTCAGGTCTGGTCTGATTTATATCTCTCTAAAAGCTAAACAGTTATGGAAAGAAGTGCTGACTCGGTGGGTGGAAGTTCTTTAGCCTGCTTTTTTGCTAGTCTTGTACCTGGATCCTAAATTCTGCCAAGTGTAATTCAAGTAACAGCTGTGAGTGCTCTTTAATGAACTTGTAGTCTAACAGAAAACCACATCTGCATATTTATACTGTACCCTGGTAGCCAGTCACAAGTGGCATTCAGGGCTCAGAGTTGGGGGCAGTCCTGCTTAATGTCTGTATCAGTAATCTGGACAAAGGGATCGAGGTCACCCTGAGGCAGGTCATGGATGACACCAAGTTAGGGAGGAAGGTTGTCCTGGAGGGCACAAAGGCTCTGCAGGGGGGTCTGGACAGGCTGAATCCATGGTCTGAAGCCAACTGTCTGAGGTTCAGGAAGGCCAAGTGCCTGCACTTGATTCACAACAGCCCCTGCTGTGCTGCAGGCTGGGGCAGAGAGGCTGGAAAGCTGCTCTGCAGAAAAGCACCTGGGGGTGCTGGTGACAGCAACTGAACATGAGCCAGCTGTGCCCAGGTGCCCAAGGAGGCCAGTGGCATCCTGGCCTGGATCAGATCAGGAATAGTGTATGCTGCCCAGGTCTCAGCAGGATACTGATCCTACAGTGCCTGTAGTACTCAGCACGGGGGAGGCCACACCTCAAATCCTGTGTTTGGTTCTGAGCCCCTCACTACAAGACATTGAGGAGCTGGAGCATCCAGAGAAGAGCAATGGAGCTGTGAAGGGCCTGGAGTCTTTTGAAGAGCAGCTGAAGGAGCTGGGGTTGTTAACTTGGACAAGAGGAGGTTCAGGGGCTGTAGAGACCTCATGGCTCTCTACAACTGCCTGAAAGGAGGCTGTAACATGGTGGGGGCTGGTGTCTTCTCCTGAGTAACAAGTGACAAGACAAGAGGAAATGGTGTCAAGTTGTGCCAGGAGAGGTTTCGAGTTTGAGATTTGATATTAGGAAAAATTCCTTCTCTGGAGGGTTGCTCATGCACTGAAATGCACTGCTGAGTGGAATCACCATCACTGAAGCGTTCAATAAGCTCATGGATGTGTCACTTGGGGATGTGGTTTACTGGTGAACGTTGAGGTGCTTGGTCGACTTGATGATGTTAAAGTTCTGTTCACCCCTTAATTTTATGATTCTGTGTTTGTTTTGAATCTTGAATCTTTTGAATGTTGTATTCCATTCCAGAGTCCAGTCACTCTAGTGCCATTGGGCTCCATTTTGATAAAAAAATTAACAAATACTAATTGGTCAAATAGTTGGTCTCCAAAAATCCAGTGAGCTGTTCTGTGCAGGCCTTCCCATAGGCTTTCTGGGCATACTCAAGAAGCAAAATTCTGGTTGTGGATTTGCAGACTTGTTGGCAGTGAGATTTCTCTTCCTAAGCACTTTTTGCAGCAAGTGAATAGAAAAGCTTGTAGAAAGAGTGTGTTCTGTTGCTATTCTGTGTTCTAACTGATTTTCTGATCATCTTTCTGAATTACCTTACTTCATATTGGAATAGTTTGGGCACTTTATGTGTCACCCCTTTTAATGTTTAAACTAGCACCTGTTTTCAGTCACAGGCATTTCAGAGGGTGTACTGAGAAGTTGGGTGACTGTCACCAGCAGCAAATCCTGAAAGCTGTTGGAATTCTTTAAAACTCCCTCATTGTGCTCTGTGTCTTTGCCACATGTGCAGTTATGTTAAGCTGACTTTGGAATCCTGGACTGGCATTATGGGGATGAGATTTGCCTTAACTGGACTGGCGCTGGCAAATCAATGAAGAACTTGGGTTTCATCAGTACTGGACTAGATTTGAACTTTTGTCCCAGAGCTTAAAGGCTGTGCATCCCACTAACGGTGCTATGAATTGGGACCCTTGCTCACCTAGTAGGATTAGGGATTTACATGTTCTGTATGTTGCAAAATGCAAAGGAAGACCATCTGTTCTTCCCAGCATGCACACTCTTCCTCTGCAAAGAAACTCACCTAGTTTCTGAAGGTGTTTAACCCTCACTGGTTGGAATAAGGTATCTCTTCTGCAATGAATCTACATTTGCATTTTCAGCAGCAGTACTGGTCTAAAAATCAATTTTTATTGATGCTTTCTTTGAGTTAAACACCTTGCCCTTTAAAATCCAGCTAACCAAATTCACTTTCTAAAATGCTAGCACAGCAAGACAAAAGAATACTGTAATTTCAGACATATGTCTGTTATTGATTATGGCTGTCATACGGCTGAGGTTTAAAATTCAAAATATGTCAGTCAAAATTTGTCAGCCTGCTGGAACTGATCAAAGTGATTGAGAGTAGTGAGAAGTAACAAGTCTGAGGTTTGGAGCTTGACTTTTAGTTTTTGTTTTGTATTTCAGATTGCAGGTACCCAGTACGGAAGAAACACAACAGTGCCACACTTCCTCCATCCCATTTGACTCTCACAGAGAGTATTGATTAAGTAGGACTTGAAAGTCTGTTAGAATGTGACTGACTGAGTCAACAGACTCCTAGCCTAAAAAAAAAAAAAAAATTAGGTCAGGAAAAATTTGAATTCCCTTTTTAGCCACCAGAGGGAGATTTCTTAAAAAAATGCAATCTGGTCTTCAACTGTTTCTGAGTATAATGCAATATTCTGAATACTCAGATCCTCCTTGGATCTACCAATATTTTTATCCAATATTTGACAACATAGGGGCTGCATTACACTGTTGTCCTTGATGTTTGAAATATAATTTATTTATCTTCCTCAAAAGCTTGCTTTAGGACTCCAGAGAGCTATGGGATTTGCAAAATCTTCCCAACAAATACAAAGCTTTTTAGTCTTTCAGAATTGTCTCAGATTTTTTTTTAATAAAAGCCAATCACTTGATTCATGCAACAGCTACCAGATTTGATGACAGAATTTTGTACTTGATTACCTAAAACAAAACAAAAAAACCAAAAAACCCCACAAAAACACACAAAAAAAAAAACCAAAAAAGGCAATAGGTAAGAAGCACATATTTTGATTTTTGATTTTTACCACGAAGGCTTTTTAGGAGATAAATGGATACCTGTGACTTGGCCAGCTGTACCTGAAACCATGCAGCCTTTTCTGAAGGTAAACCAAACAGGGGTAATATCTGCAATTCTAAAAGATGGCGAATATTTTTGGCTTTCTCTGTGCCTTTGTTCCTTCAGCAAATACAAGCACAGTAAGCATTCTTTTTCTGGTTCAGGATCCAGAAAGCTAACATGGAGAGGTTCCCATCCAACCCCTCTATTTATTCACTTGTGCACCTGCTGTTAGCCATAGTCAACGAGATCATGCATTCTTATAATCAGTTCAATTAAAAGAAACCTTTGTTTGATGGGGTGAGGGGGGTCTTTTTTTTTCTTGGTTTCTTTTCCTTTTTTTCCTTTCCCTCCCCCATATATCTGTTCTGTATAAGCTTCTCATGAGCTGTGTTGCTGGTCAGGTCTGGTCCTTCACCTCTTTAGTGTTTTACACAGAGACCACTCTATGACTTGGTGGTGTGCATCTGATGTCAGATTCAATAGGAGGGAGTAAGTGGGCACCTTCTAATATTTTTCTCCTGAAATGTGAGGGAATCCTGTGTCCTGGTGTAAGGAAAGCAGCTGGTTCCTCTCAGCCATCAAATGCAGAAGATCTGTAGTTCTGTCCCAACCCTGCTTCAGGCCTGAGCATGCCCAGGCTGCTTTACAGTTTAATTTTTAGTTCAAAAGCTGAAAATTCCCTGCAATTAATTGCCTCCATGTCAGTGCTACATGGGAAACTCTTAAGCAACCCAGATACTTTTGAAGCAAAAGGCTTCAAAGTGCTGCATGAATGAGGAGAGAGAGAGGGAGACCATGCAGGCAAAGGAAAAAACCCCAACATTAATAAATAGGTCCTAGGTATACAATTTACATGTTGTGTGAGGCTCTGAACATATTGTCGTTCTAAAAATAAATTGGAAGTTCGATGTTCCAGATTTAAGGCAGGATTCCATTTATTGATTTAGCTCAGCTCAGCCTACAGTGAAACCAGCCTGCACATCCAGAGGAGCCATTGTCACAATTACTGTCTCTCAGGCGCAATTTCCTCATCACATGTACGAAACAACTTTCATATGCTTCACATTTCTGTGGTCCTGCTGATGGGATATAATATCTAGTGACCTCTAGGGCATGTTAAATACTGCAAAACAAGCAAGGGGAGGACATGCAAGTGTCAGTGAGTTGCGTCTCACATCATTATAAACAGATGACAGGTGGCTACAAACTGAAAAATGAGCAGACAAAACGCAGTCTGACAGTCCTGTGTAACACTCGTACTGAGATGGCCTGTTCCATGCTGATTCGATGACTGTATCTGTCATGACATCAACAGCAGGTATGTTTAAAATTAGTAAAGTTCTACTGAAAGTTGTATAAAATACAATTAGCATGTTCTGTGGGAAATGACAGCATAGCATTATCTATATGATTTGAGAGGATTTGAGAATTTCAGTGTCAATTTCCACTGCAGCTATTACTCAAGGCATGCAATTATTTAGTAAATATGTCAAAGTCAAGAGCACAAAACAAGGTCCTGAATGAGCTAGTCCTTAGTGACCTTGTCCCTGCCCTGGAGAACTTTCAACCTATAAATGACAGTGTGCAGAAAGAGAAAAATCACATAGTTGAGAAAGAAAAAAACTGTTGGGTTTTCTTACCAGAATATCAATTTTCCTGTGAGTGCTGCAAAAGCAGGATCTATGTGTGATACTTTTGAATGAATTTATGGAGGTGTTTGGCAAATGAAGAAAGCCCTTCAGATGTGAGAATGAGATGAACATGGGAATGGAAAACTGTTAATATTCTCTGAAGGGTTGTGAGGTTGAATTCTCAAAGAAAAAATCTTCATAGATTCTTTTCTTCCTTGATGCTGTTTCTGCTAAGAAGTAATTTAGAAGAAATTGAGGAGTCCTTGCTACAGCTTATCACATCAGTATCTTTTCTGTTGTGTGTTCACATTATCGAGCTCCAGCTGAACCAGCCTTTAAGAGCCCTTACAGGAGTAATTTCCCCTTTTTTTCATTGTCTTTCTTTTCAGGGTTAGATAAGGTGATTGGGGGAGTGTAGATTGTCTCCACGCATGCTGGTAGGGCAGACTGTCATCTACCTTCAGCAGGCACTGAGCCTGTTCAGCAGCAGCAGTGCTCTGACCACGGTAGAAAGAGGAACCTCAGGGAATGTATCTTCTCTACCACTGCAGAGCTAGCATTGTTCTGTGAGTGAAACCATGTGAAACCACCTGATAAAAAGAGTTCAGCAGCAGCACTATCTTCTGCTTCTCCCGTCCCACCTATTCTATTCATTTGTGCCCCCAGTGACTCCTCTCCTCCCTAATTGCAGAATTAGAATTTTTACCCTGTAAAAATTAAGATTGCTTTGTTCTATTGGGATTGGATCCTGTTTGGGATCCGGTGTGGGAGAGGCTGGATGAGCACCAGGGCCTGGGGGAAGAACAGCATCATGAGCATCTCCCAGGCTCCATGCTGCAGGAGGCACAGCATGTGGTGAAGGTGCTGCTGGAGGACTATATCCTGGGAGTGGATCAGCAATGTTTGGGCTACTTAGCAGCTTTAGAAGGGACAGGGGAAGCCCTTGAGGTTGGAAAGGAAGTGTGGGTGCAGTGATGATCTAACCAGACCACAGCACAGACTGGTGCTGGTGGAATTGCAGAGGACCAAGTCCACGCTGTTAATGGGTCCCTCAGCCCGCATGCACCCACGCTTTGGAAGTACAGGTCACACATCAGCCATGTCACCTCCTCTTCTTTGATGGCTTTGTGCCTGGTTTCCTTATGAGAGCTTGCCTGATGAATCAGATTTTTCCAGAGAAATTCTAGGAGAAGCTGAAAACAGAGTCTATAAAGTCTCTTTCCTACCTATGATCTCAGATTGAAACTTGTGATGTCTTGGAAGTATCATGGCCTTCCCAAGTACAGGACAGGATGGATTTCACTTCTCCTTCTGCATCCTGGCTGTTGGCCCGTGCCCTGCTTGTCCCTCAGAGGACTGTAGGTGCAGGGAAGAGGGTGCTGAGGGCTCACATGTTGCAGGTCAAGCTGACTTTTGACAGTGTACTACAAAGCTTTTCTGAGCCTTCCACCTCTAGAATTAAAGGAGCAATTGAGAGAAGCCTAAACATGTTGTCTGGAGTCCTGTGGGCCTCAAATTTAATATATCAGAAGCACTGTATGAGCTGTATCTAGCTGAAGAAGCAGCCTCAAATAAGACAATTTTATTATGTTATGGCACACAGCTGTCTATCTCCATTCTTCAAGTGGAGAATGTTAAACTCTATTCATGAGGATGACTAAAACTCCCAGATGCGAGAGAACAGCCACCTAATAATTTCATTTTAACTTCCTATTTTTTCTTAATAAAAATGCATTCCATAATATTCATCGTCAGTTTTACATATTTTAAGAGCTGGTTTTGACCTCTTTGTTGTTTGCAGTTTGGAGAAACAAGCCAAAAGAGAGGAGTGGGATGAGGTACTGCTGAGGGGCCCAATTGTCCTGAACATTGAGCAAACCTAACTCCTCATTTTCCCCAATCAACCCTTGTGTTAAGTTCAAAGCAAAGACAATCCTGAAAGTTCAAAAATACGTCAATCCTGAAAGAAGTATTTACAAAATCTCCTTCTCCTCCCACTATAAAAATATGTGGCTGAGAGTTTTCTGTATTTTCCATGATGCTCTGGGGTTTTTTTGTGCAAAAAGAATGAACTGCCTTGAAGAAAGGTCACATCCAGTGGCAACTCAATCATTTGCAGCCTCATATACTCTGAGCAAAAGTGTTTCTGGATTGATTTGACAAAAGCTGGAGATGCTGTTTGTCTGTCCCTTGGAAAAAGGAGCTCCAATTACTCCAGCTCACTGCTTTAACTTGACACTCATTATGACACCTGCAACAGAGGTGAAGTTGCTGTAAGAAGGAATGTGTTTTTCTTTCCATCCACAGGAAAAACAAAAGCACAAACCCAGCAGCAGTTGTTACTGCTTTCTTGTCCTTGAGCTTTTTTGCAGGGCAGCAATTGTTCTACTGTTTTCTTAGACTGTCATTCTGTAGTCTGTCATATGACTGAAATGTCACTTTAGCAGATTTTAAGAAATATGTGTTTCCATGACATACAATGCTGGGCACCACCTCTTGAGTATCTTTGAAGGAAAAATGCATTCAAGATTATGATTCATGTTGCTATTTATAATTTAGGTCAAATTTTTTTTCTCTCATTTCTTTTTTTCTTTTCCCCCATCAACAGCTTCATTTTACAGTAGATTTAGGCATTTGCTTTAATAAGATGGATAACCCTTGGCAGATAACAACTCTGTCAACTCTGCACTCAGGCAACTATTTCAGATTCCCTTTGATATTTCCTTGGGGTTTTTCCTATCTTTTTTTCACTCAGCATTTTCTCCAGGAAAGACTCACAAAATCAAGGCCAGAGGACTTTCTTGATTCCCCACAGCATTGCTACATATCAGAGAAAAATTCCTGTACTTCAGTGTTAGTGAAAAGCTCTGCCCCAGACAGACGTGGGGCATGACTGGGCAAGCACACATAAGGAGGGCTCTGTGGAGCAGGGACACGGGGCACATTTCCATGCCTGCCTTCCCAGGCTCCCCTGCATTTGGATCTTTAACCCCCGAGCTTTCTCCTCTCTCACCCAGTGAGCAACTGGAGAGACTCCAGACCAGCCCATGAAGGGTGGCCCTGTCACGCATGAGCCACTGCAATGCAGCCTCTTGGTTTTCCGCAGCCTCCGTGCTGGCATTATCCCATTTCTTTCACTTTTCCATGCTCCCACTCTCACTGCTGTCATCACAGCTTTCCTCTGCAGAACCTCAGTGGCCAGCAACCACCACTTCCACTGGATTCAACCTCCCCCAGCTCTGAGCTGCTCACCCCTGTGAGCATGGGAAGCAGCCAAGAGCTGAGCATACATGTTTCAAATAGTTGTAACCCTCTGGTGAAGACTTGGGACTGTCTGTCTTTAAAAGAGGGCAAGAGAAATTATAAAAATCAAGAAAATAATAAGTGTATTAACTGCAATTTCTCATTATTATTTTCAGAGAAAATATAAAAATCCCTTGAGAATTCTGGAGAAATGCAATGACCTATATTTTCCATGCAACTTTAACAGAAATTATTTATTTATTTGGATTTTTCCTCTCTTAGTCACTGTAACATGTGAGTAGTATAAGGATATTTGCCACCTGCAAAGGAATGACACGATTCAATTTTATTTTCCATAGCTTTCTGAAAGAAAGCTCATCACATGAGCTCTGGCACCAGTCCAGCCTCCCAGCCTGCAAAGACTTTTACTGAGCATGTTGATGGTGCTCTCACCTCTCTCAGAGGCATTTTGGCCACCTCTTTCTCCTCTTCAAAATGAGCACTCTTCACCAAAATGAAAATAACATTTTCATAACATAGAGTGCTATGATTATACTATCTTTTCCTCTCAGTGTGTGGAATTAACACTGGAGAAGGTGTTGGCTTGAGCACACTTGCAGCCAGTGTGCAAGCAGAAGCTGCAGCACTGCAAGCTGTGAAACAAATTTATATATGAACACTCCTGGTCTGGGCCTTACATTGGAAACTGTATGTAGGGTGTTCAAGTTGTCCTGCACAGGAGGCTTTGCCAGTGTTGTGTCCCAAAATACCAGTACAGCCTTAGGATCGTCCTTGCCCTAGGCACCTCCCCAAAGTCTGGGCTCATGAAAGAAAGTCTTGAAGTGAAGAGATTGATCAGATATGTGTTCCCTTGGGTCCTCTGTCAAACTTTGGTGAAGCCCAGGAAACCTTGTCATCAGTTCACTGGGATCTGGATGTGGGATTTGCCCTTCTCAGACTGGCACACACAGCTCTGTCCCCAGGTTTATCTCCTAGGGTTGCTTGGCAGCTGCCTGCAAATGAGTGAGGGCCCAAAGCAGGTTATGTGGCATAAACGGTTGCGTTAGAGTTTCCAAGTGTGCATTACATCAGCCTTAAACATTCAACCTGTGTTTGTATATACCTGGTTCTCCAGATTAAGATGTTGGAATATGCAGTATTCAGCTAACTCAAGGAAAATACAGATGGGTTGTTGTATGAATTAAAAACAGAGATGATCCCCTAGAGCACATGCAATGCTTCTGAAGTAGCATCCTGTGACAGCCCTGTCAGAGAAAAGAAAACCCTTTGAAGTGCATGGGGAACCATAAAAATCCAATTTCTGTGATCTGTCAGCAAAGTATTTCCTCTACTCCAGTAGATGACACGCCAACAAAGTTTGTTTTAGCAAACATTTCAGCTTGCTTAATAAATTATAAAAGGCAGCTTGAAAATGGCACATTTCATTCACAGTGACATAAATCCCCAACAGTAGTGTTGCGAATTATATAAAGTGATTTATAGGTTTCCTTGGCATCAGTTGTCTATATTTTCCCCTGAAATTAGACAAACTAAAAGACAGAAAAGTAGGACAGCATTTAAAAAGCATTAGGATGAAACACTATGGAGTGGGAGTATTTGAGAAATTAAAGTATAAAATGCTGACAACCAAGGCTCATGGATGAGGTATGGGAAGAAGCTGCAGGTTTCTCCTCTCTGACACAATTTTCCCGAATGATCTTACACAAAGCTTTGGAATTCACTATTAAAACTTGACAAACTATGCTTCCCTACTTCCTAGTTGGGCCACAGAGGCCAGAGTACTCATGTGCAGAGCAGTAATTAGGGCCATGTGACGGCCATAGGGAAATAACAGGAAAAATCATGAAATAACTGCTAAGTTCATCCTTCCCCTTGAGCCTGGTACTGCCCTCCTTGGCTTCTGCAGACGTTCTCAGGCTTGTGCTTCTGTGCTGTCCCCACTGTCACTGTCAGCTGTTGCCCTGGTTTCTGCCTGTTACAGAACATTTTCAGTTGTCAGTAGTATCTGAAATCATCCTTAAGTGCCCCACACTGAATCTACCACAATTCAGGTAGGTCAAAATCTAAAATGACCATCAAGATGGAGGTGGGTTTTGTTTTCCCCTGAGGAAGAAGGGTAGAAAAAGAAGTTTCAGATAGGAACATAAGCATTCAAAGGACAGGATCATATTTCTTTTATGTATTTTTCACACACCACTTGTTCACAAAGTGAGTGATATTTCCTACTGGAATCATTGTCCACGATCCTATTTGTCACCCCTGGGACACGTCTGTCTTAGGTTGCAATGCAAGATGTCTTCTATTCCCATCTGTTAAAACTGGTTGAAGAGGTGTTTTTCCTTCTCTCATAACTCCAGGGGGGAAGGGGACAGGTGCCTTCTGTTAATGGGCCACCTGCTAAAACCAGGTGGGGCAGTGTTCCTTATCTCTTCCAGACCCATTCTCCCTCCAGGGGGATATCTGCTGTTAATGGGCCATTCAGGCTCCCCGCATGACTGATACAATTACATCATCCCACTGTGAGATGCTCCACCCAGTGGGAGGAGCCAAGCATTCCTACCCGGATAAAACCTGCAATTCAGAACACCAGGAGAGCCTATTTTCCACTGGATTCCTAGAGGAGGATTGGACCCATCTCATCACCACTGGACCCTTCTACAGGATCATCTCTAACAGAACCACACCTGTCACTCCAGGAGGACTTAATTGGACTGCTACCAACACTCTGAGCAACAGGGTATGAGGTCGTGTTCTGACTTTCAGTGTTTCTATTTTTTTGTTCATTTGCTTTTTTGTACTATTACATTTTTAATATTCCTAGTAAAGAACCGTTATTCCTATTCCCATATCTTTGCCTGAAGGCCCCTTAATATCAAAATTATAATAATTTGGAGAGAGAAGGTTTACGTTTTGCATTCCAAGGGAAGTTCTGGCTTTTCCCAGACAGACACCTGTCTTTTCAAATGAAGACAATGTCCCACCCTCTCCAGCCTTAGGCCATGACAAGGAACCCCACTTAGCCAGAGGAAACACATGATGATTCCTTCATGAAGTTTTCATCCTGCAGCCAGGTGACAAAGAGAAGACAAAAAAAAAATTAAGGACTGTTGACAACCTCTCTACAACCAAACAATTAACTTCATCCCTGTATTATCTTAGTCAAGCCCTTCCATTTGAAACTGCCAGAAAAAAATTGTCCAGAACAGAGCTAAAAACTTGTTTATAGCAGAGCTTGTTCTGCTTAGCCAGGCTGGTGTCTTAGAGTGGTGCAACTCCCTAGCTCATGTAGTGGATGATACATGATGCCTGTTGTTAAACTCTTCCACCTTGCAGCAAGGTTGATGCCATTTTCCTTCCACCATCCTTGTCCTTCCATGTGCTGTGCCAAAGTGCTTTTAAGCTTCTTTAACCTCCTTGTTTACAAAGTGCTAAAGCAACAGCACAGCTACAAATGAGGAAAAATTGGACTCTCATCATTGGCTTGGCTCTGTATTGAGCTGTTTTTCCTGTGAACAGCACTTCAGTGTTACTACTAGGAGTCCACTGAAAAGGATGAACAAGCATACAGATATGAACTGGGAACAAGAGCAGACTGTGACTTAACACTACTCTATAGTCCCTGCCTGGTGTCAGGCTGGGGCAGTATGATGGCCCTGGCTGTTGCCAAACTGTAGGAGAAGGGAATACAGGTGACCTTGCCCCTGATAAGTTACAGCTGTGTTAATTACTCAATACAGCCTTTCCCCTAATGAGTCACAGCTATAGCCAATAAAGATAAATGTGATAAAAGGAGGTGGGTTGGCTAGTGAGGAGAGGATCATGAAGGAGGAGGAATCTTGAGGAATAGGGAATGAGAGGATCACAAAGGAGAAGCACTCTGAGGAGAGAGAATCACTGCTGTGAGGTCAGTCTGGGTCTGCAGTTAGAGCCTGTTGTTGGAACCTGCAGGCACAGTCTAGCCAAGTAAAAGCTGCAGTCAGAGTCTGAAAACAATACCTGCAGTCACAATTTAGCTGGAAATAGCCAGCAGTCTGAAGCTGCAAGGGAAACCTACAGCAGGAGCTTGCTGCAGCCAGAGTCAGTGAACAGATAGAGTCAGGATGGCTGAGCTGTACAGAGGAATAAACCAGGACCCTTTTCATGTTGTGATAAACCAGAAGTCTGTGTTTTGGCTCATCTCTACCCTCTAACAAGAGGGCTGCTGTGACAGCAAAGAAGTCATGACTAGACAACATGGATACCTACTATTCTTTCAACACAATAGCTGGATTTTTTTCATGGATAATAATAGTCCTTCTTGTTTTCTCATCATGCATGATGGTGAAGAAGCAATTCAGAGGAGCATTTCTCCACCTGAGCCTAAGAGGTAGTAGGGATCATGCTTTAGGTTGCACTGTCCCTGTTTTTCAAACCACTGTTTTTTTTCTGGGCAAGTATTTCCTAGCTAAGCCCTGGGGGGAAAAAAGTCAAACCTAATGCTTAATTACTCCTTCGAGTGAAAGGTGGGATGAAGACACTTATCTTCCCCTTTTCCCTTCTTTTTCTCCTCTTCCTTTCCCTTATACAGCTAGAGCTCATGTTTTTTTCCCGCAGGCAGATATACAAGACTAAAGTGACTTGAAAAGCATCACTTCTGATCTCAGGAAGAGATGAGACTTGATTTCCCCAGTCTGTCATCTCACTGTTATAATTTGTTTAGAAACAGGTATCAATGGGAATTTGTTGTCTCTGGGGCAGAGAAACTTTCTAATCTATCAGCTCTCCTCCTCTTCTTTTTGTAACAAAGACATCTCTATTCCTTTTCTGAACATTCAGAAAAAGAGTTCATTTGCAGAGTACTGTAGAGCCTTGCCAAAGTTGCAGCTTCCAAAACAGCAGCTGCTCATATCAGCAGGTAGTGGAGGGAAAATTGTTTTGATAGGTGTCATATGAACATTGTGTGGAGGTTCAGGAGTGTGTGAAGGAAGACAGATAACATACTGATGTTAGGAGTCCCACTAGTCACATGGAAATATTATGCTCAGCTTTGCTATTCCCCTTAGTTTACAAGGGAGATATTAAACTATCTTTCAAGTGCAACTGATGCTCATACTAAATGATCATTTCACATTGGCCAAATTCCCTACATATTTAGTTTGTCCATTGTGTCTAATCATGTACAAGGTCTAAAGTTCCCTGGGACAGATATTCTCTTTCTTATTGCATCTGTTCTCAGTAACTTGCAAAGCAGAGCTTTAATTCCCCTCAGCAGGGCTTTTAGGCACAGCTATGCTGTAGCATTAGGTGCTTGAAAATCCCAGACCTTCAAAGATGTAGAAATATGCAGATTCTGACATTTCCCTTTCCTTGAGATGTTTGCACAGCAGCTCTCAAAAGCTTTGCTTGTCTAACTGAGAATGCTATGGAATAGTCCTCTGCTGTTCACACTTTTGGCTAAGAGCCTTGAAACCAAGTCAATAAATTGTAGTTTAGAAGGATCTTTTATAGCTTCCTGAAGAGGGGGAACTAAATCCAGGTATTTATGCTGGCATAGCAACCTTCATCACAATGATAATGCTGCCACTTCAATAAAAATCCTGATTTCCAGGGGAACTGAATTTTGCCTCACTAAGAATACTTTAGGAGACGGAAACTGGGTACATGCTCCATTTCAGAAAGCATGCTCTTTCAAGGTGTTATATCTTTGTCATATAAACTCCCAGCAAATTATAGGTGTCAATTTAGTAATGCTTTTATTTTATATATTTCAAAGATCACTCCTCCAGTCTTGGATGTTCACCTTTACATCAAGTAGTGCTGTGGACATAAAAGATCTTGATGCCATGCTGCTTCAAAACCATGTGAAATTGGTTTTAGCAAAGTAGAAATGAGTATTCAGTAACATGCAGAATTGCAAATTTGTGCATTACAGTACATTTTTAAAAACACAAAAATTACAATTGAAAACCTGGAGTTCATTCAAACACACAGTTCTCACAGAAAGGAGGAAAGTCAGACGTGTTGAACAGCAGTCAAATTGTGGCACAAATGCAAATCCCGCATTAAGGTAAGGCAAGGTTTTATATTCAGCAGTTTCTTTTCTTGGGTTTATTTTAGCAATAAAGATCAAAGATGTTCCTTCATTATTTCTCAGCTAGGGAAAGACTATTACAATTTTTCCAACTCATAAAAACTGTGATAGCACAGTGGGGGATTAATGAGTGCTTTGATTAGGACTTAGAATTGCAAGGAAATGAAAAGTGAAGCATAAGGTGATTCTCTGTCAGTGTGATTTAAAACAAAACAGAAAGGAAGATAAGATGTACTACTGTGTTTTCTTGCTTGGCAGAGTTTCCCTGTGGTAGCTGGTGGTCAAGAAAGCAAGGTGAATAGAGCAAATCTTACAGAGCACAGGAGAGTCTCTGGGATGGTCTGTTGTCACCTGAAGGCTGATCTGCCTACAGGATTTCTCAGGCTGAGTGGGCTGTCAGTGGGCAGGACCTTATCCCTGAGTAGCATAGATAGGGGGACAGGCAGTGCCCACCAGTCTCCCCAGGCTATCACAAGCATGGTGAGATGGCTCCAGGAGAACTGGGATGAGAGGCCAAAAAAGAGCCAGGACTGGTGCTGGTGGCCCACACCACTGCTCCTTGCAGCCTAAACATGGTGTCATAAGCAGCAGAGCAGGGAGGGCACACCTCCATTGCAGCAAACACTGAGGCCATGTCTGGTCCCAGCCCTGTGACTGTCACGCTTTAGGCTGCTCAGAGACCACAGGGCTCATTGCCCAGTCCTGCCCAGGGGTGAGGTCACAGTGCCAAGCTCAGCGGGGTCAAACTGTGTGAGCTCAACCAGCACACCTTACATCTTCCCCATGTGAACAAGGAACACTTACCTTCTGCCCTGACAAATGAGGTGTGGCTTTACCAGGAGCCTTGTCTGCTACACTGCCACTGCACATTTCCCACTTCTGTAAACACTTCATTTCCCTCATCAATAAAAAAGTTGTGTAAGGCAGATTATGGAAAAGCTAGTGCAGGGTAAGAGAAATTTCTGGACCACGTGGTAATATAGCAGGTCACAAGCCAGTGCCAGAATTGCAAAAGTCATTTCTGGAAGGATTTTTTTCTCTACCAACAGATAGACCAAAGTCACAGTTTTTAATATTGGTTAATATCAAACTGGGGGAAAAAATCATGATCTTAGTAGAACTGAAATCCTGTTAAAATATTTTGTATTTGTATTTAAATAATTCAATAATTGCATATTTAATATGCTCTATTTAATACTTCAATGCATGTAATAATTTAATAAATCTATAAAAATGTAATCTGCAATTTAAGAATTTGCTGTTGAAAGTGGTGTTTATAGGTCCTGTACAGTAATGATTAATGAATTTCTGTGTAATTCCTCTAAATCTATTTGTATGTCACAAATATAAAATTTTATATAGCCCTCAGTGTTATAGCATACTGGTACCTCAGAAAACTCATGTTTCTATCTGTATGTATATACATAGATCAGTTCTGCTTGTACTTGCTCTACTTGCAACATAGACCTCTAAAATCTCTTAACATAAAAAGGGGACATGGAAACAAATTTTGGTGTGAAAATGTCAGTGTTTCATGTTAATGCTGTTAGACTGCAATGGTTTGATCTTTCATTCAAAGCAACCAAAATCAAAGAACAGAACTGAAAGGAGTTTAATTGTGCACAACATATTTTGTCTTTTTTGAATGAATCATCATCTTGTTTAGGTTGTTTTCATCTGAGAGGGAAATACTTGTTCTGGTGTAAAGATGTTTGTTCCAAATAGTGGGGGAGGACAATAGCCCCTACAGTTCACATGTGGACCTAAACCCTTGAATTTATACACCTGACCCACTCTCACTCCTTGTCCTTTCTGAAAAATTCCAAAAAAGCCTGGTTTGGGTCTCCTGGCCCTCTGGATCTCGATACCTCCCTGTGGCTCCTCCTTGAGCTGTGACTCTGCCCTGCTTCCCCATGAGCCTTTTGTCTCACCAGCCCTAACTAATGGACCATTAAAATGGGTCAAGTGTCCTTGAACTAATCAGTGGTTGCTATCTATGCAGCTTGAGCAGACGCTAAAGAGTTTGTTTGAACATATTTGTTTGCACAAACTCATTGATTAACAGTGTTTTTTGTGCTTTTCCCCTCATCAGGATCAGCCCCTCCAAAACCTGCCTAGTGAGGTCATTTTACCAAACAACATCCTCTATGATGAAACATTTTTTCAGTGGAGGCCTTTGTTTGGCTTTTGACACGGAGAAGTATAACAACAGCAGCACTGCTGCACTGCTGCCAATCCATCTTTAAAAAAATTATGAATTAGAACTGCCTTATTTTTATCCTTAAATAGTTTTGATCACAAATACAGCAAATTATGTAACAAGCAGCTACCAAGTGCATTAGTTAGCTGTGAATTTTGTAGTTTGTATTTATCAGCAGTTATATCACCAGAAGCCAAAGTCAGGAAGAAACCTTTTATGTTATTGTTCTATACTCACAGCTTGTGCTTTGAGACAGAGAGAGAGATTGCCTGACTGACCACCTGACTGCACCACAGTCTGATGGTGGAGGAAAGCTACGAGGCTTTCATGGCTGCTTGGGAGATGAGGACAGATGCTCTGATGATGTAATTCCTGTTTGAGCTGGAATATGCCATCATTTCATGCAAAGAGAGGCAGAATTCCACTTACTTGTTTGGAAGGTCCAGCCAAGGCAGATGGTGTTGAAAGTGTCAGTGTGAAAACATAATACATGTTAGGGAGATAAAGCTTGCATGGCCCAAATGCTCCCGTAGATACTGCATCTGAATAAAGAAAAAGGAATAGATGACAAATGTGTCCCACACAGTCCTCATAATAGCTCTTCTTTCTGAATAGATACTTCCAGCTGTTCTAAAGGGACCCAATAATATGTAAGACTTTCTTTGTTCCAAGGAGCATGTATGTATTTTTAAAGACCGTTCAAAAGGCTCTGCTTGTTCAAGTGGATGCTCTGTCAAAAATCCCCTTGGTTGCTTTATTTTTTTATTTTGCATATTTCAATAAGAACACAGGCTAGTTGTGAAAAAGAGTTTCTATGGAAGTTCAGATAGAACTGAGTACTAAATCATGTTTTCTTACAAACAATAACTACAAATATATTTGTTTATTCAGTACCTTTGAGATTGGTGAAATCAGTTGTAAAATGCCTTCTTTACTGAAGAACTTTAGTTCTCTGCTGCTCCTGGTCCATGGGAGTTTTTCCACTGGCTCTGGTAGGAGATAATGATTGGAATTAAAAGCTTCTTCAAGTACCCTCTAGTCTAGTCCTTACTTTGGGCAATCTGCCTGGCTGCCTCAGCCTGGGGTTAGAGAAGGGGATCTTAATGGAAGAAGATATGTGTGAGAAGTCCAGCACCAAGTGTCTAAATTACAGCAAAATAGAGAGTAAAATCTGAAATAGAATCTGAAATAAGCAACCACTAATGAGCAGTACTCAGAATGGCAAATTGATGGGGGAAACGTAGAAGAGACTGAAATTCATCCAGCCTTGTATAAGATACAAGGTTGACTTTTCGAGCTAAAAATATTTTTTTAATTTTAGGGTTCAACTTTAAATGACTCAGAAAACATAAGAAAAGGAAAACACCACCAGTCAGCATTTATACCTGGTGTGCTTTGTGAGCACCCTGGAAAAACACTTGTCTGAAATTCTTGTGCATGTCTTTCTTATTAGAGCAAAAGCTCATTTTGTGTATTGTGAGTGTATGTATATATGGGTGTGTTTCTCAAACTGTGTTTATGCCCTCCTTCTAGAGGAACTGCATCTCGGAGTCCTTCCTCTGAGGCACCTCTGAGGTCTGGGGTTGCAAAACAATGATCCCTGCCCTGAACATCCCAAGCATCCCTCTTCCTTCCCCTCCACCTAATCCTTTCCCTTGAAGGGCACAGCACAGATCTTGGGGAAGACTAGAGCAGCATTATGCACCTAATTTCATTTTCTCCCTGATGCAGGGTATGTCTGTACTTTCAGCATTGAATGCGAGTCCTTCTATCAATGATTTCTTGCTGATCTACCTATGGAAGTAATAACAAGAAAACCAAATGGTAAAATTCAGTGCATTCCTCAATGATTCATGTTTTTGTTTCAAATTCTCTGTCTACCTTGATAGTGAAACGAGGGGTCAGTACTGCCAGTTGTCCTCACAATATTCTGCCAGCGTTACCCAAGCATTTTGTAATCTGAAACCAGTATTCTTCTCATCTCTATAAAAGATAAATTATTGTAAAAATGGATACCTAAACTGTAATAAAAAACTGAGAGTATCAAGCAGATGGTGTCAGGGAAGAGAATGGTCAGCTGTTATCCAGGAAGAGGCACTCAGAGAACTGCTGAGCTGCCAGGACATTCATAAATCTATGGGCCCAGATGGGATCCATCCCAGGGTGGTGAGGGAGCTGTCAGATGAGCTTGTGAAGCCACTCTCCATCATTTACCAATAATCTTGGCTCACTGGACAGGTTCCAGGTGACTGGAAGCTGGTCAGTGTGACACCCACTCACAAAACAGGTGGGAAGGAGGATCCTGGTAATTACAGGCCAGTCAGCCTGACCTCAGCACCCAGTAAGGAATGGAGCAGTTTATTCTGAGTGTCATCACTCAGCACTCACAGGATGGCCAGGGTATCAGACCCAGCCAGCAGGGCTTTAGGAGGGGCAGGTTGTGTTTGACCAACCTGGTCTCCTTTTAGGACCAGCTGACCCCCCTGGTGGATGCAGGGAAGGCTGTGGATGTGTCTGTTTGGACTTCAGCAGGGCCTCTGGCACTGTCTCCCACAGCACACTCCTGGAAAAGCTGGCAGCCCACGGCTGGGACAGGAGCTCTCTGTGCTGGGTCAGGAACTGGCTGGATGGCAGGAGCAGAGAGTGGAGGTGAAGGGTGCTGCATCCAGCTGGGGCCAGGCACCAGTGGTGTCCCTCAGGGGCTGTGCTGGGGCCAGCTCTGTTCAAGATCTTTATTGATGACATGGATGAGGGGATTGAGTCTTTCATTGGTAAATTTGTGACAACACTGAGCTGGGAGCGTGTGTGGATCTGTTGGAAGGGGGGAGGGCTCTGCAGAGAGACCTGGAATAGTTGGATGGATGGGCAGAGTCCAGTGGGATGAAGTTTAACAAGTCCAAGTGCTGAGTCCTGCATTTTGGCCACAACAACCCCTGCACTGTTATAGGCTGGGCACGGTGTGGCTGGACAGTGCCCAGGCAGAAAGGGACCTGGGGGTGCTGGTGACAGCAGCTGAACAGGAGCCAGCAGAGTGCCCTGGAGGCCAAGGAGGCCAAGGGCATCCTGGCCTGGATCAGGAATGGTGTGGCCAGCAGGAGCAGGGAGGTCATTCTACACCTGTCCTGGGCACTGGTGAGGCCACACCTCGAGTGCTGTGTCCAGCTCTGGCCCCTCAGTTCAGGAAGGACTTTGAGACACTTGAGCACATCCAGAGGAGGCTGGAGAGGGGCTGGGAACACAGACCCTGTGAGGAACGGC
The DNA here is from genome assembly GCA_013400215.1 of Cisticola juncidis. NCBI lineage: Eukaryota > Metazoa > Chordata > Aves > Passeriformes > Cisticolidae > Cisticola > Cisticola juncidis. The sequence continues at coordinate 389,723 of VXBR01009219.1, read as the reverse complement.
TGAGGGAGCTGGGGGTGTTTAGCCTGGAGAAAAGGAGACTCAGGGGTGACCTTATCACTCTCTACAACTCCCTGAATGGTGGATGCAGTAGGTGGGGTTTGGTCTCTTTCTCCAGGCAGCAGCTGACAGAATGAGAGGACACAGTCTTAAGCTGTGCCAGGGGAAATACAGGTTGGGTGTTAGGAAAAAGTTTTTTATTGAAAGAGTGATAAAGTACTGGAATGGTCTGCCCAGGGAGGTGGTGGAGTCACCATCCCTGGATGTGTTTAAAAAGGATTGGATGTAGCACTTGGTGCCATGGTTTAGTTGAGATGTTAGGGCATGGGTTTGACTTGATGATCTTAAATGTCTTTTCCAACCCTGTGTTTCTGTGAAGTTCTCTATCCCTAGTTCCAGCTGTCAAAGTTTGACAATACTGATATGTAAATGCATATTTTTTCAAAAGTTTCTATTGTTGCCCGTTTCCTCGCATGCATTTAATAATCTTTATATAAATTATTCAACAGAAAACTTTTTATTTCCATTTTATAGAGGGGTTGACTCCCTTCTGTTTGTGTAAATATTTCCCTGTACAGATGAGATGAAAATGCAGAGGAATTTATTCTTACTGAGAACAAATATTAATAATTTGGGATGACTTTGGTGGGATGGTTGCAACAGAAAAGTATTTAGTAAAAACTACCTTACAACACACCTTGTGTTGTGGATGTTTTCACAGCTTAACATTCACAGTGTGAATTATACTCAATGGGAGACGGGGAGGTTGGTTTCCTTTTGACACCGTGGTGACAGCTAATGGGCTGATTAACTAAAAGCAATGGCATGGTTGCTGAGTGAGTCATTAGCCTCGTCAGTGAAAAGCATTAATGAGGAGGGGAAAAAACCCAATTGCTTAGAAAAAGCACAAAGCACATGATGGAGTATTTTAATTTGTTCAAAAATAGTTTCTGTTCCTCTGCTGGTATAATTAAGGCTTTATTAATTTAGAATGGGAAAAGATGAGAGCAGGAAGCTTTGTGTGTCTGTATCAGCTCAGGCACAGCTCATAAGCTTGAAGAGAGACCACCAGGAACCACAGCCTTTCAGGGGCAAAGGTTCCTTCATGGTACAGGCGTGGGAGAAATTAATATCAGCCCCCTATGAACTGATGTCTACCTCTGTATCAGATTTTTGCAGCATGCCTGTATGGACAATGGGCAGACTTCAGAAGTGTGACTTTTTAATCATGTTCAGTATAATTTATTTTCTGTAGGCTTTCAATAAGAACCTACAAGTAACATGCAAAAGAGGCAAAATTCTATGCCTCTGCATGTAAATGGCAATGGGCTTTGGAGTATAACCAGGAGTTCATCCATAATGTGCTAACATTCCAACAAGAAATTTAGTACATCTATGTGGAAATTACCTCCAGAAATTCCTCAGATAAAAAGCCATCGAAAATTACCATAAACTCATGTTTTGGAATTACTGAGGTCTCTGACAGGATCAAAGTCTGGATCTTGGAAATCCAGACTTAGAATCTATATTTATTTTTTTAAACTTTAAAAAGTCTGGATCAACATTCCAGTGTTATCTGCAGGAGTAGTGTGCGGAAATTCAGAAATTAATTTTTGTCTTATTGATTCCACCGAATATATTCAGAGAAAATAAAGCATGACCATGTCTAGTGTGTCCACTGGTATGTGTGGACACTGAAAGTGACTTGTGTGTTCCCCACATCAAGGAATCATAGAATCATAGAATGGTTTGGATTGGACAGGACCTTGAAGATCACCTAGTTTCAACTCCTCTGCCATGGGCAGGGACATCGATTAGACCAGGTTACTCAGAAAGGGATCAAAAGAATTCATGACCAAAGAATGAAGGTTTATCCCTGACAGACTCTGTGTGTCTTGAAACACAGATACAGAAAAATCAGAATAATTTAGGTGGAAAGGGATCTCCTGAGGTCCCTTCTACTCTGACCTTCTGCTGGAGGTCTAGTCAGATTACCTTTTCCAAGGGTTGTGAGCAGTCAGGCCATCCAAGGATGGAGAATCTCCAACCTCCCTGGGCCCTGTTTTAGTATTGGACCACCCTCATGCCAAAAAAGATATTACTGATATCTAACAGGAATTTTCTCATGTTTTCTCTCTTCTCAGATCAGGCAGTGGCAGACAGCCAGAACATCTCCCTTGAGCCTTCTCTTCTACATAGGCTCTTAAAGGAGTACAGTACACTTGACTCCTACAGTTCTGCACTGCTTCCTAGTATCAGGCAGAGTTCCTTGCTGTGGGTAGCCAGACTGTGGCATTACTCATTTCTACCCACTTTTCCCCTCTGTTTGTACCAGCTACCCTGTCTCTCTCAAAAATATTATTTTAAGGGAATCATGACTTTTAATCTAGTTGCTGGCATACCTCACTCCACCCACAGGAAAGCACAGCAGCCATTGAGACAGGCACAGAAAAGCTGTGCCTGCCATCCTCACCCTTTATCCACCTGTGTGATGGTGTTCCTCTCCTGTGCACACAGGGTTGACCTCTGCAGAAAGGCCCATGTGAACAAAAGTGGGATTTGAGCCCAGCACTAGGTCCAGATCTAAGAAGCCAAAAATCCATGTATATTAACTACCTAACTATGTGAATCCAGATGTGTTGAAATCTCAGCACCAAGATATTACAGTATTATTTGAGGATACACTAGAAAACAAAAATGAGAGGAAAATGGGAACAACAGTGTAGATGGAGGCTTGCATCTGTAAAACCCATTCTTTATTTTGCATTTCTTTACTAAACAGCAACTGGAAATAAGAGGTTGGATATCCCAACTATTTCCCCATTAATCTTCAACAGAAATACATTTCTTTATTCGCCATTATAGATTCATAGAATCTAAGGCTAAGAATTTAATACTTCAATACTGATTTTGAGGAGATTTGCAGGTGAGTCCAGGCAGAGGTCTTTTTGGGCCTGACTTGGTTTTCAATGGTAGTAGGGTAACATGGCAAAGAGGATTCATGCAGACTCCCCAGGTGGGGACTTTGAGCAGCATTGCTGATGCTAGAATGACAGACAACCCAAGCATCTACTCAATGCTTCAGCTCTGGGCCCACACACCTGAACTGGATGTCTGGTCCATCTGAGTATGGAAGCCACTGGGAAACCTCCAGACTTCACTGCATAGGATAACTTTGCCTTAGGATCTTGTTCTCAGTGCAGGTGTTGCACTTTACATGACAAGTAGCTAAACTAACTGTAGGAGATTGGACTAGGTGACCTCCATCCTAAATTTTACTGTGATTCTGTGAATTGCCAGATTAAATGTTAAGGCTTTTCCCTTCCTGCTGAGGTTTTCCATAATTTGAGATTGCAAAGGCTGATGATTCAAGCACGTTGAAGGAATGTTTTAGGTCTAACCTTCCCTGAAGTTCTGGAAGCTTTCATGTCTGATCCAACATTCAGGTCCACGTGGCCCTCATGGGGCCTTTTGGAAAGCAGCAGTATCATGTTTTCAGGAACAGCTCTGTGTAAGAACCCAGGTGGAAGGAAGTTGGCACCTACAGTATTCTTGGACAACAGGACACTGCTATATCTAATTTTTAGTCATGTTTCTCTCTAAGCCATTAAAGTACTGATCAAATTCTCTGGGCTGATTAAATATCTAAGACCTAGTTCAAGATAATACAGCAAGGAAGATGCAAAATAGCCAATAGTGGTATTTGCAATTCCTCTCTCCATGCAAAATGGTGTAGATTAAACCTGGAGGCTTGAGGAGCTCTCTGGTAAATTGCAGAGTATCTCACTACTGTCATTCACAACTACATAGGAGATGTGGGTCTGACATGATGCAAACAGCAGAGAGAATAATCTTGTTCTTTCTGTCTCAGGTGAGACTCCTAATAAGTGATTAAGGTAGAAAATAGGACAGGATCCCAGCTGTGCAATATGAAACTCTTGTTCACCAGATGTGACAGAGTGATTGTACAAACCCCAGCAGGTGCCACAGCAGGAGCAAGGAGAGAAGGGATCTGCCTGAGAAAGGGAATTTGTGGGGCTTTGATTCCCCAGGCAGGAATCCAAGGAGTTTTTTAGAAGGAGTGTCAAAAACCAGGAAAGGGTGATGCTTGGAAAATTGCAGTGATCAAGGTTTTGAAGATCGTATATATTTTAGGAGGCAGTTAATCCATGTATGAAATCAGTCTCCTTGTTTTAAATTGACCCTGTTTATTATATAAATTCATAGATAAATAAACAGAATATTTTTATTAAATTATACATAACACATAGGGCTTCAGGGAAGAAAAGAATCTATTTCAGAGTCTTTAAATCTTGCATAATTTTAGCTAAATCATATTTAAAAACCATTAATAATTTCACCACAAGCTTGTCTTTTAAACTGATGAATATTTTCCAAAATGTAGTAGTTTCTTAATATTTTTATACCAAACCTCTCAATCTCAAATACTAAAAGCAATGATTTAAGAGAGTGAAAGAAAAAGAAACATCATTTCTCTGCCTGAACAGAAGAGTAGTTCATATTGATTAACATTTTTTTCTGAAAGTGTTGCAGACTTCTGGTTACCAGGAATCCTGGAAACCCTGTGCATTTATTTGCACTTTCTAGCAAACAGAAGCCTTGCTGTTCCCTTTGTTTAGAAAGGTTTAGATCAGCATTAGCAAGCTGGTAAAATACATTGCTCTGAATTTTTAGAAGAGTCTACGATAGGTCACATTGCTATGTTGTCATGGTGATGAGAAGTGCAGATGTCAAATGGAAACTAGAAAGTGGTGGCATATATGATTGTTTGACTCTTAAAAGGCTTGGATAAAGCAGCTTTCAGAGGGCTCAGATGTTCACTCTTCCAACAGATTACTCAGACTTCAGTAGCTGGAGGCCCAATCCAGAGAACACCACACCCAGCAAGCCTCAGGCTTTTGGTTTCAGTGGACAGTGGATATGGCCATTAGTAAGGTATTGATGTGAAACAAATGCATTAGAGGCAAATGCACAGAGGCAAAACCCTCCTACAGACTGAGGTCCTGCAGCTGCTCAAAGTACCTGCAAATGTAATGAGGGCTATTTTTACATGGTTGTGTTTGGTATGTGGTAAATGGAGTGTTATTCTCGGTAAAGCTGCTAAAGCTATTTCAGAATTAAATTAGAATAAAAATTATAATTTACTTAACCAAAATGTTGAGGAATAATGTAAGTTCACATACAAATTGCCAACATATAGTACAAAATAGAGTGATTTAGAGTGGCAAATTAAAAAGCAAAATAGAGTGGCAATTTAAAAAGCAGCCTTGACTCTACTGAAGGTAAGGGATACCTGTTGCAGGGGAGAAGTGGCAGTGATCAGTGTCCTTAACACAGATGAATACACTGAAGTAATTCTTCTCTTTCCGTTCTGCCTTTGTTCACATTTTAAGTATATCTTCTTGATATTGTCTTTGTGCTCACACCGCAGAGAGATGCTCTCACACACGAGCTTGATACATGTTCTTGGTTTGGAACAGGAATATACATTTTTGGTTTGGGTCAGGAACACACGAGCGTGTGACAAAGGGGGAGAGGCTGAGAGGGATGGGCTTGTTCAGCCAGGAGAAGAGGGAGCTGTGTCCCCAACCAGCCACATTGTGGGAAGTGTTGGGAACCTCACAGCCATACTCCTCTTAGAGGTGCACACTGAAAGGACAGGAGACAACTAACACAGGATGCAACAAGAAAATTAATGATTGAACGTAAGGAGAAAGAAGTCTGACAAGTTTGGTCATGTCCTGGGACAGATGCCAGTGAGGCTGTGCATCCTCAGAAACTCAGATGGATGCAACCCTGAGAGATATGCTCTAGCTTTAAAGATAGCCTTTCTCTGATGGAAATTAGGAACAAATTACTTCCAAATTAAGTTATTTTATGATTCTGTGTTTTTCTGATTTAAATTAGAGATAAAAATTAGTGTTGTGATAAGAAAACCCAAGCTTCTATGCAATGAAAATGCCCAACAAACATCCTGTTATGTTTTTCTGTTTAGATTTAGTGATGTTTTTAAGCCTTTTTATGTTGACTGGTCAATAACTCCAAGATCTCACTTCACATGTCAGTGCATTTAGCTTTAAGTATTACAGCCTATTCTCCTCTTTATGTCTGTGAAGTTGTTGTTGCTCAGCCAGAGACCCCTAAAATCTGCAACATAGACATTTCTCCTATAGATAAGGCCAGGGACTTCTGCAGAGGACCACTAGCTTAATGATAAATTCCTTTGCACAGCTCAAAACCAGCAGTGGGGAAATGGTGAAAAAGACACTCCTTATTCCCATCTCTTTTCCTTCTCTTCAGCCACTGCCTCAGCTGGCTCCTTTCTTTTCCCAACGAGATCCATCTTGCCAAAAGGCCAAAACCTAGAGACACCTCCAAAACCAGCAGCGGATACATTTATCTACATGGCACACAGCTGTGATGATCCTTCAAGCAAGGGTGCCTGTCCTCCCCACCCTGCAGCCTGTATTCCCTGCCCAAACAAACCATGTTTTCATCCCTTGGCATCAGCTGAAACTTCTCCTATCCCTGTTTCTGACTGCAGCAACCATGAACATTCTCACATTCTACATCACTCTTTCTGACTCTTGGATGGTAATTTTCTAGTTACAAAAAAAAATTCCTGGCATCATCTGTTTCAAGTACAGTCAGGATTTTGGGCTACTCTCACTGTAGCAAAGATATCACTCACAGCCATCTTACAGGCAAGGAGAGGGAGGTGTGGAGTCACATCAGCATGAGCTGCACTTGTGAGCTCCATTCTATGGAGAGTTCATTGGGGTATTTTTTGTCCTGCTCAAGAGAATTATCTCCAGATGTGACACAAGTAAATCTGCATGGCTGGTTGTGTGAACAACGATCCCATCATCAGATCAAATGTATTGATGGACAACCAATCAAGTGTAGTGGCAAGAGGAGTCAGAACAAGAAGAATTTAGTTGAAGTACAAGTTAATGTCTAAGTGTCTAATTAATTTTCTTATCCTACAGTCCTCAAGGCTTCCCTTGAGTTTTAAGAGTTTTAAGTTCCAGTGCTCTTTGGCTGAGAATGCATCCAATTAGATGTTAGCTCAAAAGTGTGTTCTGGAGGATGTGTTCTGGAGGTGGACATTTCCTTCTCCTAACAGGGACACTATTTCATGTGCATTGCCCTGCCACAGCACACAGCATGGAGACCTGATCTTCTCCTGAGCTGTGTTTCCAAAAATAGTGATGATCACCAAGAATGGAAGAGAGGAAACATGTATTTCTCAGCAGAAATCTTGGAGGTGAAGAGTGGGTTCAAAAAGCTCTTACAATAGACTGCATGAGACAGAGGAACATGTTCTGCATTAGTCTCTGCAGCTGTGAAAAAAACAAGTAGCCTGACCCTTCCTAGAAGCCCACAGAAACACCTGCAGGGACAGCCCAAATCCAGCCAGGCTGATGTTTGGACAAAAACTCAGTGACTGACTCTGACTGGGCAGGTGCACCGAAAGGAACTGAAAAGGGCTTCAGAGGTCAGAAGCAATAAGTGGAAATCTCATACATTAATTCAAGTATGTTGACCTCTGCCACATTATTTCCAGATAAGTAGAAATGTGACTCATTTCCAAGATGCAAAATTAATTTGATAGAATAGCAAAGGGAGTTTTCAAAAAGCAGGTTGACTCCAAGTGCTCTGAGGACATTATTTAAAATGTAGTTAGCTGACGGTCTGAATGAACTCCTCTGTACATACAATGACATTTTGCTTCATTCAAATGCTACCTTTGGTAACCAGGATTTTTGCCTAGCCCTTTCAGATGACATTTGTTCAAAAGCCTGAAATGAAACAATGATCTCAGAGATTTCAGTTTAAATCATTTCATTGTGTGAGGAATAGTAGTAAAGCTGTAATTATTCACTGGGTGATGCTCAGCTTCTGAAATGAAGGGAAACCTCCAACTGAGAGTACAGACACTGCAGTGGAATTAGCAATGATGCATTGTGACCTCTATTTTCTGTAATTGTCACAGCTGCTATCACAATTAGAATCATTATTCCATCAGGAGGTAATGCTCCCAATATAGAAGGAAAGGGGAAATGTTTGTCTAATCATTTGGTGGTGACTTGCTCAGAGGTCACAAGTTCTGTTGCAGTTTTGATGCTTCTGCTGCTGGGTGAAGACTGCTATTCAATCACTCATCTGTTAATGGTTTGTATGAAAGAGCTGCTGTTCAAAATCTGTTCTACAATAGATTTTTGGATCCATATTTTAGGATTCAACACCTTAGTTAGAGGAACTGGCAGAAAGGAAAACCAACACCTGCTGAGGGCTGTACAATGGAAGGTGCAAAAGATTTTCACTCATGTCAATGGACATTTAAAGGAGCAAATCCTTCATTTTGTTAAGACTTTTGTTCTTAAAAAACAGCTTGAGTTTTACACTCAATGAAATACAAGAAGAAATCAGTACTTTAGAGCAAGTATTCTACACTGAATAGTAGCATGCAGTTCACCCATAATGATGTGTTTCATGAACAACAAAAGATAGACCTCAATACTGCACTAGAAAACAGATTAATGTCAAGTTCCTGGCTAACTGATCTACCTACTTCAGTTGTACACAATCTCATTTTGAAATGTATATTTCTATATATTTTTTTATTTTAAACTGACCATGTCACAAGGGGAGGATGCTAAAGCTAAATATCTGTTGTACCTATTAAATACCATCCTCTCAGTGGTAATAGAGCCTCTTACTACATGTTTTTCTCACCTAGTACACGCTTCTTCCCAAATAAATTAATTTCTGCCTCTTCCACAGAGCTACAATGGTGAAGGCATTCCCTCATTTTCCAGGCTTTGGCTCCAAAGGTGTTAATTTTCTTTATACATTAACCAATTTATTAACTTCACTGACTTGTTTTGGCAATCAACTTTAAGAAGTGTGGCAACATTAGTAGTTAGGTGCCATATGTGCCTGTGTCTGGCCTTTAGATGCAGACATCTTGGTCTTTGGATGCAGGTTTAACAAAATCTGCACTGGCAGTGCAAAGTAGTGCACAGTGTACAGTATCTTCCTGTAAGATATTTTTTGCTGTGATGTAGTTTCACCATGTAACATAGTGAAGGGCAGCATTAACTCCTCAGAAGCAAATGACTATTTGCTTCAGCTTCATGATCAATCTTTCAGTGCAGCTGCCAGTGGAATGCATGGGAAGTAATCTTGCAGAAGAAATTTCAACAGAGACCTTCTGTGCCTGTAAATAAGGGCACACAGTGTAGGTATGAGTACAAAATATAAACATATAAATTTCAGAGCTTCACCATTCTCCTTTGATGTTCTAGTGTTGATCTTTTGTCTCCTTGAGACAGTTTACTACTTGCCTTCTCTGTAGTGAATGTTGTGAGCAAATTACTGCTTTTCTCTTAGCATGACTTGTGTCAGATCATTTCTGCATCTTTTATTATCTAGGACAAACAATTTGCATTGCTTCCAACTTTCTTTGTAGCTCATGCTTTCTAGACTGTTTGTAATTCCTGTTGCACTTTGGCTGACTTTTTTCCATTGATCAGTTGCTTCCCTGAAGTACCAACACTGGGATTGGTTCTACAGTCAGGTCTCAGTAATACTGAGTAAACCAAAGGAATTATGTATTACTATAGGTAACAAATGTTCCCCTTTTTACATTCTGGGATGAGGTTCCTTTTTTTTTTTCTGAGGATGATGATTATTTTTTAACTTGCTCTCAGGCTGTGATCAACTTCAGCATGTTGTGGTTTTGGCAGGGCACCTGCTAAACATTGTCTTGTGTATAATTTTTCACTTGCAGTTGGCTCTGTTTTTCTAGAAATTATCTTAAATTTGTAGAGCTCTTTTCTGTTCTCTTGTAGACCAGGGTGTTTCAGCTCTCCCTGTGCTGAGGTTGCTACCTCTATCCAATCACAGATTCAGAATTTCTATTCACCTGAGGTTTCCTGTGAGAGTGGAGAGCATGTGAGCACCTTGCAGGTATCTGGAAGATACAGATGCAGCTGAGTCTTCTGCGAAGAGGTCTGCTTAGCTTTCCACAACTGAAGAAAACTGGTGCAGATACCTGCACAGAAAGGTCAGCTTCAACAGCACAAAGCTGATCACCCTCCCTTCCCAGGCTGCAGAAACCAGGATACCACAAGTGTTTGTCTCTGTGCTCTGTAACCATCTTGAAACCACCAAAGCCATGGGCCATTACCCGAGGGGGAACTGAGCTACTTGCCAAGTCCCAAACTGGGAGCTGGGTGTCATTTCTAGCCATGAGTGTCACCAGCAACACCAGCAAGAGTTCAGTGTGGTTAAATGTAGTGACTACCACAGGAAGAATGCAATGCTCTTCCAGTATCATAGGTTACAAAGCACAAATTATGCATTCTTCTGCCTCTACATATCATTATTGAAAAACAGCAAACTGCCACATTAGATGCTTGGAGAACTGCTGGTCTTAATGCAGCTCATCAATTTTACAGGAGGCCATGTCTACATCTGCATCATGGCCTTCTGCAGATCAAAGTCCATAAGAATCACTCAATTTCCTTTCAAGCAATTCAGAAGCCTGACCTGATACTTCTCTCTTTCAAAAATAAAATGGTATGTGCTAAGCTGGGAGCCAGAAACAGCAGATGGTGCAAGTGCCCAAAGGCACCTACAGCTGCAGAGCTTTGCTGTGTCCAGAGATCCTGCAGATAGAGTGCCATGCTGCAGAGGCTGTGTCAGTCCAGCACAGAGAAAAATGTGACACTGGAGCCACTGGGTAAGGACAGGTTTTGTGCATTGAGTCCACACAAAGGCTTTCCCTAATAGTCAGTGCATGCTTGCTGTCAGCTTGACAGTAGGATTGCTGTGTGTGAGAAACACATCTTACCCAGCAGGACATGAGCTGGGAGATGAGTGGCAATTGCAGTCAGATGGCTCTGAAGGAGGTCGCTTCGCTGTCAGAAGTCAATAATTTCTTGAAAGTATCTTGCACTGCACTGATTTCAACAGAAAGAATAAAAATTATTCATTGTTTTTTTTATTTCCCTTTCAAAATGAGGTTTTGGTATGATGTTTAAAATGTTGCATACTTGCTAGACAAATTAAAATTGGAATACTTTGTTTAAAACAAAACAAAATCACTTATAACTGTATGGGGTTTTTTAATTAATGATTTTTCTAAATTTTTATGGTTTGAAGTTTCTTTTGAGCTCGGGTCAGAGTTTTGTTCTGATTTTGGGGCAATCTTTTGGAAATGGGAAATTCATTTACAATACATCATTGAACTCATCAGTTGATCAGGCTTTGTTCCTGATTTGCCTATAAAGCTTAACCTGAGAGTTTCTGTACTTCTTTAAAAAATTACATGAATTATATTTCTGAAAGGTAGAACACTGATATGATCCTACTTTCTTTCTTTCTTACTTACTTTCTTACTTTCTCTCTTTCTTTCATTCCTGGTGTGTCTTATAATTGTTAATCTAACAGAACCATCTCTTTGGCAAGTCTTTGGTGTAGTTTAAAAATTGCTTCCAAGTAAAAGAAGAAAAACTATGTTACCATGTCATGTATTGATTTCATTTGGATCATGGTGTGAGTGAATCAGATGTCACAATATAATTTTGCCAAAATGCTTAGTGAAGTACCAGAAGCTAAAGAAGCAAGCAGATAGGGCTATTTATGTGATTATGCCGTCTTTAGCAACGGTTGTGTTGTGCAGATTGGTACTTTCCACTGTGCAAGGAATACACACAGGCCAGATTTTTTAAATACAATGGCTGCATTTCTGGTTTGAGACCTGTTATTCCTTTTTCCAGAGCTGGTAATACTGTGCTTGTTGAGCTGGCCAGAGTTTAGAAGTTAATCTTTAATAAGGTCAAATCTTTCAAAAATTGAACCAAAATGGTAAGATTATCCTGAGTTTCCTTGTAAAGGGCCATTTTTTTTTTTCAAAAGACATGGTGATGTGAACATGCAGTTTGTGCTGTGTACAGAACAGAACACTCAGAGTGTCTTCCCATTTTTCTTTGTAGCTCTTCTTTTCCTCTTGTATCTATTTTAGGTTCCTCAGTGCACAGTTCCCACCCCGTGACAGCAAAGGAGTCTTTATGTGGTGTAGCTAGAACAGACTGCAGTGTGGGAGGATGGTGGATTACTGCAGCTTCATATTACAAGCAAATTTAACAAGTGTTCTAAAAAGCCTAACTATGAAATAACACAAACTCATGACCAAAAAAAGTCTAGAAATGTAAATCTGAGGTTTATTTTATTCTGAGAGCATATTAAGGTGGAGAGCAAAGGGCTGATGATAGGTGGAAGAGCACACTACTACAATAGTAGGAAAGGTCAACCTAAATGAGTGATTTCTTGGCTGATTCACAATCCATTGCATTAATAGTATTATTGATTAATCTTTAACTAAATTCCCCTTTGGCCTTTTCTTATTCTAAAATATTTTAAAAGTTTAATGAGTTATCTTAGCTAGAGATTAGCTCAGTTGGTTGGAGCACAGTGCTAATAACACCAGGTTGGATCTCTGTATAGGCCATTCACTTAAGAGTTGGACTTTATAATCCTTCTGGGTCCCTTCCAACACAGAATATTCTGTGATTTTGGTAAAAGACAGTAGAGTGAAGACAGGACTCAGACATATGGCTGCTGTGAATGTCAGAGTTCTAGGAATGTCTTAAAGATTTGAGAGGGATGCAATCCTTTCTTCTCCCTGATACAATCCAGCTGACTGTCAATGCAGGCTAGGTAACCTTTCCATACAGTCTCCAGTACTTGCTGATTTGTCTGTGAATGAGCAGCCTCTACTGAAAGTGTCCAGTTTTGTGCCCCTCAACACAAGACAGGTGCTGGAGCGAGTCCAGAGAAGGGCAATGGGGCTGGTAAAAGGTCTGGAGCAGAAGTCTGATGAGGAGTGGCTGAGGGAGCTGGAGTTGTTTAGCTTGTAGAAAAAGAGGCTCGGGGACATCTTGTCTTTCTCTACAACTGCCTGAAAGAAGGGTATAATGTGTGGGGGTCAGTCTCTTCTCCCAGGTGACAAGTGACAGGACAAGAGGATATGGTGTCAAATTGACTGGAGGAGGCTTCAATTGGATATAAGGAAAAAAATGTCTTCATTGAAAGGGTTGTCTGGCATTGGAAAAGGCTGCCCAGGAACGCTGAGTCACCCTCCCTGGAGGTATTAAAGAGAAGAATGGATGTGGCACTTGGGGACATGGTTTAGTGTCTTGGCAGTGCTTGATTAATTGTTAATCTTAGTGGTCTGAGAGGTCTTTTCCAATGATTCTATGAAAGAGTAAGGAAAGCAGTAACTGCCTTTGTCATTCGGTAGATGGTGCTCTTCCCTTCTCCTTAAGTTATGGCACTTGTTGCTGATGTATTAGGTGTCTCACTTCAGACGTAATTTAGGTCTACAGTCTTTCTATCTTTTATGCCACCACTGCTTGCTGTATGTTTTGCCAAGACTGTTAACCCCTGTGCTTGGCCAAGTCAGATTTTATTGTCTTTACTTCATTTATCTTCTCATCTGACAAGGACAAGTTGATAATATATGAGGCTTGTGTCTACCAATATTTTACAGTCAGTCCCCAGGAAAGAAACAATATGTGCCTGGTTAACAGACTTGGTATCTCTCCAGAAGTGGACCTGCTGGTTTTCCGTGTCGGTGCAGCATTGTTATGAAATGTGTCTCCCACACAGGCATCAACACAGACTTTTCTCAGCTCTCTGGCTTTTCAGGACCTATGTCTAAGCTGGTGGACCTCAAACAGTCCAAAGGGTGAGCACACCCAACCTGATCAATCTTATTCCTGACCTGTGCTGGAGAAGGAACCGGGCATTCTCCAGCCTCCACCTACCCTGCTGCACCTTGGTTCATATCAGAAGAAAAAATAACAATAGGTGTTCCTGCCACGTCCTTGATTTGGATTTGGTAGAAATGTATACCAGAGCATGCATCTTCTGCTCAAGCTGGAGACAGTCTGAGTGATAAGGTTTAAGAAGCTTGAGAGAAAAAGGGCATATGCTGGAAACAGTTTTCACTGTGAGGACAGTCGTGCAAGGGTGCAGGTTGCTCAGAGAGGCTGGGCCAAAGACCTCCTGCCATCCCTTCCAGCCCAATTGTCCAGCGATACCACAATTCCCTGTTACATTACAGTTGGCTTTATAAGCAGAAGCAATCCTGAAAGGCTAAAAATTACTGTGGTTATTATTGACCTAAGGCAGGGTTTTATTTCAGTGTTTTAAAGAGTCAGGAGATGATCAGAGCAATGTGTACGTGGGCAATGTGTTCATTTGCTCCCTTCTGGAGCAGGAAGAGCTTGGAGACTTGCATTTGGGCTGGCCATGAGCCCTACTTGGGAAGAGTGAACCTGAGTTACCTCCCTTGTTCACAGGTTGGGCCTGGCTTCATTTACTTGGTTTCCTATTCATAGATGTAAGGATCCACCAGTGGATTTCATGAAGTTGGAATAGTCATGCATCAGGGAAAAGAGAAAGATTATTCTGGGCTGATGCCAACTTCAGTAGTAGATCTTGGGTTTTCCTTTGAGAAGACATTGCACAGCATGTAGCTGGGAGAAGATCCTGTCACAGAAATGAAAAATAGCTGTAAATATGTAAAATGCTAATGAGACACTTCAGCTGTGAGCACATACTGCTAGCTATCCATTAAAAAAATGGCCTCACCTTGTTATAAGGAAGGCATTCCTCATGTTCAAATTACAAGTAAAGTTTATAAGGTATGGAGGATTGAGTCTGATTAAAAAAAAAAAAACAACACAATCTTCCTATCAGTATAATATAGATAAGCTCTGTTTTGGCAGAGTAAAAGGTACTACTCCATGACATATGATGATGTACCACCATAAAGAGAGATGGATGGTTTAATAAGCACAAACTATGTGTTTTAATGGTGTTGTGGGCAAATTAAATTCATGCTCATATTCATAAAAGTTAAATATACATAAGGTCAATTTCATTTAAAGTTACTAAGGAGGAACCTTTTTTTTCCTTCCCACTGGATTTCCCATCTTGCTGCTGATTCCTGCCACAGAGCTCCTGCTAGTGGCACCTACTCCCAGCTGGACCTGCAGAAATGCTCCTGACACACACTTGTCTTCTGTCACAATCTCTTTGGGGTTTGCAGAACAATCCAAAGCAGACCCCTCCAGTCTGCTCTGAAGGAAACAAGTCACAAAATCTATGACTATAATTCATGAGGGATTGCATTTAAAAAGTAATGATGGGATGAGATATTTGAACTCTTCTATCTTTGAAGCACCACACAATACTGCAACAGAGAAAAAATGCTGAAGGAGGGATTCCTCCATCACTACTACAGTTGAAACTGGAACTATCCCATCTCAGTCTCTAAAAACATATTTACACACTTATTGCACCCTGCCTTTCTTGTAGCATAGCACACTCCTTGTGAAAAGGCCACTATGCAAGAAGAGTTTACATGAGGACTAAACCAGAGGAACCATGGATGCTGAAGTTCAGGCTTTCAGGCTGGATGCAGTCAGTTTCATCCTCTAAATGAGTAAGGATTCAGAGAATGCTGGGAGCAGCAAATACATTTTTTCCCAAGCTGGTTTGCTCATCCCTATTCAAAGGTAAACACTTAATACAGTCCCTAGTCTAGCAAAAATAGTAAAAGTAGTCATCAAAATCAATATTCATCATGAACTATTTCATACTGAGAACAAAATGCAGAATTGATTTTCAAATGCTTATTTAAATGAATCAGCTTTTATTTTGAGTTTCTCTTTGCCTCTTATTAGACATGTGGTCTACCATTCTTTACTAGTTAGATTTCACTGAACAGGATTTTTATAAGCTCTGACTAATCTTTGTAATATGGGAAAAAATTCTACTGTGAACAAGGGGATAGCAGGCAGCATTAATTATCTCCAGCATGGAAGAATTCTGTGTCAAAAAAATCCAACCCCTGAAACACGTTTTCCTGTCAAAGCCTGGTTTATAATTATGCTCCTCATCAGTCATGTAAATATTCCAAGTATGTGTCATATAATGTGACCCATATGAATGTGTCTGTGTCACATGGATTAAATACACAACCCTTTTTGCTGTTTTTTTGTTGGTTTTTTGTTGGGTTTTTTGGGGTTTTGGGGTTTTTTGTTGTTGTTGTTTTTTGTTTTTTAATTAAGAGCCTTTTTAGAAGTGTATTTATGCTGTTGTGGTGTTGTTATTCCCTCCCCTGCCAAGCCAGCAGGTGGAGGAGGGCTCCCTGTGCACTACAAAGTTCTGGTCCTTCTAGCAGGAAAACTCAAGCAACCAATAATTTTCTTGATCCTGAGTTTAAAGCTCAGCAAGGCCTCATGTCATCTGTGTTGTCAAAAAGCCTTGACATTAAAATGTTCTCCCTTGTTTTCTTTCCCTTCCCTCCCTTGTCTTTTCATGTAAATGTTCAAAAATCAGACACCATAAACCATCTCAGACCAGTCATTTGAAAAAACAATTTTCTCTATGTGTATGTTCTGCCAGCTGGGTGCCCCCTCAGGCAGAGCCTTTGCTGAGGACTGCACCAGGACCACCTACATGGTCCCTGAAGCACATCAGGCAAGACATGTGTCTTGCCCACAGGTCTCTGCCTTTCATCTCCTATTTCCCTCCCTGCCTCAGACAGGAAGGGCTGATGTAGCTGAGGGATGTCAGGGTGGCTAGCAGGCTGTCCCATCACAGGGTGGCCAGGACTGCACGTGTTCAAGACATGTCCTGTGCACACTGAAGGGATTGATGACCTCAGGAAGGGCTCTTGGACATCTGGAAGTGCTCCCCCTTAGTTCTGATCTGCTACCAGCACCTCTGCATGCACTCTGGACAGCACATACATAGGAAACTTTCCCTCTCCATGTAGAGAAGATCAACCAGCCAGGCTCCCACCACCATCAGAAAGTGTTTGGGCAGGTGAAGGGCACTGGTTCCTCTTTGAGAGATGAAGACAAAGAGCAGGTCTGCTTGGTGGCTTCTTTTATATTCTCTCTTTGCCAGCCCCCCCACACAATGGCTATTTAAATGCTCTGTTATGGCATGTGGTCAGTTTCAATGAAAAGGAGGGCTCATGCCACCATTTTCCTGATGCCACCAAGATTCTCCCAGCTGGTTTTGCAGCACTGGGTCAGCAAGGACATCTGGAAAGGTGCCAAACAGGGAATACAGGTGTGTGCAGCTGAAGTCATGTCTGTGCCAGAGGAAAGAGGGCAGAAGTAGCAGCATGTTTTTCCCCTGAAACCTCCTGCTCCTGGAGCACTTCTTCCTACTTGGCAAGTGAATGTATTTTGTAGGAGAATAAAAAAGGGCAAATATGGTTTTCCTATACATGCTTTCATTACATCATTTAAACTTATCTGATAAACTTAGGACAGGATTGCTTGAAATTACACAAACTTTTGCAGATACTTCAGATTTTGCGTAGATTTAATAATAAGTTAATTAAAAGCATACTGATATAAACAGCCATAGTTCAGTCCCCTCTTTTCTGGTTTCTTACAGTGAAGGAGTAGGCCATATGGAAAACATTGTGGGGATTTCCTTCTTAAGAAAGGTACATCAACCTAAACTACCTTATTTCAATATTACATGCTCTGTCCAAATTTGTAAAATTTTGTCACTGAGAGGCAGTTGTCCTGGGTTGAAAAATGTAACCAAAAATGTGTATTCTATTTTTATCTGTTGAAGTGGGTTGGGAGATATTGTTCTTTATCTCTTAACTCTAGGGGTAGAAAGAGGGCAGATGCCTTCTGTTAATGGGACACCTGATAACACCAGATAAGGCAGTGCCTTCTTATCTCTTCCTCCACCCATCCTCCTCTGAGAGACATCACCTGTGAATGGGCCATTTAAGGCCTCTCACATGACTGATAACATCACCTCATTCCATTGTGAGATGCTCCACCCTATGGGAGGAGCCAAAGCCTTTCCACTGGGATAAAACCAGCAATCCCAAACACCAAGGGATCCTGTTCCCACTGGATTCCCAGAGGATGACTGGATCCTTTCTTGAGGGTCATCTCTACTTCAGTGGAGCCACATCTGTCACTGGGAGGACTTACTTTGGACTGCTACCAACATCCTGACCAGCAGGGTGTCAGGTTTGCATTCTGACTCTGTCAGTGATTCTTTGTACTATTGCATTTGTCTTATTTTATTTTTATTTTATTTTTATCTTTCTTGTTGTTTGCTCTTTCTCTATTAAATTGTATTTCTGACTTGGAGTCTCACTGGTTTTGCTTTCAAACCTGTACAGCAGTTTGTACATCTGATGAAAGAGGAAGGCTTGGTAGTTTGGGCCTACATTTCTGTAAATGTCTGTGGTTTGTATCTTCTAACTTGCAGCTCCTTGGTTTTAGATTCCATATTCCAGCTCAAGTGGTCCTGGTAAAAAAAAAAACAAACCTCGGGATGTCCATCTGTATTGCTCTCTGTTCAAGACTTCAAACCCAAAGCAGACTAATTTGTTGCCCTGACAATTTATTTCTGGCTTAGCGTTTGTTTTTGGTTTTTTTTTTTCTCCTTGTTGTTATAGTTACTCACCAGAACACACATGTACTTCTTGCTCTATCTGCTGTCTGAAAAGGTATAATTTCCTGTCAAGGGCAGTGTCTACACTGAGAGTAGAAGGACTTCATGTTTTACATTAAACACTATTTAAAAATAGGGTTTTAGCCACCAAAGCCAGATGTTACAATACCAGTAGACACTTGTTGATTATGGTCACCCCCATGACCATGTGACTGATGTCCTTTCTAATGTTTTAGGTGGCTAACATTAAAAGCTAAGACAACTTGCTTAATATGCATAAAATTTCATTTCTCTGATTTAAGCAGACTCTACTCTAGTAATACATAGGGCTTCATGTAGAGAACTGTTCTTCCATCACTTTTGGTTCTGAATATGCCATTTCCTCACTACTTGAAGTTGAAATCTTCTCCCGATAGTCAGGTTTTCAAGACAAAACAATATCATCATTAATGTTATTTTTATATGGATAAATTAGTTACAAGGGACATATTCAGAGATGCAATTCCTCTTCTCTCCCAAATCCCTGACTTGTCAGTACAACGTGAATCTGGCTGAATGTTTTTTTGAACTAAGAGATCGACATACCATGCTGTGTATTTTTCACACTTGTCTTTCACATAGTCTTCAGTGCGGCCTTCAATAATGCAGCCCTACTTTCTCTGAATTCTCTGGATATGTACAGAAGGAAATCCCTTCTCTCACAATTACACTAAACACTGGCAGTGTGGGTCAGGATTCTGGATTACTTCTTTTATTTATGTCAAACTTTCACTGAATTGAGACTTGTAGCTTGAATGGGAGGTGAAAGTGGGGAAAATTCTGCCAGCAACACTCAAATCTCAGCCACTGACAAATCTGAGCCCTGGAGTGAGTTACCCAAAACAGCCCAGTTCCCCAGACAGGACACAGATGTGACCCAGCTGCTCCCTCAGCCAGCCTGTGTGCAGGGACCACGAGGCGATCCCATCCCACACCAGGCTACGTCCTCGCCGCACCACAGTGAGTCAGGAAATGCTGAAAGGTGCTGCTTTGCTGTCCTTGCCACACAAGGCACACTGATTTTACCATCAACCTTTAATTACTCCCAGTAATAGGAAGTGGAGGATATTTAGCATATTGGAATAGAGTTCTCTGAGTCTTGAGTATAGAACAGCTATAAAGAGCAGTGGCCCTTAGGAGCAATGAAGTTCCTTAGGTCTCTAGAAATGAAAGGAATTTATGTCTTTATTGATAATTGTCTTAAATTTTGTAATCAATAAACTAACTGAGCAGAGCCAGTTTGATCTTCAAGCTTTTATTTCTAATTAGGACTAATGAATAGTCAAGGGAACAAGACAGAGGAGTTATTGACTGAGTCATATAAGAGATCTCTAAATAAATAATCAATTTGCTTTCCTCTGGGAAAGAAGTCAGCAGCATGTTACTCACAGATGGTGTTACATGGACAGGTACAGGGATTGTTTTCTTATGTAATATTTAATCCTAAAAATGTTTCTTAAGTCACTGTCAGACCAGAAGTTGAAAGCTCTTTAATGTTATATTCCCTTTGAATTCAGAGTAAGAAAACTTTGCAACTACCTGAGTTCACAATTTGAAGCCTAGGAATGATAGGCTTTGGTCAAGAAGGATATATATGTTTTCCACAGAAATGTCCACTATTTCAGAATATCCCAGAGAAGCCTTATACTTGTGACTGGTTTGGATGATGTAGAGACTGCTTTTGAATTCAGGTTCTTTGATTTGGTGTTTGGGTTTGGGTTGGGTTCTTTTTGATACCCTTTGGCTTATGCTCATCTTGCAGAATCCAGTCCCACATCTTATTAAGTTAAACAGCTCATGCCTCAGAAAGAGAAAAATGGTATAAACAGCTGTCAAGAGGGCAGGATAGATAAGTGTACTATCGGAAATCCCACAGATCCTAATGTCAGGCCAATCCTGTGGCACTGATTCAGGGGAAAAAATTCCCATTTATGTCAAAATGATTTTTTACTCGGTCAGGTCTAGTCTGACCGTATTTTCAAATCAATGACATGTGCATAATGGTCATAAACGGACAAAAAACCCAGAACAATAGAGCCCAGCCATCTTCACAGACTGAAGTGATAATCAGTTTCACACTTCTCACTCAGATGAAATCCATGCAGGTTTTCATACAAAGATGTCTTTAACTCTGATCTCTCATGACAAATCCCTAAACCAGAAGGACTGGAGCAGGAGTAAAGGAGAGACACTAGTGAAGGACTTCAAAACCAGAGGAGTCCTCTGCTCATCATTTGTGGCTAGATTGCAACACCCCTGGCAGCCCCCAGGTGATGCAATGTATGCCATGATACAATTTTAAAATTCTGCCTCATTGCAGCAAAGATGATGGGTTGTGAGGTAAGAGAACCTCTTTAGTATGTGTTGGAGTTACTTTCACATTCTCAGCCAGTGTTTGATTTGATCTTCAGTGTACAATTCTGCAGCAGAAAAGAGGGCAGCTCACTATGAGTTGTTGATGACTAGCAGCAGGGGGTTTAGGCAAAGTTCTGCTTGCATTTTCAAATGAGTACAACTGCTACTTAATGCTGTATATTAGGTGAAATACTGGAAACCTCAATAGGTCACACAGCTTTTGCATAGCTAATCCAGAGCCCTTATTTTCTTGGCACAGACATATTTTTATGGGGTTTTTGTTTTATTTGGGGATTTTTTTTGATGTTGGGGCTTTTTTTTTGGTATCTTAGTTTTTGTTGTTCTTGCTTTTTGGGGTTTTCTGTGAAAGTATAATGGGTTTCTGTATGTTAATGATCCCTGAAGAGATCTTTTGGATTGGCTTCCTGCTAAATTCATTCTCCATCTGCCTTCTTCTCTGCATCTGCTGCTTGTTAATCTTTAGCTTTGCTGTTGCTCTTGGTTCTGGTAAGGAGATTCTGGAGGGGCACCTCCTCATTGTCTTCTACTGCAGGTACACAAGGATGGAGGAAATACAAAGGGGGAAAAAAGAAAGGGAAATGTGAAATCTTCGAGTTGGAAAAGAAAATGCAAATGAAGTAAGAAGAGAAAAATTCTCATTCTCAGGTGGAGGAATCTTAATACAGTAAAGCATAACACTGTAAGAACCATATGGTATTTTAAGCTACTTATGTCTATTTTAAGATATCTCACCCCCAAAGCATTGACAGAACAGTCATTTCTTAGTACCAAAATGTCCCTCCTACTATTCAGCTACAGACATTTAAAGCTGACAGTGTTTTCACTGCATGTTTTCACTGCATGTTACCATTAACCAAGACCTGGGTGCATTTGTTACTCGTGGCTGTGAGATACCAACACGGTACAGCCATGAAAGGGGTTACTAAAGCTGAAATATGGTGTTGTCACAAGAATATACAGACAGGAGCCAGCCATCTCTAAACCTCAACTAGAATCTAGGTCAAAGCATCTGAGCATCCAAGCTGAGAAGTGCTGCTCTGAATTCCTGCACAGTAGCAAGGGATAAAACTCAAATTGCAGTTAAAGGTGGCACTTGAATGTTTTGAGGTGGGCACTGCACAGAGCAGGGCCTGCTCCCCAAGGCCCAGGAAGATCCCTGTGTACTTAGACACCTTGGAGAAGGGGAGATCTAATTTCAGAGGATGTAGGACACACACACACCAAATTCCTGTCCATTTTTTCTTCCCTCCTCTTCATTTTTCCTTTTTCTCCATTTCTTTTCACCTCAGTCTGACTGTTTATCACTACTTATCCCCCCTTTCTTGCTCTATGAGGCAAGAATACACCTGGATTGAGGCAAGTGAGAAAATGGACAACAAACAGAGATGTGGAAAGATGAAGAACAGACTTAATGGGCTGTATCTCAGTGTGACTACTTTTTGGTTGTTTCAGTTTTGACATTTGATTTTTTTTTTTTTTTTTAATGTTTCAATCTCAAAAGTTACAAAGAAACTTTGGGATCAGTTATCTTTTTCTTTGTCTCCCCCCCAAAAAATCTCCACCCAAAAAAGAAAGGAAGGAAGGAAGCAAGCGAACTAGCTAGTTAGCTAGCTGAGTTTAGATGGCAGAAGTTTACCTGGAAAAGCCAACGAATCCCTTCCCGTCACTGAAGTCACCCTTCTCATTCAGGAAGGAAAGTCTTTTTCCTCTGCAAAGACTTGCTGAAAATTATCTGTGAAGAATGATCATAGAAATGTCTTCAGGACTAATCTCTCCCAGCTTTGGCTGTAAATATAGTCACTCAGTGTAGCTACCTTCCTGTTTTGGAGCCTGCTGTCCTCCTCTGAGGGTGCCAATGGCAGTGTCCAACAATTTCGCAGACGTCACCTGTAATTCCTTAAACAAAATTTTTGCTATGCGGACGTCAATGCAATTCCCTCCTCTCACACTTGTATTTGTTGCAAAGCCAGGGCTGGCCTTGCAGAGCAGCAGCAGGTGACACTGATGGGTTCAGTGGTGTTGGATGCCTGGCACAGGGAGGTGCCCAGGGTGCCTGCCAGGCGCAGCATTCACCCACACGGCCGCGCCAGCGCTGGGCTCGCTCTGCCCTTTCTCTCCTGGGTGGCAGGGAGCCATGCCCGACCACAAAGCCTCCTTTGTGGGAACATAAAGAACAAAACATGCATGTTCAGTCTGATCAGTGCTGGAACAAATCGCTTGTGCTTGTCAGATGGCAAGGTCCTTTCTGAGAACAGGAATTTGGAGTCCACAGAAAGCTGATGAAAAACCCCTCAAAGAAATAGCAAATCATGCAACCCAAAATGTGGTGAGATATGTCCACCTCTGAGCCATGGTGTTTCATGGGTTGTTCATTTGTGTAACTAAGTATTAGAGAGCTATTGTGAGACACATCCAGAGATCCGGACTGGAGGAAAGCAACCTTCTTATCGTTAAATATTTACCTGATATACTAATCCTTACTGCCTAGAAACATATTTATCCCTGTTAGAAAGGCAGATGTGAACGAAAAAACTGATACAAGACTAGTCCAATGTCCTTTACTGCACCACATATCCCTGAGGAATTGCCAAAGGGCTGTTTGTGGGTAATTACTCCCCATGAAGTTTCTTTCCCTCACAGCGTTTCAGCATGTGTCATCAACACATCATAATGCTGATGACACATACTTCAAAATGCATGTCAAATACATGTCAAACTGACAGAGAGAAAAATCAAATATATGTCATCTGTGTGAATGATTGGTCCTTATTTAAACTGCGTGATAGGGAATGACCAACACATGTATTAGTCCTGAACCTAACCAGGCTTGAAACAAAGCACTTAAGAAAAGGATCACCTGATGCAATTGCTGAGATCTGTGGTTCAGTGACCTCACCAGTTTCCTTTCATCTTGTATTATTTCCAGATCTCTTCAGCCTTTTGATTGTTATTAACCATCTTCTGCATCTCTAAATAAGCTATTATATGTTATTTTATCCTAAATTTTAATAACACTGAGTTTGGCACCAAAGGGCCCTCACAGAGAGAGATCAGTCAAATATATTCTTTTTTGAGCTTCAGAAATAATCTGTTTATACCCAGACCCTGTCCAAATAACATTTTGTTATTCTGGGTGTACAGCTTATTTAGTGCAACAAGTTCCCTAAAGTAAGTGGAGTCAAGGTTTCACAACCTTCCTCAGCCTTTATGTTTAGTGTCCTTAGGGCTTGTCTCCTTAGGGCTTCCTCCCTTCCTTCCTTCCTTCCTTCCTCCCTCCAGAAATGGCATTTTCTAAGTCCTTCAGCCAGCCCTAACCTTGGCTTTTCTCTTTCCAGGTAAACCAAAAAATCCTAAATGCCTGACTCTGGTTTAGCTGGGAGTGACAGGACATTTACTCTTCTTACTTCACCCTAATTAATGCTCATATTTCTTAATGCAAACAGGCCACTGCATTAGAAGTGCATATTTTGGTATTACTTGCGGTGTTCACAAAATAACCTTTTCAGTAAATACTTCTATTTTTGCTCTCCATATGACAGAAGAAAGAAGTAAAATAAACTAGCAGTTATTGTCTGCTCTTATTTCTATTCTATTTCTTATTAGTAGGGGTTTTTTTAAATTCTTTCCAGTGTAATTCACAGCCTCCCTTCAGCATAGGAAAAATGCTGTGTTTGGATATTTAGAGCATAATCACAGTTTCCACTGAAATGTGCATGAAGAGTTTAATTTCTGATGACTGGTTTAGCTTCCAGAAGCAGCAACTCCTCTGTCTGAAAGACACCTTACCTTTTTTACCATCCTGAAAAAAGGTGCTCTTTACTGGTTGTCCCAGTAGGATAACTGGTTCCATTCTGTTAGCTCCCCAAATACAGCTAAGGGAAGTATTTAAACCTGACAGAATCTGGTTTGTTTGGTGATCTTCTCATTCCCAGCAGTTGGACAATTGCAAAATGAGATCCATGAGCAGATAGCCATCCTGTCTAGCACAGTCTGAAAGTTTTACTATTGATTTCTTTTAGGATTCTGTACAACCAATGTCTCAGCCAGATAGCATGGGGTCAGCTAGAAGCAGCAGTAAAAGCTGCTCTGTGCGTATTTGCACATATGTCTAAAAATACCGAAAAGTACAAATCTGATCAAATGCATTTCCACAATTCCCTTTTTTCTCCTCCATCTTTTTCCTTAAGGCTCTTCTGTGAGTCACACTGGTGAAGAGGCATCAGTGATTCAATAGTATTTTTATCATTTTGTGGAACATACAAAAGAAACGTCATTTTGCCTTCTCAGCTTAATTCTTAATTGATTTCCTCTAACTTGTGAAAGATATATTTTACATACTTATCAATCCTTCATAATAAAAAGGTGTAACTGGACAAAATAGGTGTTCCTGTCTGCACCTGACTCTTTGGCTAAGAAGCTGCTCAAGAGTTGTGCCTTGGGTAGCTCCTCATATCTCCATTTTCTTTTCATGGTCCCTTGACTGCATCCATATGGTACACGAGGGCTTTGGGACACAGCTTGCTAACATTAAGATGAGATATCTGAGATATTTATCAATAAAAATGTTGGGGGTGAATTGTGGAATTATAACCAGGGGGGCTGGTTACATTCAATGTCTGAAAGCCAGGAAGGAAACAGAAGTATTTGAGCAGTTTGATGGGACAGCCTGGAATGACAGCAAGAGTTGCTGTAGTTGGAATTGGTGAAAGAAATGTGACCCCAGTAGCAATGTCTTCCTTTGAGAAATAGGAAAATTAGGAAGGAAAAGCAGGCAAATTAAAAGGACAGAGTAAGCATGGTGAAGAAAGGAAGAAAAAATTGTAAAAGAATCAATCTTAGTAAAATTATTGAGAAAAACACTGAAAAACTTGGACACAGTCTATACAAGATCTACAGAGCAATGATAAAGTGTCAAAAATAAGCTGTCTGTGCTGGTCAAGAAAATATCAAGCCTGGCAATTTTGTCAACAGTGAAGAGTCACAGCTCCAGAAAAAAAATTATTTTCAGCTTTTGCTAACTGATACCCATTTATGTGTATTAAGGTGTCCCTTGACAAAAGCAGTTATTTTGTTATCTGTGATCCAGCTGAGGTTAATGGTCCCATTAGAGATTGGAGGTAGGGGAGAAAGTGCTGGAAGAAGCTAAGGACACAGGAGGGCAACATCCAAGCTGGGTGTGGGTTAGAGGACAGGTGTTGAATTAAAAGAGATTTGGCAGTTTTTATATTCTAGACCCTTTTCCCATTTTTCCCTGTGCTTTTGTGCTCATTGTGCCCCTATTGCCCATGGCAACGTGGGTGTCTGGGGTGAGGAGTGTGTCTGATTTCTTCAGCTGCAGCGACAAATTCTGCTGCCTACTAACCTGATTCATGCTTGAACCAGTAACCCAGAGCTGGGAGGCTGCCTAGCTCATTAAAAATTCCCTGAGCGAGTTTTCTGACCCAGTTCCAAAACAACAGAGAAAGCTTTTTAAGTTGGTTTTTGGAATTAGTGTCATAAAAGATTCAGGCAACATATGGATTATTTATTCATGTAGGGGATTTTAAATTGCTATTTTATTTAGAAAAAATGCATCTGATTTTCAGCCCTGTCTTTGTTCTACAACTATTCAGGCAGCTACTAAAGGAACAGGTACAAGGGGAAAGGAAGAAACTGGGACAAGGTCTTAGGCATGACTACAAGGACCCAACATATCCAGTTCTACTGCCAAATCATTTTAATGAAGGAGCTGAGTTTACTTTCTACATGCCTGTGAAGGGTTAAAGGGCACATTTATTATCTCAGCTACTTTATTTGATTCTTTCTAAGTAAAGGACCAATCTCATTCTCAATGTAATTTGGATTCATCCAGATGTCTGCTTGGATTCACAGCCACGTCTGCTTGTATAGCCTGTCCTTCATTTCAGCGTCAGACCCACAACAGATGTGGCCAGGGACAGCTCCACTGAAGACACAACAGCTGCTCTGATTCATACCAGCTTCAGCTCTACTCCACACTCTGTTAATGAAAGTGAATGCAGGCCCACAGCTTCACCAAAAATACTGTGCTTGGCTTCAGGTTCTAGCTAGGAGCACCCCCCTCCCCCCCTCTGCAATTGTGCTGTATGTCAAATCCCTTTTGAGGAAACAGAAAGTAAAAATAGAAAAGCAACGCTGCAGTTGTTGCAGAAAAATCTCAGGCAGGCAACAGCCTCTATCTATGACCTTCAGGTAGAGAAAGTTTGTTTTTTCAGGAAATCTCAGTAGAGCTTGGAATTCTTTAGTAGATGTAAGGTTTCTTTTCTAGAACCAGAGCAAGAAACAGAAGGACAACAAGCTGTAGTTTCTATCCCTTCCAGCACAGGTTAATGAAGAACTAAAGTGGGACAAAAAGGACCAGAGTGTAGAGATAAACACAGGACCTTTACACACCCACAAAAGATTGGAAGCACAGAGAGCTCAGGGAAGCAGCACCGGTGAGCGTGATGGAAGGAATTTGGGTCCTGCACAAGGACCAAAGAAGTGATGCTGTCAGTGTGGGGCCCCAGCACTCTCTCTGCAGCGTCACAACCTCCCTGCATATTATTCTGCTCTTCTGGTATCAGGCCTGAGGCTTGCTCCAGTCCTTTACCTCTGGATAAATCTTGTCTGACCTTGGAGATCAAAATGTTTGGTTTCTAAAATTTTCCAGGAAAAACAAAGGAGCTGTGCAGTGGATCCAACCACAGCATCTTCCCAGATGACAAAAAGGCAGATGTCTACACACACCAATCCAGCCAAGGTCACATTATGTCTTGGATAAACATCTATTGCTGCACCCATGGTAAAAAAAACCCAGGTAATCAGCTATATCTTGCCAATCTTCCCTGGCAAGACAAAAAAAGAGTCCATGCAATTATAAGTTCAATAGCCTGAAACTAATCGAGGTAAAATGCTCTATAGCTGATCCAAGAGTCAACTAATAAAAATTTAAAAGGAAATGGTATATTTAATGCTGAACAAAGTGCAATTATTAAAAAGTAGCTTGTTATCTGTCGATAATATTGCAAGATTGTAAAATCCAGCTGAGGTTGTTGTAACAGACTCTGCAGCGTGTATGGTATGGCATGGCATGGCATTTTGATTAAGAGGCAGAGTGGATTAAAGACCTGCTGGTAGGTCTCAAAATGTAATGGGGACTTCTGTTTTTATGGTTACATTTCTAGTAGTTCCCACAGAGATAATTTTTTAACATTATGCCATTTTAAACTCTTCAGTAACAACCTGGAGAAATGCAGTCCTCTGCAAATGTTAAAAGAAATAAAAGGTGCAAGAATCAATCATCAAGAAAAGAGGTCTCTGATACAGAGCAATACAAGTCTGTTAGTAAATAAGATCCAAGTAAACAATATATATTTGAGTGTGGCCTATAATGGAAATATGTCTCTACAAAGACTGCAAGTTGAGTTCTGGAGAGGGCTTTAGTGGAGGCTGGAGGTCCTGGCACGTCACCTGCTGAACATGAGCTTCAGAACAATGATGGCAAAACCACTTGCTCTCATCTTTGCAATATGCTGATTATAGCACTACAAAGCAAAAGCTACAGAGAGGTTTGTGTCATACCCACAGGAAGGCTGCTGCTGAAATTTTTGTTTCATCTGATGCCTACAAATTTAAGGAAGATGTTGGTGAAACTGGAGAAGATACAGGAAGGGGCCACAGAAATTACTGAGGGACTGAAAAACATGTCTCTTGAGAAAGAAAACAAGGGATCTAACCTATTTTGTTTACTCAGATGTATGTTGGCCAGGGAGCTGTTTGCTTTTCAAACATGGGGAAGAGAGATATGATAGTTAGTCTTCACACTGAAAAGCAAATACAAAAGATGGAAAATTGAGCTGGCCAAATATAGGGTATTTTTCACATGCTTTCCTAGGGATAGCAAAGTCTATGCATCTTTCAGTTCTACCCCTTGTTTTTCTATGCCACATTTTTCCTCTTCCTTTCACACTCAGCCAAATTTAAAGTATCTTTAGCATGTTTGTCCAGTTACGACCAGTGTCTCTGAGGTGAAGCAGTGGGAAAATAGACATCTCAAAGACATCCCCAGGTGTCCTGACACCCAGCAATGGGCCAGAGCTCTGTGCTGAATCGTGTCCTTACTCAGAGGAGAGCAGTGATTGTGTGTTGTGATGTGTGGCACAGACACCAGCTGGTCAGTGCTCACACACACACAGAGCTCAGTTAGACAGTACATGGTGCATTTGGCTCATGATAGATTTTCTAAAAGCCTGAGTGTAGCAAAGACTAAATCAGAGCAATCCTGTGGTCTGTCTATTACAGGAGATCAAAGTAGATACCTGTGGTACCTTCATGGCCTCACTGCCTCTGAATCCCCGACTGTTTGACTCATAAAAGCAAAGACAGTGCCTGCACTGGAGAGTAGGTGATACGAGGGAAAGAGCAAAGGGTTCAGAATCCAGGATGTAAAGGAGGTTTGAGCCAGGCATGAAACACTTGTGCTGCAGCACTGCCAGCCAAATCTGCAAGCAAATGTGATTCCCAGCCCCCAGGCAGGGAGGCCAGGTGCTTCAGTGACACCAGTCTTTGAGCTGGCCCATTTAGCACTAACTTAGATGTAACTACTGGGCCTGCAGTCACACCTTTCAGTGTCAAAGGGGCATGCCCTACCAGGGTCTTGTACAGTGAGCTATTCTCCCTAGCACACTTCATTTACCCTGAATATTTCTCCTGGAAAGCAGTCTGCACAGGAGGGAGGAATCACCCTGGGTGCTGGGGCTGAGTTGGTGAGGAGCTGGCCCTCTGGGTGTTCCACAGTCAGTCTCCTTCAAGAGAGACAAAGTGTTTGTTTGTGCAACCTCCTTCACCAGGAAACAGCATCCAGCTCTCACTTAGAACACAGTGAGAGGTATTTTAAGACTGTCACTGACAGATTTATTCCATTTCCTTTTCAGATAAGCACTTAGTAAACAGAATTGAGACCGCTGCAGGTGCAGTGACAGACTGGCTTTACCTGAGTACACGCATGAGACTTTGGTGCTCTTTGGCTGATTACAGCCATCCAAAACCCTGGTTTTGGAACAATATGTTACCTCATGTATTTGCCATACGTGAAATGGGCACATTGTAGTTTTGAGTGGACCTGTACCACCTTTATCTTCTGGTTTGAGCTATTTATGGGAATTCAAAATTGTCATCTGATGCCATAGACAAAGATGAAAAAAAATTGGACACTGCAGGTATTGCTGCTTTTGAATTCATGGTGGCACCTACCCTCCTGCACTTTGTAACCCAGTCTTGCAAGGCTCCATGAAGAAAAGCCATGAACATCCCAGCTGGCCAGTCACTGCTCCAGAAATGCAGTCCTGGAGAGCAGGTTGGGCCCAGTGCAGAAAGTTATCAACTCAGGCTCGAGCTAAGACAGAAACTGTCCATTTTTGCAGTGTAGTACCTCTGCTGATAAGGTAGCTCTTATTGCCAGGTCCTGAGCAAAACAAAGGCTGAGCCCTGAAGAGCAGCAGGGTGGTTTTGTGTGACCTGTTTTCTGGAATATATTTTTTCCTACAAATGTACACAAATTAATAGGAATTTGGAATATTTCAATATGTTGTCTATTGCACTTGAAACACAGGAAGTTCACAGGACCCTGGTGGGTAGAGTTGTTTCTCCAAGTCTCCAGAGCAACCAACTCAGCCCCTGTGCCTTAGCACAGGCATCTGCAGGCTGCTGGGACCTTTGGGATGAACTTGGGGTGCAGCCCAAATTCTCCCTCTTGGTGCAAAGCCTGAGCTGCTCTGTTGTTTGTGTGACACCCCAGAGGCACAGTAGAACCAAGCATTGCTTCAAAAACTCATCAGCCTACGAAGTGGGGCCCAGCAGATACCTTACAGAAGACTTGTAGTTACAAGTTCACTGTCCTGTTGCTGCTGCTTCTCTCAGGCTATCCCTCTGCAGATACAAAACTGAAGGTGTTGCTGATTCTTCCTGAAAAAGCTCAAAAGGTTTGTGTCAGCCTAATAAGCATAAGATAAAAAGAAATTTCAGTTTTTGTGCATGGAGAAGAGGATGTTCACAATGCTTGTTCAGGGAAGAAAGAAAAAGCTCTGCAGGAGACACTTCTAAACATTAGAAATCTTTTAATAGCAGTATATCTTCCTGAGTCAACACGTCAATCAATAGTGTTACAGAGTTAAATATCACTTATAACTTCCTTCATATCTTCCTCCTTATGGTCCTAACCTTTACTCTTCCTTTTGTGGAGCATCTATCTGTGTTTCTTTCTCTTCCTGAGCCTGTTCTGCCTTCCCTGACCCATGCCAACATGTTCTCCATCAGTAAATACAAGCTGCTCTTCCAATGTCAGTGATGAATTGGAGGGGGAGAAAAAAAAAGCTGAAGCCAGATTTTCTCCGCTGATTAAAAGGCACTAAATCTGACCCTAGGCTGACACTCAAGGGTCAAGGCTGTTGGCCAAGGAAAACTCCTGTGTGGAAGGGGAAAAGCTGTGGGTCTGCCTGCTGCTCACAGCTGGGCTGGCATCAGCTCTCTGTGAACTGCACAGAGCAGAGAAGGAAGACTTGCATAGAAAGCAGTCATGTTTCCCCATGGACAGCCCAAAGGACACATCTCTGTCTGTCCTGAGGTGTGTCTTAGTGAGGGATAGGACCAGACCTCTCTGACCTTTGCCCAAATTTGCATCTTATTAGCAATGTGGCCTCGTTAAATTTCATTAGTTTGAGTTTGTCAAGTACCTGTAATTGGCCTAAAAAAGGCTTTGGAGAAGGAGCTTTGATTGGATTTGAGCTTTACAGAGTAAAGGAGTTGCTTTTCAGTTTGGCAGCGTGGACAACACTGGTAGGTATTCCACTC
This sequence comes from Cisticola juncidis, assembly GCA_013400215.1. NCBI lineage: Eukaryota > Metazoa > Chordata > Aves > Passeriformes > Cisticolidae > Cisticola > Cisticola juncidis. Next base: position 357,917 of record VXBR01009219.1, on the reverse strand, counting down.
AACAAGTTCTGCTAGCATTTAAGGATTCAGATACTCAATAGGGATTTATTATTTAGTCAAAAGCAGAGACAAAATTAGCAAAGATAAAACAGAATTTACAACAGCTATGTGCAAAGCTCTATCAAACAGGCTTTTTGCTCAGAGCTTAACCTACAAATATGCCATGTAGTCCTGCTTTTCATCGCAGAACAAGTGTGTGGTGTCTTTATAGTGGCAAGATCTAGCATAAGAATAAAGTCTTTTTTGCATTTGCTTTCAGTCATACTGATACAAACATACAGAGATGTCTGTACCTGTGCTTAAAGTGAAGAGCTACAAAAACTGCCATGTATATATTTTTTTCTAGACTCTCAGAAGCTAGGAGTCAATCCACCACTGATTATGCATAGAAAGTCCCAGATAACCTTGTCAAAATTTCATTACAGGCACTGTGTAAAAATTGTGCAGAAGTGCAGAAGCTCAGGTAGTATAGAGAAATACAATATTTGTCATGTTTAAAAACTGCTGGTAAGTGCAAAGGAGTTTCCCAGCCAGTGTTCTTTAGTATAAAATATGGTTATGTTTCCTCCACTATTATAATAATATTTTGCTTTTCTATTTTCATTTCTTCTAGTTGAACAGAACACCAGAAAACCTGTCTTCTCTTGCTATCCTGAGGGTTTGCAGTGGGAGTGCCAGGCCCCTGAGACCTGGCATATGGGTATGAGAGTGACAGTCCCCAAGGGCTCCCCTGCCACTCACCCCAGCTCCCAGGGCCACAGCAACTCCCAGGCTACCCTGACACCTCCCATAGAAAAGAGGGACGTGCAAAATCATGTCATGACAAAAACGGGATGACATTAACTTAGAGGATGTCTTCATGCACAAGATGGAAAGCTGTGTAAAGGAGAAAGACTTGCTCTGCCAAGGAAGAGCAAGTCTTCCCAAATGAGGCAAGCAGAGAGGCAGCCCCCAGCCTGGCTGCTCTGCAGCTGGGTTAGGAGGCTGTGTGCTGCTTACCCTGGGCTGTAGCCAAAGACACTCAGAAGTAGTCAGCCTTGCAGGCTGCTTGGATAATTTTCTCCTTTTTTGCTTTTCCTTGGTGCTAAGTACCATCCCTAAATAGCTCAGTGAGGCTGAGCCCAAAAACTCTGCTATTCATTTAGCTGAAAAATGTGCCAGTTTGACAAATCAATGGTATTTTAATTGAATAAGTTATTTGGATATCAAGGCATGTGGATAAATAGATTTACTACTGACCAAGTATTTAGAAAATATGCATAAAATGATTTATGCTCAGAGTGTTCATGTATAGTTCTCCTACCTTCTGCATAGAGATGTGTATATATTGCAGTTAATATCTTATATATTTTGGTATTTGTTCACATGCATATACATTTGGGATAAAATAAAGGAGTGCAATTAGGTTTTGAGTATGCATTTACTGTAGGTATTCTGCAACACTTTTTACATCAAAAATATGGTTATTTCACGTGCTCACTGCAGGAAAGGCATAAGCATTTGCCTGCATATTTCTGTGCTTGGGTAACCTTACCAATGGTATTGTTCTTTAAGGGATGTATACAGTTTCTTAAGGTTGTTCTTATCACAGAAAAATAGAAACTGAATATTTCCGGTTTTAATTTTTTTGAACAATGATAGTGAAATTCAGATTTTGGCAAAGATACTATTTAATTACTTATTGAGGACTGAGGTGTTTAAAAATAAAGCATTGTCACAGCAAAAGCAATAGTAGTGGTAAAAATAATGATAACAACAGCAAAAATAATAATTTTAACAAATAATGCAGGGAGACTTGGGGATCCCCTGCAGTGTGATGGAGGGTGCTGTATCTCACTGGCAGGGAACAACATACCCTGTCACATGGCTGCTCTGCAAAGAGAAGGGAGACTGTGACAGTCTGGTTTGCCAGGAATTCCTCCTCTGACTGCAGGGGAAAAAATTCCATCTTCTGCATTTTCTGGTTAATCTCAGTGGATTTTTGAAAAGCCATGAGTTTTTTACCTTACATTTTCCATGTTCATACCACTACTTCAGGAGTGTAAACCTGACCCTGCCTTGCTACCTCCATCGGCTGAAAGAGATCCAGGATTTTACTCCTTATTTTTCATTTTCCTTATCTTGAGACTTTGCATCAAAGACTAGAATGGCCCTTTTTTCCCATTTCAGTGTTTCATTAATGGTGGTTTCTTGTCTTACTATATCCAGGACAACTGACTGTCTGGGATAGCTCAGACAACTATTACAACATGCAGTAGAAAACAACCCAGTACAAGCTCTGCTTCGACAGGGGGCTCTATGACTGCACACCCATTGCTTGGCTCAAAGTTCTGCTCTGCCATCCCTGAAAGCTGAATTAAGAGTAGGCTAGTGCCAAAAGAGGTGGTTTCATCTGTCCTCAGTCACCTTTCAGCCTGCCTCTGACCCCCTGTTGTTGTGCTGTCCCTCACACTGGTACCAGCATTCCCGTGTGCAATGAGCTGGATCCCACAGTTTATCTGCCTCAAAGCTGAACTCTACTTTTGCAACTGCCAGTGACAGGGTAATTTCCAGCAGCTGGCTGCACAAAGGAAGGACTGGGTCAAGGGAGGAATTAAAGAGAGTAAGGAGAAGCTAGTGAGGTCTACAAGACGACCAGTTCAGTCAAAAACAGCTCATGTATTGATTTTAAGAGACCAAGAGAAAATAACATCCTTTCAGGGCATGGCTTGCAATTGGTAGTATTATTAAAGGGCATTTCCCCCTCTCTGTTAAGTTTGTACTTGCCAAATATGCTATTAAATAAACAACAAAATGCACCATAAAATCACTGACTCTGTTTCTCTACAGTCTACTATTATTTGATTCTCAAATAAAGCATAAAAGAGAAAACAGGGAGAGAATTAAGGAAAAGAAAGAGAAGATAAGGGAATTTAGAAATGGGTCTTTGACCTGAAAAGCAGTGATGAGAAGAGAATTTTCTCTTTAGCTATTGAAATTAAAGTCTGCTGCCTAGATAGAGATAACTCTGCAATGCAACTTCATTCTTGCTGAGCTTTTCTTTCCTTTAATCCCGCTGACTAGAAACAGTCTATTTCTGTACTGTAAGCATCTTTTATTTCAACTGAAAAGCTTTAATTTAATTTTTCTAGACAGGAATCATCTTGAGATTCATATGTGTGACTACTGCTTCCTGGCTCCATAGAGAAAATAAAATTTATAAATCAGGTACTGCAGTTTGTGTGCATTTCATCTGCTGGGAAAGGTAGAATGAGAAGAATTCCTTGTGGAGATTCATCTAATAACAAAATTATAAACAAGATGCTTGCATGGCAGCAGCAGTTGTGAGATGAGAATGTGGAGTACAAAAATGCATAGCTAGCTCATGAACTAGTTATAGCTGGCTTAATTTCACTGAAGTTGCTGGAATTGTGCTTGTTTTTTCTTCCTGCTGAAGAGCAGAAAAGTAAAGAGCTTGCATCAAAACCAGAGTAAGATATATTTCACAGAGACTTAGATATTGTGCTGGTGTGCACAGAAAAGAAAAAAAGAGAAGACTGTAGAGAGTTTTTCTCAATTGTAGGGAATTACTGACACAGACTGACACACCACAGACAACTGATTTAATCCTCTCAATATCTCTGTAGGAAAAGATGTAGAAATTGCTAACAATGGTGAAAGGGCTGGCAAGACAAAATGCTGCAACACAGCAAGAAGAACTTCATTATGCAGCCCTACGGCCATGGTCATCTGTACAATAAAAACCCAAGTTAAGTGTTTTTGTACTGCCTCTGTGGATTTGCAAAAGCTCTGACCATAGCTCACGGGTCCCAGCAGGGCTTTCCCTGCTGCAAATCCAGTGGCTGTAGTCAGTGTAAATCCATCCACCGTAAAGCAGCCCTGCTCCCTCCTATGATACATTTGTAAATTTTTAATCTCCAGTGTTAGATACCATTTTTTCTCAAATGTCTTTTTAGTTTTCATATCTGTTTTTTGTTGTCTTTTCTGTTCAGTCACAAAGGCAGAAAATCCCTTTGCTTCCTGCAGCACTTGGTGCAGAGCTTTTGGAGGGTATAGATCATGGAAACAGTGGCCCAGCGCAATGCCAGTTATGGGTGTCATGGATTTGTCAGCAGCAGGTCACATTTCTGTATTTCTATTTCTGTAATGTTTGTTGTAAAAGAGCAGATGTTGGTCATGCCATGACATTTTATGTTTGGTGTCAGGGTTGTTTATATGAGTAAGAGAGCACAGCAGCCAGCCAGTAGCTCCCACCTGTGGCTGCACCAAAAAAGCAGGGAAGCAACATGGGGAAACCAAAGCTGACAGAAAATTACGTTCTCTCTTTAAGTCTTTTGTAAATTTCCACATGCAGTAGAACAGAGGCCATTTGACAAGAAGTGAAGTTGCATCTGTAGCCAGAGCAAGCTGGGACCCAAATAAAGACATGGGTTTCTGTCTCATGTAAAGAGCTAGTGCATGGCTGAAGTTAAGTGAGAAGCAGGATTTTACCCTCCCTCCGCTAACATTGTTCATGGGAAATTTGGCCAGTGATGCCAAAACTATTTTGCTTGGGCAGTAAAAGAATTTTGAGCACCTCCCCTGTCTTGGTTTATGTAACCAAAAAAAAAGTGTACTATTTCATCTATTGAAATCAGTTGGGGGATGGTTTCTTTTTTCTTTATCTCTTGTAACTCCAGGGGGAGGATGGTGGATGCCTTCTGATAGCAGACCAGCTGTTAAAACCAGGTGGGGCAGTGTTTCTTATCTCTTCCACCACTGTCCACCCTCTGGAGATGTCCTCTGGTAATGGGCCATTAAAGCTCACCAATGCCATGACACATTACATCATCCCATTGTGAGATGCTCCACCCAGTGGGGAGGAGCCAGCCATTCATACCCAGATAAAAATGGGGCACAAGAGACCCCAGACATCCCCTTTTCCACTGGATTCTCAGAAGAAGACTGGACTCATCTCACCACCACTGAACCCTGTCTACAGGGTCATCTCTACCCCAATAGAACCACATCTGTCATTCCAGGAGGACTTATTTGGACTGCTTCCAAAACCCTGGCCAACAGGGTGTCAGCTCGTATTCCTGACTCCATCAGGGTTTTCTAGCACTTTTATTTTGTTTGTTTGCTTGTGTTTTTATATTTTGTATTATTTTTTGTATTACAATAATTAATTGTATTATTAATTATTAACAATTTGTATTTTTAATTTGTATTTTAATATTCCTAGTAAAGGACTGTTATTCCATTTCTCATATTTTTGCCCATATTATAATAATTTGGAGTTTTCCCGGACAGATACCTGTCTTTCCAAACCAAGATATCCCCCCAGCATTTATTTATTTATTTATAAATAACTCTACAACTGTACTAATATCACAATAGAAATAAAACTAGGATGAGATAAAGGTAATTTTTTTAAAAAAATTAATTAGTTAATGTAAAAAAGGTATTTTCTTTCTGTCCCCTCCACGGCTTGTATTGTGCAGCCTTGTTGTGTGCACATCCTGCTTTGGAGAGCACCAGTTTAAACAGCCCCCACACTCCTGGTGCCACAAAACCCTCTCTGGAATGCAATGTCTCCCCCTTCCCCACAGGAGGCCATGGGTGTTTGCCTTGCATTTGGCCACCTTCTCCTCCCCACCCACTTGGGTCAGAGCAGAACTGTCATTGTCCTTAGAAATTCTGTGACTTGGGCACCTCTATTAACTGCTGTAATGTTGCTCATATCAGATTAGTACAATGACTTAAGCAGCAGGTGTGGAGTTTTAATTACATCCATCTTATGTTCAGCCTGCACAACACACAGATGTGTTGTTTTTCTGCTCGATACACACATCTGTTCAAATTATTATAAAGAACAGTGCATAAATATCGAAGTATACTTCTTTTAATTTTTGTACAACTAGTGTTCCGGCACTAAGCTTTGCCAGACTTCTTCATCATTCACTTTATCCTGTAGAAGAAGCAGACCCACCTCTCTTCTGGAAATATTTTCCATGTTCTACTCTAAGCCAAATACCACCATTTGTCACAACTCCACCACAGAGTGCAGACACCTTCCACAAAACCAAGCAACAGAAAAGCCTAGGCTAACACATTCATGTACCTGCTCCAACCTCTCCAGATCTAAGAGGAAATTGGTCTGACCATCTTCCTAAGTTCAGGAAGCAGGTCCTCTGCTTCACAAGGGGCAAATCTTTGGCTGTCATCAACCTCGGCATTCTTCTTACATCACTTTGCAACCTTCTGCTATTCTTCTGCCTTCCAGCCCTAACCCTAGGACCAAACAGAACCTCAGTGACAGCCTGGGCAGGACTTGCAGCATCATTCATCTTTTTCTTCACTTTTAGGGGTATTGTTTTGTGTAGGCTCCAAGGGAAATCAAATTATGGTTATTCTCTCTGCAAAATGCTAAAGGTGTTTGGCTCTGCTCTGTGCCAGGGCTGTCCCTCACCCACTCAGCTCTGGAGGAGTCAGCCCTCACCATGGTTTCAGGATCCAGTGGGTGAGAAGCATCTGGTTATCTTCAGGAGCAAGGGTTTTTAATTTCTTTCTCAGGAGATTTTGTGCCAAATTATGATTTCTGTGAGGGTTATTAAAAAATTCCTACAAAGCCCAGAAGCTTTTCATGCATTTAGTAGGATTTGACCACCACCAGGACTGCGGCTAATGGTGACAGCTGAGGGGTTTTGTTGCCTGCACCTTTGACTGGGCTTGTGGGCTGTCATTCAGATGAGGGCTAGGCCTTTATTTGGTGTTTGAATCAAGCAAATCAAAGCTTTCAAAACCCCCACTGGAGACCTCACTCCGCAGGAGCCTGAGCTAGGAAGAAGGCTGGGATGACTCAAAAGCCTTTTCTCACCTTTTGCAGTCTGAGTGCTGTGATGTACCTCAGGGATGCCACTGTAAGCTGATCACAAATTTAGGGCTGAACGCCGTGGGGAAAGAGGACTAATGGCATCACTAAATATCCACACCTGCAATCCTCATAGCTGCTGATGTCCTCTAAAACCCAATAACAAACTGAGGGTGTTTGCTCCAGTCTGTAGAAACTGAGAGGTTATGAAAATGTCTGCCTTCAATTACAGCCCATCTTTTCTCTCACGTGTAATTCTCTGCCTGGGTAGATTTAAGCACAGGGTGCTGGAAAATCAATAGCCTCAGGAATGAAAGTCATTGTTGGCATTTATATAAACTGCAGTCTAGAGAAGGAAAGGAGCTGAAAGTATTACTCAAGGTTTTTGTTCTTTTCCTTTCTTGCTTTTCCTCAGTGTGTTACTCAGGATAGGTTAGGATTGCTTCTAACTGGAAATTCATAAGCCTGAATCCCTGGGAGGGCAGATTGCTCCTGGGTGGGGCTGGCCTGGGGAAGATTCCCCATTCTACTTGTGGGAATCACAATCCTTTATCTGCTGAAGCAAGAACTAGTTCCTTCCTTATTTATTCCAGGTTAGTGTTGGAATTATTTATGTTTTTCCCTGGAGTCAGGCAAACCTGGAAACATTGCAAACACCTAAGTACTCTTTATGACCTATTTAGAGCAGCTTCTGTACCAAGGCAAAGCTAATGGCTGTGTTGCTCAGCCTATTAGAAAATAACAGGACAAAGCGAGACTGCTACTGTTGAAGCTAAGATTCATAAAATATGCCTTGAAACTATTTTCCAGGAAAGGTTTCATTTTTCCTTCTTGAGAAGTATTTATGACAGGATTTAAATTTGTAAAAAGAAAAATGTTTGTCCTTGACATATATTCATTCAGTGTCTTAGAAATGCAGTTTCAGTAGAAGACACTTGGGTACCACTCCAGTTTGTCTGACTACTTTCCTAAGCAGTCAGCTTAATTTCTTGGTCATAATGGTAAAATGATAAACTTTGTCATTATTACAAAAGGAACAGGCAAGAGTCACTTTTTGGATTTTAATGTAGCCATAAGAGAGCAACGTTCCTTATGTTTAACAGCTTTTATGGATACCCCTGTTTTAATGGCCGTATCATTAAAGAAGGTATGTTTTAGGTGAAAATATCAAACTCTGAAATTCTCTCAGAATGTTGTATTTCTCCTCTGTTTATAGCACTTTTATGGCATCTGTTAATAATTCATGGAGAAAAAAAATTATGGTTAAAATTCTACTACTTCCCACATAAAAGCAGTTTATTGACCTTTCTAAAGCCTTTTCTTTCCATTTTTTTATTAGCTTACCCATGTGTTCTGTTGGAAGTTGAGGTTCAGAAATTCCTGATGCAAAGCATAACTTCTTGTTTGTGTGACCTGAAGTGCCCCGAGTCTACTGAAAATTCGGGTGGGAGAAAACAGAAATAACAAACTAACGGTGGATCCCAGCACATGTGCACAGAATACGCTTGGACCAGCAAGTCAGGTAGTACACAGTAGAGTAAGCTTTGCTATCAATTATGTTTTGGGACTATTTCCACTATGCATAGGCCTGTCAAAGGAAAAAAAGGATGAACACTGACTGTGAATGCTGTCAAGAGATGTGTTCTCAATGGCACTTTATATCCAGAAACGCAAAAATACTTCATGTGCTTCTGCTCTTGCAGTACTACCTGCACATAAAGATGAAAGAATGGAGGAATCCGAGGCATTGCCTCAAGTCTCCTGCTCTGAATTCCAGTATCTACTCCCCCCTCCCAGAAGTCAAAAAGGCAAATGGAGAAGACAGCTTGTAGGCACACAAACAATGTCCTGGTTTTGACAACTGCCACGTGCTGCCAGCCGCTCAGCCTGATGCATTTGCAGCCATCTGACGTGCATGACACAATGCCAGTTCTGCAGTCCTGCTCCTCTAGTTACAGCACTAGTCCCTGGAGCTTTTCGAGCAATGGGGTTTTGTTTTATTTTTGTGACAACACATGCAGGCAGAAGTACCAGAAATGTCAGTGATTTTTCGGATCACTTTTGGGGGTTTCTTTTCTCTTTTTTGCTCTTGCTTATGCCTTAAAAACAGAACAGTTTAAGGGCTAACTCTATGGAATTGGAGCCCAAGTAAAATATGTTGGGTTTTTTTCCTAGAAAACTTCTACTTCCACGTTATCATGCAGCTCTGTGTTTGAATCTAGCTGCAGTAAACAAGAACTTACTGTAAAGCAATCAATATTCTACACAAACTGTGCCTGGAAGAAGAAAAGGGCCTGATGAGTCATTAACATCCATGGTGCCAGCAGCATTTGTACTGTCTGATGATCCATCTTCTACAGCCTGCTTTCAGCATTGTTGTATTTCTTATCCTGCCTTCCATTTCCCATGTCATTGAAGCCCTTCTTGGAAAAGGTCCAGCTCTTCCCCAGAAAGCTTTGTGGTACCAGATACACCAACACAGGCTTCAGAGTGCTGGGGACTCATTCAAAATGTAAGGAAGCTTCTTCCACTGTTGCATTTATAAAAGATACTGAGGGATTTTGGTTAAAAAGGACCCTGCTGGCCATGCTGGCTGCACACTGGTCACACCTGGAGAATAAATGAAAGCTTTGTGGCTTCCCCAGCCTATAGGTACAGCTGGTTGTTATCATCAGTTTAGCACCTCTCATGAAGGAAAACAAAAAGCACACACTCAGTGTTCCAGGGAATTCAGTTTCATTTGTAAATATGGGGATTAGCCCACTGTAAATACACCAGGCACAGCAGTCAAGCTAAATGTTGGAGGGCAATGCTGTACCATTACTGCATTAATTCACCAAGCTCATCAGTATTTTAATCACCAGATCCAGGTGGCTCTTTAGAACTATGGGATTATTAAAGCTCAGTGGGATTCCCTATATCTATTGCCACTTTATTCAGGAAGCAAACATTTTCCAGCAACAATAGACTGGTTTCCTACAGCTGTCAAATGTTGATAGCAATACATATTAATGTTTCTGAGGAGGAGCTATTCCTCCTATCTGGAGTGCAAAGGGCATCTCAGAACTGCAGCTGGCAGTTCAGCAAGGCTGAGAAGCAGATTCTGACACGAAGAAATTAAAAACTAACTCACATTTCTCACAGCCTGGATAAAACTACCATAGCACACTTTCTGCCTCTCCTCAGGCTGAATGTGCCAGCTGAAGCAGCTCAGGTTAGCACAGGGACATGAGAAGGAAAGGCACAGGGAGCTGTGTGCTCAGCTGCTCCCAGTGCTGCCCAGTGCCTCAGCTCTGCTGTGTCCAAGGGCATGTAGGTACCAGGCTGAGGGGGAGGACAGGGAACATGGAATATGCCCTGGGATGTCAATATTTTGCAGTGGTTGGTCCAAGCCCTGGACTACAGGACCACAGGGGAAAGGTAAGACACACTAATTTAATGCTGCACATGGACAAAGCCACGGAAGTAGGCAGGGTGCAGCTGTGGGCAAATGATAAACGACAACACAAAATCCCCTTTAGATTCAAATCATCAATTAACCTGTGTCTTGGTTTGAGAATATAGATGTTTGCCAGGGAAAACTAGAGCTTCTCTTGGAATGGAGAATGTAAACCCCCTTCCCTCCAAATTATTATAATTTTGCAGTTAAAGGTTTTCAGGCAAAGTTTTGGGAAATGGAATAACAGTTATTGACTAGGAATATTTTAAATACAAATGTAGTAGTACAAAAACAAAAAAAACCCAAACTCTAGAAACCCTGACAGAGCCAGAGCTACGACCTGACACCCTGTTGGTCAAGGCATTGGAAGCAGTCCAAATAAATCTTCCTGGTGAAAGAGATGTGATTCTATTGAAGTAGAGATGATCTTGTAGAAAAGGGTCCAGTGGTGATGGGATGGGTCTGGTCTTCCTCTGGGAATCCAGTGGAAAAGCAGGATACCTGGGGTCCCTGTGTCCCCATTTTATCTGGGTAGGGAATTGTTGGGTCCTCCCCACTAGGTGGAGCCCCTCACAAGGGGATGGTGTAATTTGTCACATCATTGGTGAGCCTTAATGGCCCATTAACAGAAGATATTACCTTTGGAGGGTGGACAGTGGCAAAAGAGATAAGAAACACTGCCCCTGGTTTTAACAGCTGGTCTGTTATCAGAATGCATCTGCCCCCCTCCCCCTTGGAGTTACAAGAGATAAAGAAAAACATCTCCCCAACTGGTTTCAACAGATGAAATAGAATACACATTTTTTTTGGTTACATAACCCAAGACAATCTGCTGACAAGAAGCACTGTGGACTCCTCATCCTTGAAGATATTCACAAATAGATCACAGAAGGCTCTGGACAACATGATCTAAGTCATGCGGCCCCAGGGACTACTTCCATCTTAAATTATTTTACAAACCAATAGCTCAGGAAAGTCAGTAGCTAGCAGGCAAAACTTCTCAAAACATTTGTAAGGAGACATTGTTATGGTCTCTATGGTAATAAATATAGCTGTCAACCCTGAAAGTGACAGTGCTCCTACTTCCAGAAAGGAGATGTCAATTAGCAGCACCATAAAAAGGACAGCTTTCCAGAGCAGCATTTTAATAAGATGTATCCCATACAGTATTTCTGACTGAGGGAATAAGCTTATCTTCACATTGTTCTGCGTACATCATGACTCTTCACTGAGATGCAATACTGGGTACTATTACATTATATTAAGTAAATGTAAATTAGTATTTTAGCAAGACAATAGTAAATGAGCCATCTTAGCATTTGAATTTGCTGGAAAACTCATTTCTTAGAGAGAAAGCAAAAGTTTTACTGAGTCTAATAAATCAACAGATGTGAACTGACTTTTTCACTTGTTTTGACAAGAAAAGTCATGTTTTCCTGCAGTGCTGCTAAGGACAGTTCACAGCTTGGCTACAGTCTAGTAGCATCAAGCTCCAGGGGATTCCTGAAGTGCTTTATTGTTAAGTGTCAAAGGTTGTATTATAAACCTTAAATCTTCCATCTGCTCCTACTCCTCCTCTTTTAGTATATGTGTGTACCTTTAGCCTTGGGGTCTGTACAGAGTTGAATTTTTTTTATTTGTTTAGCACATAGGAGAATCACTGTGAGTCAATTGCACGGTCATGGGCTAAGCTTGGCAAGCTGCACTGCTGGACACAATGATTTTGGGCACTGACATGTAGGAGCAGGCCCTGGGTAGCCAGGACCTAGCACAGGGCCTACTGCTGCTTCTGAAACTCAGATAAGAAATTATCAAGTATCTTTGTATATAAGAGAAGTATTTTTTCCACCTAAGACATTTGCACATCTGCTTTAGTATAGTACATCTCTGTTTTCATGATTTCTTACACCAACAAGAGAAATTCATGCCTGACTTGCCTTGAAACAACAACAACCCCCTCTCCCCTCCCTCAGTTCTTCTCCTCTTTGGTTCCTGGTATTAAAGTATTCGGTTTGAAACAAGTTTAATATCCAGAAATCTCATATCTTTCTTTATTGCTTTTTTTTTCCCTGCCCTGGAATACATCAAATGATTGGAGTTTCTTTAGAAGTAGAGAGGCTGAATTTTTTTTATTTCTTGCTTCTGGCACCAAGAAGGCCTCCCCCCCTCCAAAATTCTAACCTCAGAATTGCTATCACACTAATTTGTCTTAGGCTTTAAAATGCAAAGCAAAATCAGTTAGAGCTGCACTCAAAATCTTCCTCTGATCCTCAGCGTCACAGAGTTTCCAAGCAGAGATGGCTGTACTGAGAGGACACAGGTGAACTGTGACAGTGTGGCCCTTGCATGTAAGGGGAATGAGAAGCCAAAAGGCAGCAAGGACAGCTCCAGCTTCCAGAAACACTGATGGGAAGCTGTGCCAGCCAGGAAGCATCCTGGCTCAAGCATCCAAGCTTGCAGAATTGCTTTATAGTTATAGTATAGAACTATTCATATTGTTCCAGCTGTTGCTTTGAATGCCATGCTTGTTTCTTCCTGCTTTCCTGTGCCATGTGGAAGGCCCTCAGACTCATTTTGCATCTTTTTCATTGAAAGATCTGTGGCAGCAGCAGCTTCTCAAACTCATAAAAACCAAGGCAGCGAAAGGCAGAGGGGAAGGAGAGGAATAAGTGGTGCATTATCATCACAGTAAAAATATTTAAAAGCAAAAACAGCAAAAGCAGAAGTTGCTTTAAAAAATATTTGGTCAGAATTATTTTTTAAAAAAATAATGGGAACTGAGATCCTGCTCTTGTTTCTGTCTCACTCTGGGTTCTCCAAACATTAGAGAAATCACCACAGTACTTGTGCCAGTGTTGCACACACCTGTTTCTAGAGCAAGGTGGGATAAAAGTAGCACTGTGTTTATGCTCTGACACCTTCCTGTACTCTCACTTTGTGTCACTTTACACCACTTTAGAAAATGCTTCACTGGAAATTAATTTCTGTAGAAGAGAAATCCATTCAGTCTGTTTCACAGCTGGGCACAACCTGCTGCAAAACCACAGGAGTTCAGAAACAACTGAGACCAGTTCTAAGTCACTTCATTGTATGGCACGTGTTGAAATGACAAAGAAATACTTCACTCATCCTTTTCCACTGCTCTTTTTACTGGTATGAGAAGATTAATTAAAACATCAAGCTTATTTTAGATTTGTGTTTATTTTAAAAAATCTTGCCAGTCTCTTAACAATTAGGAGTTTTCTGTTTTCAGTCAGAATGCCAATATAAAAAAGGAGGAAGTAGGAACACACAGAGGAACACCTCATTCCACAGAAAACTGGAGACTTTCAATCAGGAATATTTTAAAGAGTCATATTACTCTTGGGCATGTTGATAAGACAAGGTCTGTAGGCAGACTTGACCTTTTTACTGAATGAAGTAGCTTAGCTGGAAAAGAAATGTTTTGGACATACAGACACCCTTCTCAGAAGAACCTGGGGATTTAAGGATTATTTAATTTGTTGATATCTATTCTTTTAGGAGACTTCTGTTGGACAAGCTTTCAAACTGCCTCCTCTACTTAAGATACCTCAGCTTCAATATTCAGAAACTCAGTTGAAAAACTGGGTTGAGGAAGATGTAAAGTACTCACAGTCAAATGGATTAGTCATCTAAATAGTTAAGCTAAATTGTATCTTCTTTGATTTCACAGTCCTTATTAACTTCTGATGGAGCTTGGCAAATATATCCAAGGGCATGATTTGGGTTTTGAAGTGTAAATTGGCCCCTCCCTATCCTAGTTTAAAGCTCTAGTGTATCAATTTGCAAAACCTAAGAGCAATTTTTTCACACTGCTGTTGTAATATATTCCACAAATTGAACCCTCAGTGGCTGTGTTACTACCACCCCTACTACTACCCAGTAAAACACAGCCTCTCCAACGCTGGCCTGGAGAATTCATCCCTGCCATTGTCCCACTGGAGGTAACGCTGATTCCTTTGAAGTTCGGCAAAAAAACTTCAGAAATTCACCCTGAATTTCAGTGGAATCTGTGAAAGGTGAGATCAAAAACATCTAGAAAGATCTTTTGTGCCAAAGGGACTAATTCAGGGTGTTGCTTTTGTAATTGCCACTTAATTAGACATGTAATGATTTCATGCCTGGAAGAACATGGAATTTGAAGGGACAATGCAGGAAACACGCATGCAAGCACACACCTTCTCTGCTCTCTTCAGCTAAAACTGCTAAAACTGCTAAAACTGCTTGTTCTCACAGTGTTTCTGAGCAGCTGAAGGATTAATAATCGTTAGTGTAGATTATTGAAAGACAGGCACATACCTTTCAATATGATAATACCATAGGCACGCACCCAGCAAAGCAGATATTCAGCAGCCAGCCCCGCATCTCCGTGGAGCAGCAGGACCTGCAATGCAGGGGCATTTGGGAGACTGAAGGGAATACAGAGTATCCTATGGAGCACAGGAGCACTTTGATGTCCTTGGATAAGGGCATAAGATATTTTCTGACACATACAGGATAGGTCATGGTGGAGTAAGTGTTGTTTCTCAAAAAGATGTCTTGTTATATTTTGATCTTATAAAAACAACTTTTAAAATTCAGAGGTTTTTTGGAATGCAAACTGTCACTCAGGCTTTCCTTACTTGCATTTTTCAGACTGAAACCATGTCTTGTCTTACTTTTTCCTTCCTGAATGAAACCCAGAATAACCTACTATGAATATGTCCATAATAACTAGGGGGAAAAAAATCACAAAAACATTCTCAGTGACCTCTTGATCAGCTTTCTGTGGAAGCTACCAAGAAAAGGGTGAGACATACAGAGACACGGATGCTTTCCTTGCTCCAGGAGTTAGGAAGCAAGGTTGGGTTAGAAAAGGCTGAAAGCCTCACAGGCAGCATCTCTGCTGAGGCTGGTGTCAGCACACAGCAAGTCCCTGAGGCTGGAGCAGAGTAAGGGAGAAGCCAGTCTGGCGGGCTGCTTTTGTCTCCTTGCAACCTAATTGCACGGAAATGTTTTGGGAACACACAGCTGCCGTCACACATGGCGCTGGCCCATATTTGAAAGCAGACAGAAATGCCTGTTTAACCAGCCCCAGGATTTCTGCGTGGCTGCAGGAAGATGTTCTTTTTCTGACACAGGCAGACAAGCCCCTGGCAGTTTATCAATCCACAGCAGCCATCTGTTTCAATAAGGACCATTTACACCCAAGGACAGGTGGGACCCTAAATCTGCATGGCAAAGATAATATTTCCTCTCTGTCTCCTAAGACAAAGAGCTGCCAAGTGACACCTCTGCCATCAGCAGATTTTTAATGAGAAGCAGTGATTCTGGAGGTGTTTGGGAGCCCAGCTAACATGTGGCCTCTTTGGTCCCCAAACCAGCAGCTTTGCTCTCCAGCGACAGTTCGATCTTTGGTGCTATTTGCTGCCTTCTCCATTTGTCCATGCTGACCACACCCAGAAACACTCTCACTCCATCAGCACTGTGCTGCCTGAAGTGCCAGGCACCCACCAGCCCCATGGCATTTTGCAGCCCCTCCCTGGATGTGCTGCACCCATCCTCCCCTATGCCCTCATCTGGGAGGCACACCTGGCCCTTGGTATCCCTTGCTCAGTGGTTTATCCTGTCAGAGAGAGGTTACTGAGCTCACACCACTTTCTCTGGGTCTGTTTCTACTCTGCTTGTTTTGAATTATCCCCATCATCTTCCCACCAAGGCCCTTTGGCAACAGTGCCTTTTTCCCATAGCTCATCTGGGTAAAAGTGAGGAAGAAAACCAACTGGGATTTTGCTGGTGAAAAAGTGGCCCTGATTTTCTCCAGCCTGCTAAGCCCACTGTGACTCAGGAGAGACAGAGCAGTAGCTGGCTGCATGCAAATTTAATTGTGAGGCTTTTAAATGGATTTAAATGGGCTTAGCTATTCCAAAGCAGCTTTCATATGTGTCTCTCAGCTGCAGAGTGTTTAGACCTCCATGGAGGATTTGACTTCTCACAAACTAGCTTTGTGAGTTTGTTTGTGCAAGGATCTAGGCATTTTGGGTGTTAAAGAAGATTTAAAACATTATTGGCTGCAAAGCAAAAGGACCTGGTTGTTGGCCCAGGGCAGAGGCAATAGCTGATTCATCTGATAAGAATGGTTTATTCAAAATTAGACCCGTCACACTTCAGGCTTACCAAAAAAGTGCTTTCCCTTATCACATCATAAATTCAAAGCTGTCTTTGGGAAGCTGGGGAAAAGATTATGCATAGAAATTAAGTACCTTTTACATGGAGGTAGAGAACAATTAGATCACAGCCTGTCTCAAGAACTTAAACCAGTTCAGTGCCTGAAAATTTTCAGTAATGCCAAGACCCACAGGGAAAATGCCCCTCTTGAATTGCAGCCTCCGCTTCAGATGTGCACATGCTGTGCAGCCCCTATAAATTGCAGTTTCACACAGGCTGCTCCATTTTCTCCCTGGGAGAGCACCTCACTGCATTTACCTGAGAGGATCAGGTTATCTGTGTGTGACTGCAATAGTTTTTTCATACCGAGCTTGCTACTTACAGCCCCATGGAGCCCGGCGGCTGTGCTGACCTTTGGTACATTCCTTACTGCTCTCGGCTGAGGCAGACCTGTAATTGTGCCTGGTGCCTTACAAACATAAACACATCGCTGCTCTTACAAGGAAGGACCAGATCAGTTTAAAAAGTGCTGTGCCAGGATAATAGTTAGGACAAGGCTAATGAGCTATTCAACTGTGATCAGGCAGAAGTGTAAGGATGTGGGGGAGTTTATTGATCTCAGCCTTGCAGAGCTCAAACTAATGCCTCTCTCACCTGGTATCGCCAGCAGTAAGAGCTCATTCAACACTTGAAACAGCAATCATGAAGTTGAAATAACAGAGCATTAAACACCAGGCATTTTCCACCTCTGTTATTCTTCCTGCAATAAAACCTGCCTTTGCATGAAGGAGGTTTCATGAGAAGTGAAAGCAGTGTGGACAGAAAGAGGGATGCCAAGAGATGCATTTTGCGCTGCATTTATAGGTGAGCAAATTGGTCAAAAGCCTTGTGTTCTGCTCATCAGGAGGCCCAAACACCCATATGTTTGGGCCAGTGGCCCAAACACCCACTCACCAGTGCTACCTGCTCTCCTCACACCACACCTGCACTCACAGCAGGATATGTCTCTCCATCACCAACCCAGAGGCTCTGAGAGGGCAAGAGGAAAAGGCTCAATAGAAAACCTCTCCAATGGGAGGTGCTGAATCCAGGTGACTTAGCCTGCCACGGCCCGCAGTGGTTGAAGAACTGAATCTATTTTGAATTTTTTGTCTTTAGAATACTCTTGATATAAAAAACTGCTTGGAGCCACTGGTACTCCTTTGTTCTTCCGAACACATTTTTCTGGAGCAGAACAATGCGTCCTGTTATGAGGCCTTTTCATCTTCTATCCAGAGTTCTAAGTATTTGTGGAGTTTACCTCAGGTTTCAGAAACATGCAGTTTTTCTCTGAATGTTGAACAAACTGTAGAGCACAATTGCCTACAAATTGCCATCAGATGGATGTTGATTACAGTAAATAAGAACTGAAAAGATTATACAGAAGGAACTTGAAAGCATCTAAAATGAAGCTCATTTATGTTTTCTCAGCCTGCCTTCAGTTGCTTTGTTGAGTATACACTACATTTTATACCCTGATTGAAATTCAAATTACTTTCTATGTGGGAAGGTCTATTGAGAAGTAAGGATACCCTTGATCTGCAGATTTGTGGATCTGGTATTTACAATGTGGTATTTAGCCAAAAAGCAGGTTGTCCAGCCAAGCAGCCTGACCTGAGCAAACAAAAGGAAAGTCCTTCACTGAAGGGAAACCTTCCCCACAGGGTTTGGGCAGAGTAAGACCCTTGCCCTAACCCCATCTGTCCCTTCACAAAAATCTCTGCTAGCACTGCTGGAATAGACCAGGCAGGCACTGTACAAGGGAGTCTGAGGAAAAGGCACAAGGAATCAGTGCCGTGTTCAGCATGTGTAACTCAGCAGGCCTCCTATCTGCAATTAGCCCTTTTGTAGCACTGCCACTCCAGCACAGCAGGGCCTGCCTATGAACCAAGAGCCATTCTTACATTTTTTTTCTCAGCTGCTTGCTGTGAAATTGCAGTGACATTGTATGAGGGAAAGAAAGGACTGGTATCACTGGTGAAAGCAATGAGATGCATCTTCAAATGAGAATTAAATTTTATGTTTCTAAAGGAGAGCAAGCAAGACATAAAAAAATCAGTGGCTCTCACCACCTGACCCCACTTCAGTGGTGAGGGATGTCTCGATTAAGTGGATGCTCTTTAATATTCTCAAGGCCATATGTGAAAGAAGAGAAAGCCCAGTGCTCTGTGTTACACTCCCAGTTAGCAGCAGGGAAAAAGTCAAGTTCTTCCTGGCTTCTGAAGAAGGATCTGGAGCAAAAGTCTAACGAAGAGCTTCTGAGGGAGTTGTGGTTGTTTGGACTGGAGAAGAGGGGGCTGAGGGGAGACCTAATCACTCTTTACGAGTACCTGAAAGGAGATTGTGTCCAGGTGGGGGTCTGCCTCTTTTCCCAAACGATAGGATGATAGGATGAGAAGAAATGGCCTCAAACTGTGTGGGGGGGTGTACGTTGGATATTACAAAAATATCACCCCGAAAGGGTTGTCAAGCACTGGGACAGGCTGCCCAGGGAAGGGTTGAGTCATCAGTCTTGGAGGTATTTAAAAGATGTGTAGCTGTGGCACCTGGGGTCATGGTTTAGTGTTGGACTTGGCAATGCTGGGTTAGCAGTTGGACCTGATAATCTTAAAGGTCTTTTGGAACCTACAATTGGATTCTACAATTGAATTCCATATTTTTTGTTTCCGTAAAGTGTTGGCAACGTTCTCCTTCTATAGACCAAAAAAACAAAACCAACCAACACCAGCATTTTTCACAGGTACTTGTCTAATTGTCTTCCTCTCTCTAGAAAACACTTCCAGCTAAATCTATACAGCAGATTCAGGACCAACACCATGATTAGAGAGTGGTGGTGAGAGACTCAATCTGCTTAATTCAATACTTTTCACTTGCTGAAAAAAGTGAAAGTTTTCACTCTTTGATTTTAAATTGTTGATGTGATAAATCAGCAGTAATTAGCCTCTGTAGGTTTGCATTTTTCAGCAGTCCCTAATTAGCCATGTAGCAGACTGCAGGGCCAGCCTGGTGCCCGAGTGCTGTGGGAGATGGCTCCTCTGGGGCATGCTGCATCCTTACCACATGGCCTGCCATGCCTTCCCTTCAGGAATAGGGCTCACCACAGAGGGTGCCTCTCTGGAGCCTCAACAGGGCTTTCTTCTTGTCAGAATTTATAGTTGTGCCCCTTGTCCCTGTCGAGGAGATGCAGTTTTCCATCTATGGCAGCACCCCCTGAGGCCCTGCTCTCTTTTTACCTCCACCTCCTCATTCACAGCTGTCTCCAGCCACCTTGGTGGTGTGCAAAAACACTGAAAATGTGAGAAAATGTAAAACTGTAGCACACATCCTTGAGCAAAAAGGACTCAGAAAGTCGTGAAAACTCTAATTTAAAGTGAAGCATTTTAAAACAGCTTTTGGTTATAATTTTCAGGTTGGCCTGAGCCACATCTTTTTCCTTTGGGTTCACGATAAAGGCAAGAGTAATCTGGTGAATATGAGTTATCCTAATCCAGACTCCAGTAGAAATGAACCAGTTAACAAAGCCAGAGATTTACAAGGTGCCTGATTATAGATGTTCCTGCCCTTCTACTGAAAGTGAATAGAAGTTCTTCATGTACATGAATTATGGATTTTTTTTTTTAAATTTTTATTTGTATGATCACATTCCTATGGTGCCCTGGAAACCTGCAGCTTGTTAAGAAATGACGATTGTCCCATAGATAAGAAGATAATTTTTCTGTCTCAGTTGCAGTTGTGATTCCTTCCCTGCTATTCCTGCTGTCAGTATCCTCTCCCAGCACCCCTGGATGTTCCAAAATCCTGCTCAGTATATGCCCCTCTCCCTTGGGCACTTCTGCTGTTAAGGGGCAGCAAAGGTTGTACTGCCCAGCATCAGTGGTACTGCAAGTGCTGGGCAGCTGCTGCTGGTTCCCACCACAGCCAATGCCAGAGAAAAGGCAGGAGCTCAGGCTTCCCTCGTGCCACCATGTGCCATGAGAGAGGAGCAAGTGATGCAGTGATGCAGTGGCACAAGGGGCTGGTGCAGCTGAAAGCCCCAGGCCTGCAGTGTCCAGGGAAATAGGGAAAACACCACCAGACAGGTCTGTCCTGGGAAACACAACCTGGGGTTCACATTCCAGCAACGTCTTGGCACTGTGCACTGAGGAAAGGTGGCAGAAATATCTGATATAAAAGCAGGCTGGTTCTGAGCACAGGGAGAGTGAGCAGAAACAGGGGAAGCTTTAAAAAGAAGGGTAATATGATGGATAGGAGCACTCTGAGTCATAAATGTGACCGCCCATGTAGCCAAGAGGTACAAGTAGTGATGATTTTAACCCAGATGGACAGAGCTGTGCAGCAGTGCTTTCTTGTGCTGCATCAATGAGCTGGCAAGGCATCAGCTGGAGTCAGTCTGTGACAGCAAGGCCAGGGCATCCCTGGCTACAGCAGCCACTCTCTCATGAATGGCTCTTCCCACAATTTTTGCTTAGGGGACCAGCCTGTAATGCTAATAATTATGTCATCTGAGTATTGCTTTGTGAATTTGACAGTTTTTAGGCATTAAGAAGAAAGATCCACCCATTCTACAGGGTCTGTGAGAAAACCAGTGTGCTTCAGAAGAGGTACAGATTTTAGGCAAATAAATGACATATTCAGAACTTAAGAATCGCACACACAATTTGGTTTTGCAAAATCATAATCAATATACACAATGAAATATTCCTGATGTGGGGTGACTGATGGGAAAGCTTTGAGATCTCATAAGTCGCAGCTCAGAGTGTAGATCTGCATTTTAACTACAAGCCTTCAAAAAGTAGTATTTGGAAATGTCCTCCAGTTTTTGAAAACCTTAATTGGTAACAAGTGACAGGACAAGAAGAAATGGCCTCAAGTTGTGCCAGGGAAGCTTTAGATTGGACATTAGGAAAAATTTCTTCACTGAAATGGAGGTCAGGCATTGGAAAGACTGCCCTGGAAAGTGGTTGAGTCACCATCCCTGGAGATATTTAAAAGAGATTTAGATGTGACACTTGGGGACACGATTTATTGGTGGACTTGGCACCGCTGGGTTAATGCTTGGATTCAATCATTTTAGAGGTCCTTTCCAAACATAGCATTTCTATGATTTTGTGATCAGTGAACTGTTAGCTCACCCACAATTATTCAGATAAGGATTTCTTCATATACAATATTTTTATAGTAGTACTGCTATCCCACACTATGGTTTTTGTTACTGCTTCAAGGAAATACAGATGAGACTCTTTTTGTCTGAAGATTTAATTTTTCTCCTGCAAAGTATTAGGTGTGAAGACCATATGGTTTTCATGTTTATGTGCCATAAAGAGCCAGTGCACACCGTGATTATGGTATGACTGCATCTTTGTAACACATTCCTGGAGAGTCCAGGGAAAACAGCTGTTTCCCAGCTTGGGGGGTGACATGGCACTGGGACTGATCTAACTGAGGGTAACAAGCCCATGGTGGTGGGTAATGCCCCCAAAATTCTCGAAAGCAAGCACAGCTGTATTTTCTTACTTGGGTAGATAAAAGCTTTGTCTTGGTATCATTGCTTTGTTTACATCACAGCCAGTCATGTGTACTCTTCCCAGGAAAAAGAGAGATATTTCCTTGGCTCCCAGGCCGAGGCATTCCAACACACTCAGCTGCCACAGCCTCTTCAGGGCTACCACCAAGGTGGTTTTCTTTACAATAGGAGCCATTGAATTAGTGCCAGCAGGAATCCTGTCAGAGCAAACTCTTTTAATTGATATGTTTACAGCACCGTAATGATGGCAGTAAAGCAGAAATAATCCGACCTATCCTTGACTAATTCAATCATCTGGAGCCTTTAGAAAACTGACCCAAATGATCTAATCATGCTGTGTGAGTAGGCTGATGAACCATAAGAGGTTTCTGCAACTCTTTTCCCCACACTCCTGGTTTGTAACACAGATGCTGGATGTGGCTCTTTGCTCCTGTTCATGGCATTCCCTCTCCACTTGCCAAGACAGCAGGCATCTCTGCTCTACCTGCTGGATACATGGGACTCTGGTATGTCTCTTCTCCAGCCTTTGAACCTTACACACCTTTCAGAGGCACTAAAACTGTTTACCTGGAAGAATGGACAGCATGGTTGGAGATGTTCAATAGCAGGATTCCTCCGAGGAAGTTCCAAGCGTTTTCTCTGCCCTTGGTGTCAGCTGCTCACAAAAAGAGTTGGGAGCACTCCTGGCAAAAGGCATTTTCCTTTCACATTCAGGACAGAAACATGTTAGTGAATATTTACAAAAATATGACTGCTGTGTCTTTAGATTACATTATACTCATAACCACTGAAAAAGCTTCCCTTCCTGAATAAACACTTTTTCTGACACTTGCATGTGCTGCTCAGCTGTACAATTGTGTGATCATTGGACAAGACTTGCATAGATTTTCTATTATGTAAAATAGACCAGAGGAAAAAATCCAAAGCAATACATTTACACAGTGTCCCAGTAATTTAATCATGCTTGCAATATTTTCCTTCCAATGCCTGAAGCAATGGTTTAGTGTAACAGAGAAGTGCATGTTCAAAGATCTGTTTTGCCTTTGAAGTTGTTAAATGTCCTCAAAATGTGTCAATTGAATTGTGAAAAGCCTGATTGACTTTTACTGCCAATAGGATTTCTTTATTTTATCAGTCCTCACATTGGGTCCAATTTCTTATTATTATTGAATAAATAGGCTGAATTAATGAATGATGAAATAACACATTCTGGTTCAGATCTCTGCATTAAAGCAAAAAAATCCTCAACATCAGTCCAGAGCAGAGACTGAAACGCAACTGAGACAGACTGAGGGTTTGTGTAATGGATGAATAAATATCTTATTTTATGTTCATGTTCTAGACTGGTAGGACACAAACCATCTCTGTGACTGAACAACTGAGCCATAAGATGAAAATTGTTTATGTGCTTTGCTGGACCTGCCTCATGTTCAGTTAAGCTGAAGGGCTCAGAGAGGCTTGTGTCTCACACCTCCCTGTGTGCTCTGGTGGGTGATATCTATTCGTTACAAATAATCTTACTCTTTTTAAAGTATCTTTTGGTTTAAAAGAAAATGGATGATAAATAAAAGTAGCATCACTTCTGCTTGGTCTCCCATCCACTGGCTGTGTTGCTCAAAGTGACACAAACCCCACTGAGGGCACGCAGTAAGATGAGTGGTCTTGAAATTTCTGGCTGTTGTTGATGTTTCCACCTAATGCCAAAACCTAAAGGGACTTACTAGCAAAAGTGGGGGCACATACCTGTGAATCCATTGACAACTAATCAACTGTTTAATTTCTGTAAATAATTAAAAAATCCTGCATGCTTAGTTCCTGTTTTGTTCTGTATTTGGAAATATTTCAAGCTGCCTGTATCCTATCAGGATGTCACTAGCAACTCCTAAGGAAGTTAAGAAAATTCAGGGAATAAATTAAAGTCAGCAGATACAATCCACATCCCAAAAGAGTTCGTTGAGAAAGTTTTCCTGTATTAAGAGAACAGAAGTTTCAGATGCTGCAGAAGGGTGATAATATAGAGTCAATAGTTTTAAAAATACTATCATTGTGAATAATGCAATGCAGTATATATATAGCAGCCTGCCACAAGTCCTAGGAAAAGTAATAATTAAAAAATAAAAATGGAGAGTCACTTCTGGTAGGATTTGTTCAGTTCGTTTCAGTTATCAGGTGATAACTGTGGTAGAAATAGTGGCATGATTGCAGCATGAATGTATCTTTCCAAGTGGAAAATAAAAGATATAAACAGCTTCTTTAATCTGTCACAAAACAAAACAAAACAAACAAACAAACAAACAAAAAAAGTTAAAAAACCTTCCTGGAATGCAAATCCAGAGAAATCTAATCAGCAATTAGGATCATATTCTTATCACCAAGAGCTCTTACTGGGAGAAACTGCTTACAGAAAAGAAGAAATCTCTTGGGTTTTTTTTCCGAGAAAGCTGGATGCATTTGTAGGAAAACAGACCAGGAATCCACAGTGCATGGCCATGCAAAATAAGTGTGACTGCAGGGGGCAGGGAGACAGAGCCAGCAGCAGCAGCCCTGTCACACCACACTGCTGGGCATGGGCAAGACCCCTCCACTCTCTGGAGAGAGGAAAATCACTGTTCCCTAAATTCTGATCTGCTGCCTTTCAGCATAGATACTTAAATCCAGGTGGTGGCTGAAATGTAAATGCTTTGGGGTGTCTGACAGCTACTGTTTTGGTGATTTGCAACCTGCTTCAGATAAACAATTTCCCTTTTTTCAGAGGCTGTGCACCCAAAGGCAGGACATGGACACCCTGGTACTCCTGTCATCTACAGCTGCCCATGTGCCAAATCCATATACTCCAGCTGTCCGTGCAAAACTGAACTGGTTTTGTCTGTGTGATCCTTCCAGCATGCCAGTGGGACAGGACTGAATGCACTGAGTGTTCTGGTTTTGTTTTCACTTGGTTATGGTCCATTTTCTCTGATTGTCCAGGGGTTTCATTTAATGCAGCGAATCTGAAACCTGGGCAATGCCTACGATTCTCTGCTCTTCTGTCCAGCACAGGATATTTACTGGCTTTAATCTCTTGTAGCAGGTTTTAAATCTGCTACAATGTGTTGGGAATGGCTCCTGTGAGTGTCATTTTTATCCATCCGTTACCTGTGTGCAAGCTGGTCTGTCTCAGTTCAGCACTCCTACAAAGCCAGTGCTTGCATGCAGTAACTGCAGCATTGTATTTTCACTGCTGTTTCAGCCTGTGTGAAAACACTTTGTTTCCAAGCTGCCTATTAGCCCTGGCTCTTCCAAAAGTGATTATTTGGGTTCTTTGCTTGTTTAGTTCTGGTTTGCCATCCCACTTCCAACAGGCAGCCATGCGCACTGGACAGAAGCAGGAAAGCACAACTTGCACAATCTTTAGCCCCTGAGTGTCAGTGGCACCTTACCCAGAGTCCAGGGGTTCATCCCATGCCAAATAAGCTGTGGTGCTTTCTCCTGCTCAGTTTGCTCCTTCCCAAACCAACCATGAGACACAAAACCCTTGCCATGCTCAGCACCAGGTATCTGACAAGCCCGGAGCCATTGTTGCCTTGGGTAACCTTCATCCACAGGGGATTTGAGCACTTGTTTTGTAAAGTGAAATGAGGACAAAAGAAAGCAGAGGAGCCTTGAGCAGCCCAACTCTGGGCAGGGGAGCTGAAGGAAAGGGTTTGTGATGCAGAAACCTGAACACTCAAAGCAGTAAGGATCACGCTGTTTTTCTCAGGTTGTAATTAAAACTTCCTCATTTGTTCAAGCTGGAGTAGAGAGAATTGCATTTGTTTTAAAGACTGGAAATGCAGAGGACTGTGTGGCTGTACCCTGTCCTTTTTGCTGCCATCATCTGGATGTCTTTAAGTATGTCTAGGAGCAACCCCCAGGGCCCCAGACACCACCAAGAACTTGAGTTCTTGGGTACTGCTGGAATGTCATTTTAAATGATAAATGGGACAAAGGGGTTCTGAAAGGGAGGTTCAGCAAGGGAGGTGCTGAGTCTGCAACATGGGACAGCCTGGAGGGCCCTCAGCCAGCTCAGGAATTGCTGTGGCTCACGAGACACTCCACTTTGCTGAACGAAGATGAAGAACTTGTCCCAAGACCAAACCAGTGATTTCCTTCCCACAGGCAAGAGCTTTGAACAATATTAAGCCATTTCTGGCCAAGTCTGGATTGAAAGGGGGTGTCCAGCCTTCAGAAAGCCTACTGGGAAGCCTATTGCCCTCCCAACACAGTGATCAAAACCACAGGGTGCTGGCAGGGAAAGGAGATGTCCATCAGAGCTGGGTTCAGGGTAAGGAGATACCCCAAGCACCCCAGGATGTTCTCTTGTGTCACTGGGGAAAAGCTGAACCAAAAGGGGCACGTGCTGGGGTCCCTTCCCTGAGGGGACTGTTTCTAACCTTGCTCTGGTAACTCCTCTTCCCCACCAAGTGCTCAGGCCTCATCACTGTCCAAGATGGAGCAGGATCCTGCAACTGTGTGCCACACAACTTGTCCCAGGCAGTGGCTTTGTCACTGATGGCAGCAGGGAGAGGGCTCATTCTGTGGCAGGAGGGAGCTTGGTGCCCCTGCACGTGTTCACAGGTGGGCAAAGCACAGCTCTGCCTGAACCACAACAGCTGGTAGGGCTGAGGAAGTAGAAGAAATCCATGGAAATGCACATCATGGACAGAAGCGAAGTTCTGGGAAGTGTGGGCAACAGCCAGATACAAAAAGAAAATTGACAGTTTCCACATTAATATTTACCCTCAGGAATATATTACATGACACTTGGGATTTCCATGCTGGAACATGGGACTTTGGCAGGAGGATTTCCCTGCTGGAGACTGAGTCAGAAATTCAGCTGACATTTTCCAGTGGCATCAAGGAAGGCCTTTGCAATGGAGAGCTTCACTATCAGAGCTTTTTCATGTCTGTCCTATTTCTTTTCAGATTACAATAAAGTTTGTAACAATTTAACTTTCAATATCTGATCTTTCTCACCATAAATCACTGCGCATGCTTATTCCTATTTTTAGTTACACATCACATGGCTGAAGTTGAGTCATTCTGGCAGAAGGACTCAGCACTGATGAAGTGGCATGTTGCCATTTCCAATGACTTTAGTCCTGTTCTGTGCAGGCTGGGGAACAAGAAAACACACAGACCTGGAAATTTAGTGTAGTTTTTCCTGAGTAGCAAATTCAGCTGTCCTCTGTCCCTAAGGTTTCGTGCACCTCTCGAATTGTAAGAGACCTCACAGCTGGTCACTGCTCCAGTAACTCACCTAAGGAGTCTTGAATGCAGACATGAAAAATTTAAAAATAACATGTTGAAAAGACATGGTATGATTTTGTTGGGATATACTGTAAAAAAGGGAAAGTTTTTTTTTCCTCTGTGCTAGTGAGCTTTTAAACAACATGTTCTCCTAGACCAATAGGTGCCCAAACTGTTTCAAAAGTTCAAAACCCCAACAACAACAACAACAACAAATCATAAAAAATATCAAAGTGAATAAAATTTTTAATTTGAAAACTGAAAACAGAAAGTCCTACTCTCTGATGACCACAGAAAAGGAGCAAAACACAAAACACAAGGCAGACACATCCCACCCACATCCCATTTCCATCTTACGGCAATCTCAGCTGCTATAAGAACACTGTCTCCAAAGGGTGTGAACCTGAGGGTGCATTTTCCCCAAGGGCCAGAAAATATCCTAGGACAGAAGGCATCAGCTGGAGAAATGGGACGGGAGTGCTGTGGCTTTACAGCATGAGAGAAAGCTTGTTTTAAATTAATACATCAGAGTGATCTCATGTAACATCCCTGACCAGAGCAAGGCAGGTCAGGATTTTCCCACGGCTGCTCTCTCACCTGACTCCAGTGAGGTGACCTGGTAATTGCAGACTTTTCTCTGAGACCTCAGAGGCCACAGTGTCCCAGCCAATGACACCCACAGCGTGTCAGGGTGCTGTGCTTCCTAGCATATGCTGGACAGCAGCCTCAGAGGGCCACAGGATTTGTCAGGAATGCCGTCAGCTCAGCGAGGAAAGCCTCCCACTTCTCAGCCCAGTACTCACTATAATAGATGCTGGGAGGGAGGGGGAGAAGTGATTGACTAAATGTTCAGAGTAGAACTTCCAGAGCCAGATAAAGTTGTGTCAAAGTTTGTTTTAAATAAAATACTAAATTAAAATGCTGCTTTAAGAACAACCAGGTAAGATTAGCCTCAAATACCATCAAAATGCCAAAAAACTGTAAGAGGGTTTTGTTAAACATCAAATAGCAACAGGAAATGCACCTTTCTGTGCACAGCAGGGAGGAAGAGGAACCAATCAATAGGGGACTAATGAAAGTACCAAACAATTGAATTGCTTCTGGCACTGCAAACGACAGCTGTAGATGAGTATACATATAAACTCAATTTACAAGGTCAGAAGAGGACTCATGCAGCCTGCAAAGAAGTGGCATCAGATCACGCTTAAGAGATTAAGAATATTGTAGCTGAACAAAGCTGCCCAGCTGGAAAATCTTACAGAGATGGCATGTTTGTTTCTTGGTATTTTCAGCATTTTTCTGAAGGAAGAGAGACCTTTCCAAGGAAAGAAAGGCATGAGCAGCTTTTCCTTAAAGGAAGGTTTCTGCTTCAGATTTTAATTTCAAAATAATAACTAATGCCAAACAAATATTATGGGATTTCTAGGACTTGCTAATTTTTGCTTCTTCATCTTTTGTTCTCTTTCACAGATGCTGTTATGATTGAAACTGCTGCACAGTTGAGTTAAACTGTTCCCAAAGTAGTTCCAGCCCAAACGGAAGCAGGAAATCCAAGTAATCATAAGGAAAACTTTGTTCTAACCCAGGCACAAGATTAAGGTGCTTTTTCAGTTGTGTATCTAAACACCTATTGTTATCTCTAAGTGGATTTCTTAACACTGGCAGTTGAGATAACTGGAGGCATGAGACTATTGCACTTGCTTTGAATTTACTTTAAATATTAAGATGACAGGTTCTGTGAACTGAAGTTCAAGCATTTTTACTCTTGCAAATGAGTTTTGTTCTGTGGACTGTGTCTAAATATACAAGATTTTTTTTTTGTCTGGATTTGTCTGTTTGTCATTGTGGAAAACAAATCCTAAAAGTAAATTTTCAGGTGGGTTTGTCCTGATATAGAATAAACTCAAGTCAATAACAATACATTGGTATATGCCAAAGACCTTGTCTAGTGCTGAGTTTTACATTTGAAAATAGAGACTTGAATTGGATTCTTGAATCTGTTACTCTTGCTACATCCCTCAGAAGGCTGATGAGACCTTGAGACTTTCAAGTCTGCTTTCCACAGTGCTAAAATTGCAGGCAGCATTGCCATGGCTCAAGCCATGGGTTAAACAGGGTTCTGTTTCCATCACCAGCAGAAGGGAAAATGATGTAGCAGATTCCTTTCAAGGACAAAATAACTTGCACATTAAAGAAATGGAATTTCTGAAAAGAAAATCAGTCTGATATTTGATGCTTGATATTTAGTCTATTTTATAAAATATCATTACTGTATCTGAGTTTTAGAGATCACTGAAACTAAGATATGAAGGTTGCACAGGAATGAAAAAAATTCCTGCTTGAATACTGCAACATAAGTCCAGATGGTGCAAAATGGCTTTAGCATTACAGAAAATTGAAAGCATCTTTCTTTTTGATGGCCAGAAACAAAGTTTCTTGTATAAAATATTATTACCTTCAGCATGCAGGGTTTTTCTTTGTGTTTAATTATTTCTCTCTCAGAACCTTATTTCCTACCCCTCAAACTGATCAAATCTAAATACAGTAAAGAGAAAAGAACTGTTGTAAATACTTGGAAGATCTCCCATCACCTCCTTCCTACAATGAACAGCTGTCTGGGTTTGTGCCATAATTTCACCAGCATAAGCCTTGGCAAAAGTGAAAAAGGAGAGAGCCATGCAATTTTACTTCCACTAGGATCTCTGTTTTCTCCCCTGAGGTGAACCCATTCTTGGTAGCATTCATTAGCCAAAGTGTTAATCTGAAAGAGAAGAAAGACTCTTTTTTTCTTTTCGGTTGCAAGGCTTTGTATGGCCCAGGTTTATTCTGGTAACTGTTGAACTGAGAAGTGGGCATGAACTCATGCGCATGAACTCAACTCTTCAAGCTTCTCATACTGGAAAATTAGCTTATCCATGCCAGTTTGGCTACACTTGTATTGATAAAGGACCTGGCAGTTTTCACAGCATATTTTGGCACAGGAACCACTAAAATCTTCCAGCTGAGAGGGCACTCTACAGTCCACTAAGGTCACTGGCAGCAGGTGCTTTCTCTTACTTCTTCCTGTCATGACATTTTAAGTAGCATGGCAAATCCAAAAGTCCTGGAATTGAAAGTAACAGATACAAATAAAAGGTACTGCTCATTTGCAGGTGGATGAGGTGCTAAGTCTGCACTGCTTTTCCCCTGAAATGAAGCAGTGCATCAAAACTGATATGGTGCAGTCTGTGAGGTTTGGCTACCAGAAGATGAGTAATTTCTGCATGACTCCATTCTAGGTTGAGTTGAACTGACCACACTGTACCCACTGCTTAAAATTAGTTCAGATTCCAAAGACTCAAAAGTGGTAAATGCAGTATCAATATTTAATTAAACCCCTGGGGAAATTTTGAGAATTACAAAGAGATAAATGTGCCTTATACCCTGAACAGATTAATGGAAAAACATCAGAAAATAGATAAATATGTCATATATGCAATGAATCAACATGGCTTTTAGAGTCAAAGCTGTTGGAGCTATTTGAAGATACCAACAAACATACAATTAAGGATGAGCTAATCATCAAATAATTTTAACCATATCTCTGTTCTCAAAGTACATTAAAGAAATGAAGCAATTATGATTATAAAATTAATAGAGTAATAGGAAATGTAGAATTCCATAAATGTTTGTAAGTGACCAAGAAAATAAGGTGAAGACATAGGAGACCCTTTTTGCTGATAATATTGAATTAATCACTGTAGTCAAGCTAAGCCTACCAAGACCTGTAAAAATATTTTGTGAGAATATCAATAAATAATGAAATGGCTGAATAAGTTCAATACTGATAAATACAAATCAATACAAAACCTACCTTAATTACATATTCACAATAATGGTCTGCAAATGTGCTATTGTTACCCAGGAAAAAAGATCTTGCAATCATTGTGAGTATTTCTCTGAAAATTTCACCTTAGTTCAGGGCAGTGTTCAAAAAGCTAAACTGAATGTTATGAATTATTAGGGAAGAAATAGAAAATATAAGAGAAAACATCATCATGCCAGACTATAGATGACTCTGGAACTATACCAATGTCTTCAGTTCTAGTCACATCAGTCCAGAAGGTCTGTCCTAGGGCACATTAGGTGAAAAAATGGCCAGCAAGGATAAAAATACAGAAAGATAAAACACTTCCCATACAAGAAGAAAATACACTCTCAAATAGAAGAGAAATAGCACATGGGGTTTTTTGTGATAGCAAGTAGTGCTAAATTCAGCTAAGGTGCAAGGGATGAGGATAACTCCCTGTGCCAGTGGTGGGAAGGATACTGCTGAAGCATGAAAACCCTCTTGGGCTTTAAAAGAGCAATCTGCACATATTATCACCTTCAGTAGGCTCTTGTGAATTTACCAAGCCTACAATTGTTTTTTTATTGGTAATCCAATCTCAGCTTGATAACAATGCTTTTCCTGTATATGATCAAATGAATACAGCAATTTTCCAAAGCAATTTTCCAAAGGAGTAAGGGTAACAAAGGTCACATGTTTTGCAAACTGGCCAAATGAAACATTTCTAAAATTTCATATTTTAAAAAACAGAAAGAGCTTTACAGTTGGGGCTTTCATAAAGTGGCTGTGGTTTCAGTATCAACCCACTGTGGATTGCCTGTCATTCATTCATCCCCCAAGCCATGTAAAGATTTTCCACTAACATCCTTCTGCAGTAAGTTCCACAGGTTGATTATCTACTGTATGCTAAGCCCTTCTTCTGTTTCTGTCCTTCCAGCTTCTTCTGATGTTCCTTATTGCAACACAATACTTTGAAAGGATCCAGGCTGCTGAAGCACCCAGTAATTACACAGACCCAGACTGCTGGCATGTCTTCAAGAAGGACCATAATTTAATAGAAGATAAATAGGAAAGGAGCATAACAGAAAAGCAATATGAATGATATAGTCTCTCCAGTTACCAGCTTTGGTGCACTAAGGACCAGACTTTCTCCTAGCTCTGGCAATGCTACTTCACCCCCAAACCCCAAAGCGTGAAAACAAAAGTGTAATTTCAACTGTAATTATTATTCAGGCAATGTTTTGTCCTGATTGAATAGCTCTCTAAAAAGGTTTTCTTTCAAAATAAGTCTTTATTTTCTGCAATCTCATCTATCATTCATTATCTATTTGGTCCAATGTATTGAATCTCACTGTCTGGTCTAGTTGAAATGTGTTTGCCCTGGGAGTGTGTAAATTACCCAGACTGCCTGCCTGTGATCTTGCTCAGGGCACCACATCTATGCCAGGCACAGCCACATGGCTGCTCTTTAGCTGGAGGCCATGGTGCCTCAGTTGGAGGCAAATCGTCCAAGGGGGTGAGGATTTGCAATGTCCTGTCTGAAAAACAGAGCTGCCCACCAACCTGTTTCTGGAAACATCTCCCTGACCTCGGCAGCCAAACATTTCTGGCTTGGCACAGCAAAAAAAGGACAGCTGTTCAGTTTGAGTATCAAAGAGCTTTGGGGAAGGCTTGCTACAGGATGCTAAGAACCACGCTGTAGTATAAGCCTGGCTGTTTCCTGTGCACACTGTGGGTACAGATTTGTGGCACAGCAGGGCATAAGAGCAACCCAAGCCACTCTGCATTTTGCAGCCCAGCTCTGCTTCTGTGAGAGCTGGGACTACACCAAATAGCACTCAAAGTATTACTGTAAAATAGGACTGAGATTGTCTTTTGCTCATTAATTCACTCACAACTTTAACTTTTATTATCATCTTATGTCTCTTCTCTGCTCTTTGGAAATAATTTTCATTTTTGCTAATCAGGCCAGTAATCACAGCCTCCAGTTCCAGATGCAAGTTCCCACTCACAATTGTAGTCCCTTAAGGGTTGATTGCTGGAAACTGGGAGGATGTGCCAGGGACAGAAACACTCAGCTGAAGCAGCCACTGCTTCTGCAAGCGGGAACTTGGCTCTTTGTGCCATCTCAGTTCTTACAGTCACATGAGTAAAGCAGAGGGGGGAAACTTTTGGTTTAACATAATATGTTAATGCATGAAAACTGCAGCTTGATATGTGTAATACCTGTTAAGACAGGTTTCTTGTTCTCATTTGGTTCTGAAACCACAGAATATTCTGAGTTGGAGGGAGCCCATAAGGGAAACAGTCAAAAACAGGCAAAAAATGTTGAGTTTCTCTAATGTTGTGTTTGTCACAAAAACTTGGCTGAATATCCTTGCATATTTTTTTACATGATTTTTAATCTCATAAAAAGCAACATTGTGACTTGTGGAATGAATTTGTAAGGTTTATTTTTTCATTATTTAACTGTGTTTATCCCAGAGGCTCAGAACAAGGGTTCTAAAGCTACTCAGCATTGGCCTCAGTATACTTTCATTTCTGTTAATGCAAATGTGACACCCTGGTTATATTTTTCCCACAGACTGCTGGGGGAATTTACCTCACTTGGGTAGCAAGGGCATTTTCAGTTTTTAAACAGACTCTAACGTAGACTGATAGACTGATTAAAAACAGAGCTATTTTAGACATCATGCCAGCAGCCCACTCTATAAAAGACTGTCTAATAAAAATTTACTGTTCAGTTTTGGGATTCTACTTCTCTCTCTGTCCTTTCAATGGAGAAATCTGGGTGATGAAAGACCCTCATGATGATTACTTTGGTTTGAAATCAAATTCTCTAGATCTGGTGTCTCCTAGTCCAGGTTTGCTCTGCTCCTGGGTGTGCTGCCACTCTGAGCCTGTTTTTCTCCCCAGTACAGCACCTTATGGTGTTCATATGAATGAGTAAAACTCTTCTCGTCACATAACTTACATGACACGGACTTCTGCAGCAGCAGAAGAAAGCGCATGCAAGTGCTTTGTGCATAACCTGGTGTGTCTGCTTGTACAATTAATAAAACTTCGAGATAGCAGCTAAATCCACTCTCATTTCTTTTGAAATCTTCTTAATATATTTGTGTGATTTCCAGGCTAAGTGTTGGTATGACTGTGGAGTTTCTTTAATATCAGGAGAGTTTGACACAGATGCTGCAACATGTTCACACCAGACTGTGCTAGGTCTATGTTGGGCTTGTGTTTATTTTTAAACTGATCTTACACAAACCTCCAAATCTAAATAACATGGTTAGTGAAGGATGAATTTCACAAAACAGTTGAACTGAGGATTCCCATGTGGCATAGCCCCCACTAAAGGAGCACTGCAGGAGGACATCCAAATAAACCAGAGGAAGGAGAAGACTACTGCAACATGAAGATTTTATCTCTGTGTTCAGTGTCCATTGCCTTAGGGTTCCATTTGATTTTGTCCATAGGCTTCCTATGCATCTGTGACTAATCCTTTGGGGGGAAAGCAAGCTTCTCTTTGGATTTCTCTGGAGTGAGGAAAGGAGACAGGGTGAAGAAAATGTCCGATATTTCGGCAGAGCCAAATGCTCTGAGATTACATTCAAGAATAATGATTAACAAATGTTAGCTAACACTTCTCTGAAACCTCCTTAATCTAATTCTTGCAAAGACCAGTTTAAGTCTGGAATACAAATAGTAGCATTAGTCCACCCATGCATAAGCTAATGTAGTATTTGGATGGAAATGTTTGCTGGTGTGGAGAACAGCTCCATGACAGATGTGGATGTGGTGAGGCTGCTGGGCATGTTGTGCTTCCCCCAGCCTGGGGACAAGGTCTCACGTTGACAGCTGCCCTGTGCAGCTCTGATGGAGGCTGAGTGAAGGATGTGAGGGGGTGGCAAGAGGTCAGCAATGCAGGAATCACTGGCTCACACAGCGGTGGACCAGCACTGGTGGAGGGGGTGGCAGCTCAGCACCATGGAGACTTTGGTCCAGGGGACTGTGGAGACAAACACCTCTCCTATTTCATGGCCACCTGACCAGCAGAGAGACTTTGGGGTGGGGAGCACATTAAAGCTTAGCTTAGTAGTTAGTAAACCCCCACTTTTTAATGTGTTATGTAATAAACAGTCACTTTATGCTTTTGAGTTGTGCATGTACAGTTTGTGGTCTCTTTATGCCTCGCTAAAGATGCCCAAACAAACTGAGCTGAAAGAGAGGCCATAACACATTTTGAGCTAGGACCTGTTCATGTTCACCTTGCCAGCCCAGGTTTTCACATGCTGGTGGTGTAAGTTGCTCCCCCAGGTTGGCAGAGCACATTTCTCTACTGAGAGACCAGGCTCCCCATACACAATCATTTAGCCTCTCTTTGTGACCCTGCTGACTTCACAGACTACAGAGAAGATCCTTCCTCCCTTTGATCCCATGGCCTCCAGCCTCTGTTACTCCATCACACTCCCTAGTGTAAATTAGGAATGTATATAAATTATTAATTCAAGCAGATGGTCCAGAAATGCTACAGCAGTAAAATCCCAGAGATTTAGTAATTATGAAGGAACAGCTCTGCAGTTATGACAGATGAAAAGTGGTCTTCCAAGAGCCTGAGGTTACAGCATGGCAACAAGACAAATCAAGACAAATTCATCTGTGGTATCTCCATACTCATCTTTTCTGTAAGTAAATCTATCACTAAATCCAGTGATATTCCATAATGTGTTTTGTCCATGTTATTTTCAAAGTAGTACACACTTATATACTGAAAGTGCAAAAACTGTCTAGTATATAACTAATAAAGTTAATTTCCAGTCTTTCAAAAAATGCATTACTTTATTTCCTTTTATGTAATCTTCAGGTACAAATTAAGCGGATGTCTCTATATTTTGATGTCTTTCCTGTATCTCTAGAAAAAGTATTTCTATGTCTACATGGAAAATTATAGAACAAATATGTAACAGGCAGGTCACTGGCAATGTTAGCTCATTGAGCAATGAACCTATTTTTCTATGTTTTCTACATCTACCACCAAAAGCAGTTTCAATTATATTTCCTTGATTAACATATTTTTATGCTTTAAGTGCAATGGAAGACATTAGACTCGTTGCTGCACTTGAAGTTTTACTGGGATGGATGGATGGATGGATGGATGGAAGGATGGATGGATGGATGGATGGAGTTAAGAATCTCTGGACTTACTAAAAACTTCATCTTTTTTTTTCTTTTTTGCACCTTCAATTTGAAATACCTTCCTTAGCTTTGCAGAATTATTAATTTAGGATGTTGCTTTAGCCATTTTCCACATATTCCCTTTGTTAGCAATCCTACACACAATAGGATCCATCCCAGTTCAGTGATATATGTAATTTTAGAGCACAATGGTAAAGAAGGTTTTAATTTATCAAGTTATTATATTTACTAGATGGTTTTGCCATGGACCCTTTTTGGTAATTAACCTGAATAAGTTTGCTGAGGTTGTATTCCAATTTCCTGTACTTAGCAAGAACAAGGCTTGATGCTGCAGTCATCAACTCGATTCATTTGCAAACATTCAGTCATCCATTTGTTTCTGGAGGAGGGAGGTTTGTTGCCCACTATGCTCTGCTGGCTGGCAGCAGGAGTTCATCAGGAATACCTTAAATTGCAAATTTAAGATCATTTGCAATTAATTTTCTGTAGCTCTCTGTGCTCATTCAAGGATTTGACTACTTATTCCACTTTGACAGAAGTTGGATAAAGTAAGTGGCATTTTAGCACTATGAAAATTTTTCCAAGTCATGCTCATGTAATAATTTAATTTGTGAAAACTTTTTGAAATTTTGATTCTTCTCCAAGTTTTCACAAAGTGACAAGGAGTAGTCTCTGAAATTGATGAAGGTTCAGAAGACCTACACAGTGACAAATGGAGCTTCAAATGCACATTTTGCTCCTCTGCTTCTTCCTGCTTCTCTAGAGATCATCTCCCTGAGCTCTGCCTTGACTTAGCATCTATCCTGCAATATTTCTTGTACCCTTCACTTCAGCATTCTGCTGGAGTGGCACTTCACAGCCACATGCTCATTTAGCCACCCAGATATATCTTCCTTGGATGTATCTGGGTGGAAAATGTGACTGGGAAATTGGACATTTGCCCATACAGTACAGCAGAGTGACAAACACAAGTGTTCATTATATGAGTGACCAGATGCAGAGAATGCTATTGTTTTGCTTGGTTGCATCCTCTATTCTTCTAAGCATTTGGACTTACTAAATTTTTTTCACACTGGCAACTACCTTTGAATTTTATCATTAGTTGCTAGTATTTCTTCTTTGCTTTGATTTTCTGTTGTTTTATTTTTCTGAGTTATGACCCGAGTTATATCAGCATGTTTTCTTCTTATCTTCTGAATGTTTCAGTGCCTGGAGTTCTCTGTATCGCTAAGAAAAGAAAAGAAAAAAAAAGGATTAAAGTAAAAAGTATTCTGGAAATGCAATGCTTTCTCTGAGTTTTAATTCAAATTGCAGTTTTGCTAAAAAAATCCCACCAGAATCTCTATAGAGTCAATCTTGACCTCAAATCATCTCTGCTTTTCTTATCTGAAAGAAAACCAACTTTGATTTCAAATAAGCTTCTACTGAAATCCCCATGTGTAATTTTTTAATTATCTCTTCTTAACTACCCTAATTCTGCATTTTGGATTGGTTTAATCCTTAATCACCATGAGCAAAAAGGGGCTTTGTTTCCCAGCAATGAGGAGAGTTCCTTCAAGAAACAGTTCCATATCCCAGTCTCTGCTAATGCACTTTTCATCCAAGAGTCACTAAACAAAGAACATAAACAGCAGTGGGAGCAGAGACCACAAACCAGCAGTCAAACTCCAGCCTCTTGCTGCAGAATTATTTGCCTATCAATGCCAGAGTGCCCTTTTTGCTATGCCAGGAATGGCAGGCATATCGCTTTTTGTTTTCCCTTGTACTGTTCTAATTATTGCTCCACTGTGAGTGTGTTTTATTTCTCAGCCCAGCCATCTCTTGGGACTGATTTTCATTCAGTACAAATGTTCTCATTATAAAGGCTTAACATGAGGAGAATATAAATGAGAAGATGAGTGCATGCTAAGAAGTTGCTTATACTGAAACTATTGATCAAAGGAGCAGCAGGGTAAAACACATGTCAGCATTAAAGTGCTCCTACTTCCACGGTTCAAACAGTTTCCTTTTCCATAAGAATAGTGTGACTCCTTGCCTCTGAAACCAGGCCAGGAAAGGCTTTGTTTAATTGAAATAAAAAGTGCAAAACATTTCTATAGAAGATTATGGTACAGCACTAAAGAGCTCTTTGAAAGCAAATGCACCTTCATCAGTTTCAGAGATTACTCTGTCACTATGTGAAAACTTATAAAAGAATCAAAATTCCAAAAGGTTTGCACAAATTAAATTATTACATGATCATGACTTGACACAATTTTCACGATGCTAAAACACCACTTGCTTTATCCAGCTGCTCACTAATCATGCAGTTGACCACTCACCGTGTCATTTCTGGGAGGTCCCAGGTCAAGGAGTATCCCTTGGGAGCTGCTTTTGTCCGGTGGTTTTGGGCTGGATCACACAGTGGTCACTGCCAGATGAAGACTTCAGCAAACAGTCATGTGGGCTCTCCTTCGACCTCTGGCTCACTGAGCGAGACCAGAGGTGTCTCTGCAAAGACACCAATCTCTTTGGGATTTCAGCAACAACTTTTCCCCTCCTCCAAAGGCATGGAAACAGCTGACAGCCACAGTAGGAGTTCAGCCCCTCATTTTTTCAGGCCAAGACAATATACCAACAGCTGAACAGAGGCAGAGGGCACTCACTGATAAAACACCCCTTTGAAAAAGCTGGTGCAAAACCAAGTCTGAGGCTAAAAGCACAGTGAAGCAACCCTCAGGCTACCAGGCTCCACCTGAGACAACCAGATATTTTTTTCTTCCTTCCACTGGACTGCAGATAGCTCTGCAGGTAGTATTTAATCTGCAGTGAAAAAGTTTCAGTTTACACTTAATTTCACAAGAATATTCTTGAACATAACTGGAAAAAATTTAAATGTGTGTTTTTACTAAATGTCAACTTACAAGTTTCACTGAGGGCAGCGGCCCTGCTCTTCTATTTTTCCTGCTTGCTGACTACATAAATATGTAGAATATTTCTCTTTTAGAAAAATCTGACTTTTAGAAAATCAGAATTCTAACAAGAATATGTGAGTCATGTCTAGATTGACATAAAAATGCAATAGTATCACTCTTGTCACTAGAATGAAGCATGGTTCACACTCTGATGCATGACATGCTCCCATGGTCTTTAGGCTAAAATAGCACACACAGAAGTGTGCACAGTTATAATCAGAAACTTCTATAAATATGTAACACGAAGCCTCTTGAATCCTAACTTACAGACTGTATAACTTTGCCAAGAAGTAGTATTTTACCTAACGATTCAGTAGGACCATCAGTAGACACAGGGCATAATCCAGCGCAGATCCCAACACTTGTATATCTGGATACAGCACTCAAATCCGACCTTAACCTCCAATCCATTTCAGCTTTAGGTCACCTCCAGTCAACACTGAAACACCATTTAGCTTTGTTCTCACACAGGCCTTGATGCACATTCAGCTGGTGCATTACACCTTAGCTACTAGACTGAGCATCCTTATGCCACATGCGCCTGTGCTTGGAAACACGGGTTTCCACAACAGTCTCCCTTTCTCCAACAGAGAACTGGTGTCTGTTAGTCAGGACTAATATGGATTTACTGTGTCTCTGGTTACTCTGTCAACTCTGATGCACAGCCCAACAGTGTAGGGAATCTATGGCATGGGTTGCTCAGATATCCAATGCATGCCTTCAACAATTGTTTCGGTCTATGCCTGGACCAAGCCTAGATGTCAAGAAGTTTCTCAGTAGGTCACAGGCAGTTCCAGTTAAATTAGTGCTGGAAGCTGAGCTATTGCTTTTAAATCTGTCACAGACATCTCTACAATCAGCAGTTCAGAAATACCCTTGAGTATGAGCAAACTGGAAGGTAGAACTCAAAACAAAACATGGACAAACTTGCACCATCTGTTTTGAAATGTCAACGGCTTCTTACAATAACCTGAGTATCACTACCTTAAGACATTCCCCAGAAGAAGAGCTTATTTAAGAAACAGAATTGTTGTCTGAAAATGATTTGTAAGTGTGAGGAAGCCAATATATCTGTTCTGGTGGGTGCAGCTCTGAGCTTCACACCTACCTATATTAGGTTCAGTCTTTATGTATCTGCATTCTTCAGTGCTCATCTCACAGCTCCACACAAGAGATTTATCCTTCAGTTTGGCAGCCAGGCTTCACTGCCAGTGGAAAAAACTTTGAGATAGCAAGAACTGTTGTAATAAGAAAATGAATCCAGATGCAAGGGTTTCTCCCCCCTATTGTTTTGGATTTTGAGTAAATTTACAGTTGTTCTTGTCAAAACCAGAAATAAAGGCTATTTTAAGATAATGTGAATGGTTCAGAAACATAAGTCCTGTAGATTTTTCTGTCTCAAAATATCTGAAAATTAAAGATGAAAATTAAACACAGGTATTCAGAGTATTTTTAGAGGCTGTGGGGTGTCTCCTATCCCACAGTTCTGACCCAGTAGAACATCTCCTTTACAGTTTGTGCCATACCTGGAAGACCCACCCACTCCAGTACATCTCAGATGATGCCTATGCTCAGATCCTTAACTCTCCTAAACAGTTTTTGAGCTGCTATACTTGATGCCATACATAGGAACTGAATGAGCAGGCTTTCTAATAATGAGGTCACCTATCAAAGTGCCTGGACATAAATTCAGTGATTAATTTCCACAGTTTTACTTGAAATATGAGAACAATGACTGTTACAGGCTGAATGATGTAAAAAGGCCCTTAATCATGGAAATGACTTGCATAGAGGAATGGGAGATGACAATCCATGATTCAGATATAATACAATAAATTGTTTTCCTGTTTTCACAGCTGAGTGCCTGTTTTTTTGTTCTTATGTGCAAGCTGGATTTAAGTTGCTTGACAGCCTATAAAAAATGACTCCCAATGATCTCCAGGGAAGATTAAATTCAGATGATTTTTTAAATCTACCATTCTAGAGTATTTTGAGACTATTCCTTTAACTTACACTTCAAAAGAGGACCTCTAGGAAGTTGTACCCAGTATTTATTTCTAGACCTACCCTGCTCAGAACATAAATTAATCCCAAGAGTTTCGAAGTTTTTTCTTTGAAAACAATAATGACTTGGGCCTAGTTTATTTGCATGATTTCAGCAGCCAAGTTCCAGAGCTGTATGTTGGCACAACATCCTGTAGTCAACTTAATGGTGTGATTCACTGGAGCACTATTTCTCTCCTGCAACTCTGTTACTTGCAAGTGCTTAGTTTTATTCAAGTCCATTTGGAAAAAC
Organism: Cisticola juncidis; assembly: GCA_013400215.1. Lineage (NCBI taxonomy): Eukaryota > Metazoa > Chordata > Aves > Passeriformes > Cisticolidae > Cisticola > Cisticola juncidis. The sequence goes on along the minus strand of VXBR01009219.1, from coordinate 316,354 downwards.
TCCACAGAGTGCAAACGAAAAATATTTTATTGTGAATATGGCATATATAAGATGTGCTTCAGAATATACTGTTATATATCAAATAAGGGAAAAAAAGCTCTGATGTGAGACAAATGAACTGTGCTTAAGACAAATGAAGAACATGAACACAGTTGTTCTAACAGCACAATTCTGATACCAATCACAACATATTATATAGATTTTATGACCCTGTTTATAAAAGTTGCAAATATTGGACCTACTCCTGCATTGTTGTTCATCATCCAGATCTTCAGTGAATCTTGCAGGTACGTGGAGGAAACAATGAGAGCAAACTGACATCCCACCTCAGGCAGCAGAAGGTAGAGATGGAGGAACATCAAAAACAAAAGACAAAAACACTGTTCTACAAAAGTAAAAAGGCAAATATTATCCCAAGGAATATTATTATTTGCACAAGAAATCTTAATTGCAGCATCCTGACTCCATTAAAGCCAATGAGAGTATGCCATTGAGATCAGTGGAGCCTGAATTTCATACTGAAATTTAAAACATTCTTGCTTTAGTGTAAACATCAGCAGAAACTAAATGTCAGCATCTATACAAGTATTCAAGTGCTGTTTAAAAAAACATTAAAAAACATACAACGCTAACCCAAAATGCCAGTACGTATACAAAAGGCAGATAATTAAAAGATAATTTTTTTCCCAAATATACATTTTGAAGTATTTAAAACAACTTATTTTTTAGTACTTGTACATCATTGTTAGGGAAGGAATATATGAGAAAAAACTGAGTTATTTACAATGATAAAGGAAGGGCACAGTGTTTGCTCAGACCTATTTGAAACCAGTATTTTCCCACTTTGGAGTCATGACATATACCTGCAGACTCAAACATGTTTCAATGCAGGGGTGAGAAGTGGCTATACTTCCTTATTATGAAATATAATCTTTCTGTGCAAGTATTTCAGCATGATTCCTCATGAAACATTAACACCCATTCACATTTTCAGTTAATAAAACCCACACAAGCCAACATGAAAAATTTCTTGCTGCAATATTCTGTCTTTAAACAACCTGATGAGATTTTTGATCATGGCAATTTACAGTCATGCATTTGGAGACTCAGAGTCAAAACAACTTTTCCATTTACTGTTAGAGTTGTGCCTGTCTTCAAACAGTTCTTTGCTAATTTTTGTGCGGATCTCAGGACTCATTAACAGCTCCTTTATCTGATTCAGTCTGGGTAACAGGGCCTGCGTTTCTCTGCGTAAAGCTTCCTTTACTAAGTCTGCTTCATGGCTCTTTCCTAGAGGAAAACAACAATATAATACATTTTATAACAACAAATGTGATTTAGAATCATTAATGTACAGAGATAAAGAGATCATATCTGTTTTGGACAGCAGTAAGTGCTCAGCGTTTTGCCCACACTGATTTTTTATAAAAAGGTATTTCATCAAAAAATATAATTTACATCAACAAATGCTACCAAAATGTAAAGAACAGTACAGAATCACATTTAAGGGAAACTCCTGTCTTATTACATACTGTGTAATAGTATCTGTGATGAGTATCTGTAGTGGTAATTTTTAGCTTGGTATTGACTGCTGTTGACTAGGAAACAACACGTGCTCCCACACAGAGCAAGCAGCCCTGCAGCGCTGCCAAACCCTCGGGCGCAGGGCATCGCTTCCACTTACGGCAAGGCCTCATCCACAGCCACCCACGACAATCCAAATGGCAAATGCAAAATGTTCAGTTTCTCTCCAAAAGCAAGGAAGGGACTCGTGGTATCGAGAGAAGTGAAGACTGGAGCTGCCTGCATCACCATTCCTGTCTTTTTTCCACTGTCCATCCCTCCCAGCATTTGACAGATTCTCAGCAGTGCAAGCGCTTGTTAAACCAGTAGACAGTGTCCTTCAATTCCGAACAAACTTTTGATAAGAGACTCACAAAGCAGAGTGCTGACACCCAACATCACTTTGCAAATTTCAGCAGGGAGCGGAACATGATTTTGGAGTTATTCTTGGTGGGATATTTGCTCCCAGGCTTTTTGCACAGTGCTCACTTGCTGTTATCATTGTCGCTCTCATTCTTGCTGCCGCTCGCTGCTTCCTCAGTTTTTGCAGGGCTCCCATCAGTCTGCCTGCTTTTGTTTTGTGTTTCTTCTAAATATTGCTGCACAGCCTTCAGCACTGCATTCTCCACCAGCCTTTTGCTGAGGCTCACCAGCTCTGCATCGTCTGGCTCTGCTGCTTGTTTTTCACCTAAGTGTCACAACAGACAAGAGAAGGAGTTCATTGCCATGCAAAGACAGTAGCTGTGATTGTATCAGGAGCCTCTGACTTCAGCTGGATTCTAAGTTATTAGCTGCCTCTTCCTGACTGTAAAAAGTAATTTTTCCCCCCTCAAGCTCCAAACCAAAAGTGTTCCATAAAGATGTGTACAGTGTATTAGATCAAAGATATTTCACTGTTCCTGTTTTCAATAACACTCCAGCAAAAGCCACTGGCTAATGTAATAAACCCTCATTCAGCTTAGAAGAGTAAGTGTGCAAATTTATTTTTTTCTGGCCAAAGTGTGCAAATTTATTTTTTTCTGGCCAACGATCACCTGTGACGTCTGTGCAAAGATCACAGAATCACAGACTATTCTGAGTTGGAAGGGCCCCACAAGGATCATCAAATCCAGTTCTTAAGTAAATGGCCCTTAAGGGAATCAAGCTCACAACCTTGGCATTATTAGTCCCATGCTCTGACCAACTGAGCCAGTCTCAGGCTCAAATATGGCACAAGCCATATTTATATTTTAGCAGCATTCCTAAGTTTAGGTGCCACCATTTTGTGATTTTGATTAATAAATCTAAAATCTATCCATTTATTCACTGCTTGTAATTCAAGAGTTCCTCATGAGGAAAATTAATAAAACACTTAAAGCACAGGTTACAAATGTTTTTCTAAACAAAGCATAAAACCTAGAAAAACGTTATAGTCCCTCCCTGCCTCTCTTTTGTCTTCTATACCAAAGCTCTAACCTCAATGGATTTCAAGTTCTAGCAGTCCACTCTTAAACATCTGCTGATAAAAAGAAGAAGCTGACATTTCCCTGTTTTGCTAAAACTTCATATGAATAACATACATGACAAAACAACTGTATACATAGTGAGGATTCTCATACATCATTACATGTAATTTGAAATGGTGCTTTTCTTTGAAACATTTTCCTAATCAATTATAAACCCGACTGCAGAATCCTCCTTTTACGAAGAATTTGTTGCAGGAAAAGCAAATTTTATTGTCGAATTCTCACTGGTCATGCCATTTGCTATTTCCTAGTCCCCTGTACTAGGTAAATAGCTGTTTCCCTCCATCTATATTTAAAGGTCATACATTTCATGTCCTCTTCTGGTGTTTGCATTCTGCAACCAGTAATAAGAGGCTGTTTAGTCACACGCATCTGGTGAAACAGATATTATTGTACCCTCTCAGCACAAAGCTTTGTACTGTTCAATTATCTAAATTTGTTATTTTTCATATATGTAAATTTATTAAGGTTTGCCAGAACATAGTTATGAAAGACTTTTATTAGTCTTCCTAGTGTACTGCATAACCTGGGAGTGATTTCACTGATAAAACATAATTCATATGGGGATTCAAGGAAGAGAGAGAGAAGTAAACAAAACTCTTCATATTCAGAGGTAGTGCCTCTATTAGCTGTAAATCTCATCATTCTGCTCTGGAACAGCAGCTCTTCCAGTCCTGGGTCTCCACAGCACTGTTAGTACATGCAAGGAAGAAATGTGCTCTCCCTGTGAAGAATCATCAGACTACATCTTGGTAAAGCATCTCTTTACATTTTGGAGTAAGTGTAAATAAATATTCTAAAGATATTAAAAAGAGTATCTAGGGGGATAGTTTTGGTTAAAACCAAATATAAGAATACATTATAAGAATGTAAATACAAGAATTCATTAAAAACATAATTATCATTTCCAAGGAGAAATATTTGAGGCTACCATGCAACCGAGGCAGAGGCATTATTCCCAAAACCAAACAGCTACATACTCCACATTCTCTGACTCACTGTTTACCATATTTTTTTGCTATCTCTAAATCCTGGGCCTAAATCTATCCTGTAACTTACAGGAAGGAGGGACTTAATTCACACTCTTCTCTCTCAGGGCACCCAAGGTATTTATGAGCAGCATCTCCTCACAGCTTTTCTGAATTGATCCCACACACTCCTTTGAATGAAGCCCTTTAATTACTGATTTCCCTTGCTTTTAGTAAAGATGCTCAAAAACGTGTTGGTTGTCTTGGTCTGTTTAGTCAGTAGAAAAAACATTTTAAATAATTAATGATTTTTTTAAATAAAACTGGCTTCCAGTTGCAGTTTCTTGTTTTTCAGAACTGCTCACGGGTCACAGAAATCATTACTCACATGGTGCTAATAATCTATCCATGCAACTTGGTACAAAATCAATGGGAAATATGGTACTCAGCCACTCTCACACTTGAGCCTGTAGTGCTTAATATGCGGAATATAACTAATCAGTCACAGAGGCCTCCAGATACCACAACCCTAGTGATTACATTTACTCAAAGTGTAATTTTCTTTATAATACCTCATGTAGTATGGTCTAAAAAAGGCCAGAGCTCTTTCCCCATGAATACTTTTTGCAGAACAGGTCTCATTTACAGATATATGTATAAAATCCATATATCTACTATTGTGTTTATTATTTCAAAATAAGCAGGTAGATCACTTATAAGTACTTTCTCAAGAATGAAAAACATCAGATTGCTTAAATGAGCCTTTTAAAAAGGACAGTTTATATAGCTACAGAAGAATGGGTTTGTGGTTTTTTGTTTATTTATAATATTTTGATATATGCATGGCTCATCAGAAGTCTGGGGTGAAGACTGTAACACCTCCTAAGAGAGCCCTGCACTCCCACTGGAAAGATATCTGACTGACATGTGAATGCAAATGTATGCATATGCTTGCATGAGAACTGTGCTTGGATTTATCTGTGCAGCCACGTTGGTGGGCAGGCATGTGGGCCTATATAATTCCCTGATGCTTTGTTTCTATTCTCATACTCCCAAAATAGCAGTTGTGGGAGTGTCTGCAGAGCCATGGTTGGCTGGCAAGGTAGTTGGGTACCATTGTATTATTCCTTCTCACTTTTTATCAACATTCATATGTTGATAAAATGAAACAGGTCATGTAATAAAAATGAGTATTGACAATTTAACACACATCTGTCCTGTTTACATCTCTCCTTCCATGCTGCTCACCTGCTTCTTTGATGAATACAATTCCTTTGCAGCAGGCAAATGCTTCTTTGAGTGGACTGTCTAACACTATTGGAATATCTGTAGAAGTCATTGCAGATATGAGTGTTTTAGATTCAAAAGGTAGGTTTAAAAGTTCACACTTGCTCTGTTTGTAATCTTTTTTCTTAAAAGGGAACAGATATACCACAGCACTGTATTTGCATCAATATTGTGACACTACTTTATTTCTGTGCCTGTGAATAGAAAAAAAATCACTGTCTTCTCAATGTTGCTCAGAAAAAAAAAATTTAAAAAATCATTTTGTTTATCCCAGAATTTCCTTCTATAATTTTCAAAATATGAAACCAAATTCATATTCTGTGAATGTACCTCAATGCATTCATGCTGAGCAGTGTTTTTTATTACTAAAACTGAAGCATACCAGTTGTCCTGAAATGACCATCATTTTTTACAAAGGGAACTATCAGCAGCACAGATTTATTCAAAAGAGGCTTTATGATCCTACATCCTACTGCTAGCAGTTATGGACACAAACCAGATGCCTGCAACCACAGCCAAGTTGGTATTCAAATTCACTGCTGCATCTTTCTACTGGACCAGGTTTACTGTCCAAGTCCACACCCCCCTACACATTATAAGATTGTGAGAAGAATTTTGAAATACTGTATTGGAACAAATCCAATATCATGGTCCTGGTACAGCATTTTCACAGCCCTGATACAGCCTGTTTAGAGTATATGTAGGTATCTCAGAATTGGAGAGAGGCAGGACAGTTTGGATCCCTCTATTGTTCATATGATCAGCCCATGGATTGTGATATTTTTTGTAACAGATTTAATTGAAGGAAGCAACAGGGGATCCCTTTTATATGAAAAGTTTTACAACCAGTTTTACAACCTTTTACCAGCTATGCTCCAAGATAATGTTCTGCAATCCTCCCCTTGTGGCCTCAACACACTGGGCTTTGTTTTTCCTTCCAACAACCGTTCTTGGCAACTAACATGGATAACATGGGGAACATTACAAAAGAGACCCTCAGTATTTTGAGTAGGAGACCAAGACCAGCTAAGACATTTGTACTCTGGTGGCAGAGGTTCTGCTCTGTTGGGGAGGGTTGTGGTAACAGACATGCCTCCATCTACCTTTTGGGTTATTCTAATAATTAATTCTAATACACTTTTTACAAACTCTATGAACACAAATATGAGCACGTGCCCATATCTATTCAACACAGTAAGTACAGACAGGAAAGTCATGACTCTGAACATTTCCTTGTTAATTAAGAAGGACTTGGATGAAAAGTCTCTTAAGTGGTCACTTAGAAACTGACACAAATAAGGCACTGGGAGGAAGGGTGACATTATAATCTCATTATGACATGAGGGTGATGACATTTCTGTTACTGGGTGTTCCCACCTGATGTGGGACATCTAACAGACTTATTTAGGTTTACGTATATAGCTCTGTAAATACAGGAGTCTTACAAGGCAATACTAATCTGTCCTTCATGCTGAATACATGGTTCCTAGTTTTCTGGAAAGGTTTTTTTTATTATTTAATTTGGCACACCATGGAATAAAACTGATAAAGGCAGGAATATCTACTAAAGAGGTAATTAAGGGTGTTGCAGCCATGCAGGGAAAGTGGTGTTCTTGCCAGGTTCCGTAATGACAGCAAGAGTACCCGCAGGACCCTTCAAGCTGCACACTTGGCAAACATGGCAAAAGTTTGTTCTGCTTTACACAGATCCCTGTGAAGTTCTGATATAAATTTTCTGACCACCTCTAAATGAAGAAAGAGGATGTGATCTACTAAACCTACTCATCCCTCTGCAAGCACTGAGGAATGTGATGCCACAGGCAAGAGCCTCCAGAACAAACAAAATTTAAAAAGTTAAGTAAGAGTCTAGTCCTGGTATACAGGGAATCCTGTTAAATATCTTGGGTTAATTTTTCTATTAAAATACACCTGTTGACAGCAAAATTCCCAGACTCATTTAATGTAGTTTAATGCTTAAATTGAACTAATTTATAAGAAGTCTAGAGCAACAGGCAGGAAAGATAGCAAAGTGGCCAAAGGAAACAAGATGGCTTAAAAAGCTGTAAGTTTTACTCAATTTTTTGCACCAATACTCTGGTAGAGAAAACAGGCCAAGCTATAGAAGTTTTTTACACAGCCACAGTGACATCCACTGTGCAAGATGGCAACAGGACCACCAAAGGATTGAGGTAGATTGTGATGGCAAACATCCAGGCAACTTTATTCACTGCCCTTCACCATTCATAGAGCTGCCTAGTGCCAGCAGCTCCCAGGAACAGGGATTAGGGTGGCTTGGGTCAGCAGGCTGCTCAAGGAGAGCAAAAGAGTTGCTGCGCCCTCTAGGATGGTGCCAAGGGGGAAGTCTCCTGTTTTCAGAGCCTAAGAGAGACAGAGAGATCAGGCTTCCCAGTTTTCCCAGGGAAAAGCTGACTTCTGGAACAACACAGACACATCAGTCCCTTGCCTTCAGTGGTCCTCCAGAAATAATACTGAGAATGTAACACACTGTGGGTGACAGCCTCGGTCACCAGTGATCACAGACAGAGCTGGACGGTCTCGAAGGCAGAAAATCACCCTGCTAGGTCACCAAGCTGAGGGAAGTGTAGGCCCAGAAAACACAGCGGCTAACCAAAAGGGTATATACAAAAATTTTAATTGCTATAGTCCAAATATTTTGTCAAAACCTTAAAGTCCCTGCTTATGGACCTGTCAACCATGTAAATCAAATGTTTACTTACAAACAAGACAAGGCAAGTCATTTAACAAACATTCACCTCTTGTTACTGTTTCTTTGTCCTTCCAATAGTCTATGGGAACTTCAGTTTTATTTGTTACTATAGAGTTTCCAAAGGGATGCTATTTTGGCTGTAACTTTTCCATGCTACTGTCAAGTACACTAAAAAAAGCAATCATTTTTGGACTAAGACAGATAGTTAAACAAGTTTTAATAAGTAAATCTTAACAAGCTGAATGTGTGTTGCTCCTCCTGAGCTCAGAAAAAGGCTCCATACAAAGTGGTGTTATCACAGTCTCTCACATAGTACACCTCTTTCCCTGGAGAAAGCAATGATGGATATATTTGTAAGTTTTGGACAGAAAAGTCAAATTTTAATCAACACGCATTTTCATTTAATTGTTTCAGTTGCAGTATCGTGAGTTGTGAAACACAGCTGCATACTGTTTGAACAGCAAAAGGGAGATGAAATCTTGCAAAAAAAAAATTACAATCCAAGAGTATGTCCAACAGTGTCTGTAAAATAGTGTAATAAATTTAACTTGATTTAATAATTTTAAATACTGTATAATTTTAATGAAAAAATGTAATTTGCAAGGTGCTTTTAACATCTCTAACCATACTTAATTAGATTCTGCATCTAATGAAAGAAGGTTAGAGTCCCCTCTCTCAGTATGAGCATCTTTCATAGGTTTGAACTGGTAGCATAACTGCATCCAATAGCAGTCAAAATAGATGGGTCTAATCCTTTTCCCCCAGAATCTTCCTCTTGAAGGAACTAAACCCACTTCATAAGCTTCCTAGGCAAACCTGAAATTATGTATTTTTGAGCACAGTAGTATTGTTGCTGTCTTTCCTTTCATGGATCAAGTCTACCAAATCTGACCAAATTTGCTAACAGCTTTAGGAACACCACCAACACACCCTTAAATCAATTTGAATTGCACTTAAAAACACCCCCTAACTTTAAGTACTTATCATGGCCTTTCCCATCTAAATCCCCTTTTTCAAAATCATAGATTTTGTCTTAAATAATGTATTTAGTTTTGTTCCTTCTTCCCTCCCTTTTGTTTGCCACCTAACTTCCACTTTAAATGTCATGGGTTTTTTCACGAGCTGGAATTTGTTATCAGTTTTTAATCTGATATTGTGAGATGTAGATGTATAAATGTTCACTGCTCTACCACACAAAGGTTTGTAAACATAAAGCTTACTTTTGATACTTGGAGAGTACTAGTACATAGAAGTCTAGACCTCTCTTTAAATGCTCTGGCCTCAAGCCTGTAAAACCAGTGTTAGGCATCTTCTTCAGGACAAGCTCTTCCTCAACTTTTATTGCTCTCTGAAAGTGCAAACACACCCACTTGCAAGAATACTGAATCACAGAATCATTTGGTTTGGAAGGGACCTTAAAACTCACCTAGTCCTACCTCTGCTGCAATGGGCAAGGACACCTTTCGCTGGACCAGGTTGCTCAGAGCCCCATGCAACTTGGCATTGAACAATTCCAGTGACTGGGCATCCACAATCTGGATTTCTCTAGACTCACAACCCTCTTTCAGTTTAAAGCTATTGTTCTATCACCACCTGACCTTGCAAAAAGTCCCTCTAGATTTCCAAAGGAAAATATTCCAAAGACAAGATAAGCAACAAATTCAAGTATGTCCTTGGTCATAATAAATTGCTCTGTGCCATGGGAGTTTTGGTGACCTCAGACATGAAATCAGAATAGCTGTAGATAAAGAGTTAACAATGCTGAAGGTATGACTACAGCTCACTTAATCTAATTCACAGAAATTTAAAAATTGTTGCTAGAGGATGGCGGAACAAAATCTGTGGATGAAAAAAATCTCGAAACATTACTTTGCCATAAAATTAAATTTAATGCAATCAATCCTTCACATGAGAAAACAGACTTCATAATCTAGGGCAAGAAAAAATTAAAATGAGAGGACAGTACTATTGTTTCCATCCTATGTTCTTTACAAATAAATAACCTCATCTGCTGAACAAGCACCTAATAATCAAGGTTAACATTATTCTTGAGTCTGCTTCAACATTAAAAATCAAGAATAATTAACTCCTAATTACTGCTTTTAAACCACTGGGCCTTACTTCCATATCCTTCCTATGCTAAATAGTAAACAGTTATAAAGGCATTTTCTTTGTGAAACAACATAAAACTCCTTAAAAACTCATTTCCATATCTAATAGCAGCACTCCTTTAAAGACAGTAAATCCCTACAACTCTAACACTGCATTCTAGCAAAATAGTAACTCCCCCTCCCTTTCTTCCCCCATATTTCTACTTCCTCAAACTCAGTGAGTCAAAGACTGTTCTAGCAACACTTCAGTGAAATCAATCCAGAAAAATATGTCTGCTATGCCAAAAACTGAACTAATCATCACAATTTTTACCAATTTACTCTGTACCATAATGGATTGCTCATTACCATGCCTTAAAACTGATGGTTCTTATCTCTTTACACTCCCTTTTTCCATTCGCAAATTTTCTCTCTACCTACAAAGTATACAGAGTTCCACACCTTCCACTTTAGCATCCCAATAATTTTAAATCTGCCCCATAATATCAGTAGAAAACTGCTTATTTATGTCAGCTGGTCTTTTGGCCCTTTATATCAGGCTAAACAGTTCTAATTTGGAATTTCGTATATTTTCTTCATCCTTTTACTTTAAGCAATATTGTTCATTTCAAGAGTAAAAGAATAAGGGGTGGATATCCACGCCATTATCAGTTCTTGCATTTCTTTGCACTCTGTTCAGAACCAACTGTTCTGAACTGTTCTGTTTTGACTGTGGTCAAAAGCTGGTACTTTAGTTTGCATTGCTTTTATGTTTTCCACACAGAAAAAATCTCCCACTTCTTTATCTGGCTAGAGGGGCCTAGAAAAGTTTGTTAAGGATGAGCAGAATGAAAGAAATGGGCAATGATTCTCCTCAAGAGTGATTATGTCATTCATGATTTTGAGACTTCCTGAGACAGGAAAGCACATACAACAGTTGCTCAGCACAATGCAACATGGTTGGAATGCCAAGAACGCAGGTGTAGCTATACAGTGAGGGTTACTGTGTGGAGCATCAGAAGCAATAATCTAGAGCTTCTGAGAACTGGCCTGTCCTTACAGCCTGGGTGCAGCACCACAGGCATTTCCACATTCTGCTGCTGAGGGAGAAGACTAAACTTGGACAGACCTTACCATGTATCACGTTTTTATTCAAAGTCTAATCCTGTACTATTTTTTTATTTTATGCCTTCTTTAAAGATTATGGTTTAAAAAAAGGCAAAGGGAATGAAATGGATCTTTTAATGCACTTCTTTTGGAAGGGACTTATTATTATTCACTTGTGCTGAAGCAAGCATTAGAGGCAGTGACTCCATGATCCAGGCTGTATTACACGTGACACTTCTTCCAATATTTCAGATTAATTGTAGCAGAGAACACACATACAATGTATGAACAGGGCACACAGGTGGGGCTCAACATTTAAGTCATTAAATCAGAGGATCAACTGTGCTTCAAAACACAAAATCACTACAGCAAATTTCACTTTAAGAGAGAAAGGTAAATCCTGACTTGAGGAGGGGGTTCAATCCCTAGAACTCACCTCATCACAGGTTACAGTTTGTAGAACTGCAAGAGTAAACTCATCACTTTGTGCTGGAAAAACCTCTTATACTGTATTAATGAGGTGTATGTGAAAAGCAAAAGAGGATGTGAGAGAGAAAGAAAGGAAAACCTTTTTGACTGAATTAGGCTATACTAGATGGTAATGGATTTTTAAGACAGAATAAAACGTACATTTGCTGATTGTGCTCAGCCACAGTAAGCGATACAGAAAACATGGCTGAGTCTTAATAGGGTTTTGTTCAATCCTTGTGCTTTGTAGCAAAATGAAATATTGAATAAAATGTCATTTAAAAATTATTGCTAGAATGTGAAACAGAATAACACAATGACAGACCATGGGGTAAGACAATTCACCTCTTAGCAAAAGGGTACAATCTGTCTAGTGAGTGAAATGAATTATCCATGCCCGAGGATTTTAACTCACAGGAAACTTAGCAAGGGCCAAGATGAAATTCACCTGAGATTGGCAGATATTCAAAGAGATTAAGCCATCAGCAGAAAAAATAAAGTTCATGGTGGATTTTGAGATTTGGGGATTGGGATCCAGAGGAAATACCGAATAAGAAGTGAATTTTCCCTACACCAATTTAGGACAACAATTCAGGCAGGGTGAAGAGCCTGACAAAAGTTTGGCTGTGTACGCCAACATCAGAATTACAGGTCTAAGAGTAATGACTATTGTACAAGTTTGACAGCGCCAAACTGGTTATTGGTACAGTGTATTTCCAGCTACTTAAGGCTCAAGGACATCCTGCAGCCAGTCCATTTTCCTTCTAAGAATATTTACAACCTCGTGCTCCATAGAATCATAGAATGGTTAGGGTTAGAAGAAACCTTAAAGATCATCTAGTTCTAACCCTTCTGCCATGGGCAGGGACACCATGCCGACTACATAGCATATACAACCATATATCCCAAATTCCTCTAAACACCAATCTCTTCTGTCAGTTCCCCACTTTAGGCTTATGGAAACAGGACCACTCAAATTTTAGGAACAGCATAATGATTTGGCATAAAACATTAGTAAACCATCAGTAGTCAGCTGCTGAACAAGGCATCAGTACTCTTACTATGATACTTTTCAAGTTATTTTCCACTTTGCCTATAATAATTTCACAAATAGTGACAGACCAATGTCATCTAAAGGACAACCCATCACTCTACCAAGGACCTGTTGTTTGTCTTTCTTTCTTTGTTTGTCTGCCTTAATCTCAAAATCTTGGTCACAACATTGCAAAATGTAGACTCTCTGCAGCCCGGCATCTGTCACTGACAGGAAGCTTTCCCTGAAATATATACAAAATGTTCTCTCTTGTTCTTATTTCACATGATGCAATAGAAGTAATCCCATGCTATCCCAACAGTTGCTTAATCATGTTAACCAGTTCCTCCTCCTGCCTTCTGTCTTTGTAGCTTTTCTTTTATTTTTTTTCCCAAAACTAGCTATCTTCTGCTCTCAGAGCTCCCCAGGAAGTAGCTCTGGAGCTCCCCAGGCATTTCTGAAGCACAGCCTGGGTTCCTACTCCATGTTTCGAGCACTATATTATTTTGGAAACACAATACTTCCTCCAAACATCTATTTCCTCTGCTCCACGAGCTTCTTGAGCTTCTAGGACCAAAGTTACACTGATCTTCCCCAGGCAGATTAAGGCAGCACTGCATGCACGCCATTTCTGCTAAAAGGTTATAGATTTAATTGCACACAACCTTGCTGGAGGGGAAAAAAGAGATAGATTTTGGAGATTGTTTTTTCCGTCCCAGAAGTGAACCTTTTCCACAGATGAAATCTGTTTTCACCCCTTTTTGAAAGAGGACTGAGTAGAGCTTCCTGATCATTCCAGGCCAATATAGAAATGCCAAAATTGAGAGCCTGATTATTAGTCCATATTCTAGTTTCTAGAGATCTTTAATAAAACAAAATAACTCATTTTCTCTTTCTTAACTATATGGCATCTTTAATGGAGGCTGTGCAGACCAATTTGATAACTTTTTTTTAAAAAAAACCAACTTTTTAATGGTTTCTGGAACTGAGGTTAGAATATGCCTGTCTGCTGAATATACCACTCTCCATCAGCAAACAAAGCACTCAATTACCTAGCATTAAGCATCACAAATCAGACAGTACAAAGGGAAAAAAGGTACATCTAAAATACCAGCTTAGGAAGAAGTAGACAACTACCACTTTTGGTGGTATAACAAACACTTTCCCACTCTCAAGTACGGCTATTCCTGTAATGGATGTTCTATCCATATGCTACAATTTTGACATTGTGAGTGTCTCCACTCTAAGATCACAGGGATTAGGTTACAGTAGCACTTGTCATATAGCAAGACAATAGGTCAAAGCAAATGAGTTTCTAAAATGAAGGGGTAGCTGTTCCCATATACTAACAGAGAATGGTATTTCATGTTTAGCATGTTGCACTTTCCATTTGGCTGTAATATGGATTTGCTTATCCACTTTTGAGCAGAGAAGGAAAATTCAGCTTGGGTTCTATGTTGACATTAGACAAACACCTGTTCTCAGAGTTCCATGAAAAGCATCTCTGAAACCTGGTGTTTCATGCAGACACACCTGCCTATGTTTACATGGGTGAGCTCTACAATGCCAGTACTTGTTGGCTCTCAGGCCAGTTAGCACAGAGCAACTCGGGTCTATCCCATCCAGCTCTGCGGGCCTCTGAAATGCTGTTGCTGTATCCAACCTGCCTGCTGGGAAAGGATTTGGGTTGGTGCTAACTCCTAAGCAGTGCCCAGGAGTTTCTGCAGCATGTTTGCCAGGCCCAGAACTATGCCAGGGCGATGGCATGGGCAAGGCAGTCCCAGTGCCCAGGTGCAGCCCCAGACACCCCGGCAGGCAGTGCACTGGAGTCCAAGGCACCCAGAGCAGTCACAGAGCTGGGCTGTGTCTGTAGGTAGCAAAGCTGAGAAGTACATTGAGCCAAATTCTGCATTCGTGGAACAGTTACTTCTGTGGATTTCTCCTGGCAGAGGTTTTGAATCATAACTCCAAAGCAGCCCAGTGCAAATGAAAACAGAAGTATGAACTAAGAACAGTTTCAGACAGTAACACAGTAGTAGCTAGAGTAACAAGTGTGCCAGAGGACAGGATTTGGCTCCTGACTCCAGTAAAGCTGTGGGAACAACAGAATTTCCATTTCCTCTTTTACTACAATGAAGTCTGACTGCTGCATTTCTGATTTAACCTGCAGAAGTAAGGAAATGGAAAGGCAAAATTCATTGCTCTAAACATTTAGACGTTCTAATGCTTTTACTTTTCAGGTCAGGCCTTACAGCATGCTGCTCCTTCTACTGTTTGGTGTGTAAAGAGTAGCACAATTTGTATAGTGAATAGAGAGAGGCACTGTGCCAGAGTACACACAAATCTCAGTAAACTGAGACAGGAGCATGCAATAATGATTCAGAGAAATAGTACTGAGAGGACTTCCGTAATACAGAATAAGGTATTTGGATATTGTTCACTGGGAATACAGGGCAGCTTTTAATATTATATGATAGCAATGACCTGTAATTTACCCTCTGAAAATCAATAAAAACATAATGCTGTGGTCTTTGCTTTATTCAAATATATTTAGAGTAAAGCAAACAGAGATCCTCTGAGAAGCCAGTCTTCATTTTGCTGTGGCAATGATGTTACTAAGATAATATTTAAATCATTTTAACAGCTTAGAAGATAAAATATCTATCTAGTTGTATATGGGGTGGATACCAAACATATTTTCCACTAATGAGCAATAATGTTTAACCTGCATACTTATGGAAGTATGAGAAATCCATTACACTTTCTCAAGTGGAACATCTGCATACAGGACCATCAGGGAAATTGCGTTCTTCGATTCACCCACGACACGTTTATGTACATTCCCGTTTTCTTTTGGCCTTTATTTTACCCTTTTAAACCCAAAAAGAATATGGGATGGCACTGCTCAGAAAAACTAATGTAAACACAGATTTAAAAGTGATCTTATTTTCTTTCCAGACTCACTCTGTCTTGAAGAAATCATTAAGTCTCCTGCAAGAGCCAAGGGAGCAGATCACCAGCCTGATTTTTAATGCCCAGCATTAACAGTACTTCACCCAGGCTCCTTCCCTTGCTATGTATGTACTTAGGAAGAGGATTCCAGATGGACTTGGCAATTTGTTGGCTTGCTATCTGAACCAATCTTTCTGATTTTATTTATAGAAGGTCTGCTTTTAAATGGGCTGGCTGATACTCTCATCCATCTCACTGCAGCTCTGGACTCCAGAGCTGCCAGTGGACTGTCACAGCCACGACACTTGGCTAGTCAGGTCCTTGCTTGGTTTAAATCAGCACTATTCCTGCTTATTGCTGCTAAGGGTTTCCCTTGACATTTTTAGTATGGCTTGATTCATGCTCCAGTTAATCTGCTTCACTTTCATGGTTTTACTTGCATGTTTAGCAAAAATCCTTAAACACTATTAGCTTGTTTCTAATTGAAAATTACAACTGAAGCATCCTTTTAGACAGCTTTCAAACAGTGGAGTAGTAAATGGTGTATTATTATTGAAATTATTATTTTTGATTAATATTAAAATTATTAAAACCAACAATTCAGTTACCGGACATTGGAAATTTTTCTGAGATTTTACCACTACCAGAAAAAATTACCTGTGTAATTATTTTTATTATGCAGAAATAAATTTTCTGGGCAAAAGCAACATCTATTTTTATTTATGTTATATTGCAAATTGATAGACAATAGTTAACTGTCAGTTATTACCCATTTATAAAAGATGAAAAGCAGTTAATCATTACAGTATTTTTAAAAGAGTTATTAATTTTTATTCAAGCTTTTTGTCTAACTTTATGATGGAGATTTACAAAATAAACTAATTGCATCTGAAAGATTTAGCCCCATGAGAAATTGCATTCACGATTCTTTGGTCTGTTTGGTTTTTTGAACCAAGAAGCAGCACAGTTTGGAATTTTAAATATAACTTTCATCTGTAATCTGCCACTGCAGCTGGTGGCCCACAGTAATGCTCAGGGCTATTTGAGTGTGATTGTGGCAGAATTTGCTCATATTCCAGATTATCATAGAGCTTCTTTTTACTGACTGCCAATGGAGTATTTAGATATATTTTGGGCCTTTTTCCCCCCCTTACAGGGCAAGGAAATTACCTATGCTGGATGGAATTTTAACTGACATCTAAGAAATACAGGACTCAATTCTGCATCTATTGAAGCCTCCTGTCTCCTGAAACTTTTGTCAATCAATTTAACTGACATAGCATCAGTGTGCTGAGTAGGGAGTTTAAGAAAATACTACTGTTCCTTTGGAATCTGCTGGTTTTATTCATGTGGTTTTTTGAATGAAATACTTTCCAGAAACAATGAACAAAAGGTCTGGCTAATGTCTGGCTAATGCTCCATATAAGCAACTTTTCAGTGCATTACTTCTCTACATAGATTGTCTGACCTTGTAGCCAAGTGTACTAAAATGTTATTTGGCCATAAATTTCAAAATAGAGAGCAAAAATAAGGAAACAATCACAGATCACAGAAATCACAGAAATAATTAATTGCATCAATGTCCAGTAAAACAAACATCTTAAGGAAGGTTCCTCTGCTTGACAAAGGATTATTTTTTCATTCCTTAACAGTACCATACATACAACAGCAGCAATACTGCATGGTACTCATTATCACCTCTTACTGTGTTTTATTTACACCCAGAAAATTGCATAACCATGGTATAACTAATAAAGCATTCTTTACAACCACAACTCCCTCAACCAGCAGCCTCTGTCAGCCTGACAAGTGTGCTGACTAGTTCTAGCAGTGGTGACCTTTGTATGGACTCACTGGGATCACAGGCTCACTTCCCATATCTGCAAAGAAGCCTTCAGCTGTAAACAAAACAGTTTAATGTTGTCTCATGTCTTTGTTCAATGAAAAGTCCCATAACAGAGTTATCCACTGCAGTACTAACAGGACTAAACAGTGATTGCCTAAAAAATCCATACATGGCTCATACAGGGCTCTTCATAGTAGAAAAACTTGCAACAGTTTTAAAATTTTCTTTCATGTCAGTTAACATTTCCAGACTGACATTAACTAACAATCATCTCTTCGTCAATAAAATAATTTCTGAATTATAGCTCTGCAGACCAGTAGAAGTAGGGAAAGTACACAGATATGAAGATAACCTTCTTGTGAAATATAAGCATGATAAATGCTACAGGACCTTGGAAGTTGGCCAACCAATAGGAAGTACGCGATTTTACCCTGTGGAGCTCAGCCATATGAGGCAATACAACTGGGAGGGGTGGCAGAGAGGAGATACAGAGTCCATACACCTCTCCAAGCTTTGCCCTTCCAACAGTTTTTGCTGCAGTTTCTGAAAAGCACTTGTCTGCAACCAGGTAGGTCTTCCTTGTTTTCTCCATCTGAGCCCAGGGTAGGTACACAGACACCACTCCACTGTCCTGAGACTGCTACACTTAGCAGGAAGGCTGACCCATTTGACATCAACATGATTTAATGTTTGATCCACACGTACCAATGGATCAATCTGCACAGAGGCAGAGCTTATCACTTTAAACACAGTAAAAACCCTTTCATTACTATTACCAAGGGAGCAGTATACTCTGTTGAGAAAGACATCATAATCAGCTTTTCTGGTCAATGTCTCCTCTTGCCACTCTGCTAGTTCTTTCCACATGCACCAGAAGCTTCAGCTCCCTGCCACTCCAACATGGTCTTCTAGCAATAGGAAGCATCTCCACGTGTGCACATGTTCACAAGGTATCAAAGCTGCTGAGCACTTTGCAAAACTGAGCCTGTGTATTTCTCTTGTGTATTACTCTTCACCAGATCAAATCACACAATGGAAGAAGCTACTGTGGCTATGTGACCATTACCATTAGCTGCTCTGGGTTTTTTGAGGATTCCTAAATTCACTTAAAACAAAATTACCCACGTTAGTCAGCTGATGATAGAGAAGCATTTAACCTCACTGGGGTGGTTTTGCCTCACATAAAACCTGCTCTGCTATGATCAGTGTATGCAGCACAGGTCACCAGTGTGTGCACACAAACAGGGATGCTGGCAGCAACGATTCCGTGAGATCTGCAACTTCTTCTGTCAGCACTTTCTAATCTAGAAGATGATAGGTCATAGAATCATTATTGTTTTGCTTATCTTTGTTTCTATCAACATTTATCTGTAAGAAGCCAGGTTAACCAGTATTGCACGTGATCATGTATTTCTTGCTGGAACTCACTGTGACGGATGGCAGCTTGTAGCAACCTCCCATAAAGTACAGGCAGGGTTATAGAAAGTGTGGCCAGTCTTCACCTTGGTAGTCTTATCCACAGACCACACAACTCCCCCATCAGGGTAAGAACAACTGAAAGGGTTGAAAGCAAAAACCAGTCATTAAACTGATATAAAAGATATTCTCCCAATATGTTTGGGACAGTTCCAGAGGTACTGACAGTAAAGTAATAATAGCGTGTGAATGGCAGACAGAGCACTTGGCCTCAATGTAGAAAATAAATACAAGTTCAATAACAGAACAATACTCTGCACAATATGATGTGTCACCTGATAGCCAAAAATGTACTTATTTTTTCCACCTATGCAGAGTGATGGCTTCGCAATTAAGCTGAAGGTAAGACAGCCCTTGAACACTTAAGCTAAGGGGCAATCTAGATACAACACACGGCAGCAAAGTGCTCACAAAAACATCCTAGATGGAAGCTGAAAGAACATTTTCAGACATTTTCTCCCACTGGCTCCCACTGCCATCAGTTGAAGACAGAAAACACTATTGTAATAAGAAGGGCTTCATGGTTACCTGGGCACTTCTCTTCTTGCTATAGTCACAATTCACTGGAGACTGGTTCTCTGCTGACACACTTTTAATGAAAAGTGATCATTAAGTTCATTAAAGTTCCAGCTTTATCAACATGGAGCCAATTTTAGCGACCTCATCTTCATTTCAAAGTCTCTCATCAGGGTCTTCTGAACCCTAGTACTTTTTCCTTTCTTATCCTCTCTTACTGTCATCAAGTTGTTACTGTCCCATCTAGCTAATCCTGGTCTTCTGCTTGCTATAACTAAAACAAAATGAAATCTCTTCCTATCTTCTCATGTTATTCCTGAAGTCCTTTAATACAAACAGATTTAGTTAAGACTTTTTCTTAAGTTTCCAAGCATAGTGTAGTTATGGATCACTGTGGCCAATAGTACTCCAAATACAGCTTTCAGACTCAGAATGTATCTCATTTCATACAAATGTATATATAATATAATGATTAGACTTTTAGCAGAATTTACAATGTTCAATATTTTAGAACAGCTACAGATTAACCTTGACATTTTTTCATTACCAACCACAGAACTCATTTACTTTGCTCATGTTTCCTTTCAGGAAAAGAAGCAGTTCTATCATATCCCTAAATAAATTATATAATAAACACTTCTGCTTTTTCCCACCATTAGTAACACAACCTAATCACAAGGCAATCACATTTGACTTGATCCATCTCCAGAATTTCTAGTTGGAATTTATTTTATGCAAAACATCCTGTCAGGAAGGTGGAAGGGAGCCCAGCTTTTGAAGTGTGATAGATTATAGAGCAAGACAGTCTGCTGCACACTTGTGAAATAGTAAAAGGTAGCCTATTAAAAAAATACAATTCTATCTTTCAAAATTCCTTATACTCAAATAAAAACTGGTATAAAAATCAAATTCAATAATTTAATTTCTTTCCACAGATCATATATGCTGGTAGGATTTAAATTTGGGCTTACATATGTTTGTATCAAACACAAAGGGAAAAGAAATATTAAATTCCACTTCTTTTAACTCAATTAATTAACTCAAATTAACTCAAATGCCACCTAAAATTACTCTAGATCAGACACAGAAAACAATTTAGCAATATGTGTTCATACCACGTAGGATTATTTTTTAAATGCAATTATTAATTTAAAAAGCCCAACCAACAACCCCAAATCTGTTGAGACATTTTAATTTCAAGGACAATTGCCTAAGACATATGGAAACATCCAACACAATTCTGAAAACTTCCCAATTTCTCAGTCACTAGTATTTTTATCCTCTTGACTTCAAGGTGACTATATTCTTCATCCTTGAGGCCACAAAAAGGCATCCACTTCTGATGCCTTTCTTAAATACCATTCCTCTGATATAAAAGCCTGTCCTTCTATCATCCACCTCCTTGACACCTTGCAGTGAAAGTGAACTTAACAGCTTCTTTTCCCTCCTAGATTTTTTATAAATCTCTCTTTATCTTCACTAGTGTGAAGATACTGTTCTCTTAGCAATCTAGCTGCATTACTGAGAGATTATTTTGACAGCCACTGTCAGACCCAAGAATGGACATACACGTAAGATACTCTTGATTTCACTGGCAATAAAGTCAGTCCTGGCTGTCTTCAGGCCCTGGTTGGCCTTGGTCATCAAACCTGATGTTTGTTGCAGGAGGATGACGATTTGTGTAACTTTCAACTTTGATATGGTAAGCATTGAAGATGTAGTTTTGGTTTAGATTGCTAAATTCTCTTTCTTTTCTTCCTACAGAGAATGGAAACAATCTTAGCAATCTAATCACAGGCACTGTGAAGTTCTATGAGAGGAAAAGACAACACCTAGTTGTTATTCAAACTGTCATTTCAAGGAATGCACCTTTCCTTCAAATTGATTGGTTTTTTTCATCCACATCAAGCACCTCTTTGTGTGTATTTTGTGTGAATGCATGTGTAGGAGTGAAGAAACAACATCACACAGGGAGATTGGCAAGACAGAATATAAGCACTGGAGAATGAGTATAAATAGGACTCACCAACTTCAGCTGATGAGTGCATTTTCACATTTCAGGAAGAAGAAGGGAAAATAAGAGTATCTTTATAGTACCATAGCAGGTATCTTACTTTGACCAAGTAAGCGTTAAAACCTCACAAAACAGAAATGAGAAGGACACAACCTGTAGGACAGGGAGCAATCAGTATTGGACAACCTGGCAAATGTACAAGGCCTGTTTAACAACAGGGATTGACTTACTATTTGTGGTAGGCAAACCTGTCCTGTCTCTCCTGACAGAAAGCCAGACAATGCAACTTTTGTACTACAGCTATGTAAATGCAAAATAAATCATGATAACCTACACCAACTGCAAATCTGACCTGATTTACAAAAGCAACTTTCAGTATTTTCAAAGTCAATTTAAGATTTAAATAAAGTAGTTAAAGTATTTAAATCTCTAAATAAGATTTAAATAAAGAGCATTCTGTTCAGTGAACTTGAAAACATCGAGCCTTACCCTCAAAACCAATCCCTAATTTGATACAGCTGGGTAATTTTTGGTCAGGCCCAAAAGACCTGGACTGCATGTTGCTGGCCTGGCTGTACATTGGAACTTGTCAGCTTGCTTAGCTCCTCTGCACAGCCTCAGGCCCTGACTTTATTTACTCATTTCTACAACTATTTACCCACTCTATATTCAATATGCCTATGACTATCAACATACAATAATAAAATCATAGAATGGTTTGGGTTGGAAGGGGCCTTAAAGATCACCTAGTTCCTGCCATGGGCAGGGACAGCTTTCATTAGACCAGGTTGTTCAAAGCCCCATCCAAACTGGCCTAGAACATTTCCAGGGAAGGAGTATCCACAGTTACTCTGGGCAATGTGTGCCAATGCCTCACCACCATCACAATAAAGAATTTCTTCCTAATATTTGATGTAAACCTATGCTCTTTCAGTTGAAGCCATTCCCTCTAGTTCTGGCACTACATTCCCTTGTAAAAGGTTTCTCTCCATCCTTCTTGCAGGCCCCTTCAGGTACTGGAAGGCTGCAATAAACTCACACCAAAGATATCTCTTCAGGCTGAACCTCAACTGTCTCAGCCTTTCCTCATAGGACAGGTATTCCATCTCTCTAATCATCTTGGTGGCCTCCTCTGGACTTACTCCAGCAGGTCCATGTCCTTCCTGTGCTGGGACCGCAGAGCTGGATGCAGCCCTGCAGGTGGGATCTCACCAGGGAGGAGCAGAGGGGCAGAATTCCCTCCTTGTCCTGCTGGCCGCACTGCTTTGGATGCAGCCCAGGGTACAACTGGATTTCTGGTCTACCAGTGCACATTGCTGTGTCATCTCCAGCTTCTCATCCACCAGCACCCCAAGTCCTTCTCAGCAGGGCTGTTCTAGTTCTGTTTGTAACAGCTACCAAATATCAATTCATTTGATCTCATTAAATTAAAACATGCAAAAGTGTGCACACTGCTATCCTCTGCCCTTTTAAATTGGGAATCTCATTTTTTAGAATGCAAATAAGTTTCATATTCTATTTTGATTATATGACTATCCTTATTCCACATCAGTACTTGTATAACATGGGAATTTTGTATGCATTCAATATTTAACAGCCTTTTGGAACAATTTCTGGCCAATACAACAAAGTGTCTGTTGCTTGGTTTCCTATCAAGTAGCAAATGGGCTACCACATATACAACCATAATGAGGTATAACAATCCTTATTTTGTAAAGTGCTTTCTTTTATGTCAGATTAAAAAGTGTCATGCTGTGAAGTTAAAACAAACAACTTTAGACCAGAAATGAATTTACAATTAGATGATTTCAAAAAGCAGTTAAAAATCAATTGAGACCATTTCCAAAATGCAAAAGCACTCATTGAGCATTGACATAAGCAAATCAATGCAAGGTCTAACTACAGGCTTATCATGCAGACAGTTCCTTCATGATCTCAGAAATATAAAGAATTAATTTTAGACCAAACACTAATCTTTATTTGAAATATATATTCTTTGAAAAGCTCCTCCTTGAACACAGTGAGCCAAATTTTGAAACTCCAACCAACTTCACTGGAACTTAATAGGCTAAATTGGGTGTCTGTATCCTTTCAGAAAGCTTTCTCAGCCTTAGACTGGTTGCATGACCATTCACTGAGACAACAAAAAGAACAGGTTGTGAAGGTCCTACATGTCTAAGCTTTAACAGTTTCTATTCACGCTTTACTTGTGTCTATCCCACATTCAGTGGTGAGAAGAGATACTTTTTTTCCTTCATTGCAGAATACACTAGATCTCTGCTACCCAGAGTGCATTCTGGGAATTGATTTCTACAAAGTATAGCAGAAAAACTGTTTACTAAGATAGTACTCAGTAAACAAAATGGTATTGGTAGGCATGGCTAGTAAGATTCTTTACAAAAAACATATGTAAGCCATAAAGCCTCTTGTCAGAAGATAGCAGAGATATTAACAATTTCTGTGGATTTAAGAAGAGACTGGAAAAAATAATTAAAGACTCATGATTATCAAGGATGCCACCCCACTTCACAAAGTCCACAAATCTTGAACTGCTGCAGCATTAGAACTTTGAGGAAACACCTTCTTACACACCTGCCCTTTTCTAATGGCTTTGTTAGACATTGTGTTAGGGAGACAGATCCTAAATCTCGTCCAGACAACCACTCTTACGATCTTACCATAACCATAAAACTTGGCTAAATGTTTTCCATGGCTAGACCTAAATTTGAAGAGAATAGAAGGGGATGTGAAATACCCATGCATGGATACAAGATGTAGGCAAGTGGCTGTTAAAATTTAATAATACAACTCAACTTCCGCTCGTCAGCACTTTGGTGTATTTCAGTCAAAGCATCTATTATTTTCTAAGGTTAAATGATTTAATTTTTTTCACAATGCAGACTGGGCTGAAACTAAATGTAATTCACACTTGATGTGAAATAGATCTGAACTCAAATTTTAAAAAGCACACCATGAAAGCACTGAGCTTTCACCTCACTCAAAGATGTACTATGCAAAGTACCAGATAATATATATACAACACTTTTTGAAAATATGCTTTACATGAAATGAAAACATTTCCTTAATGCAATTCAATGACTGGCTGAGTTCACTTGAGGCACCTCATCTGAAACAAAACTTGCAGGAAAACCGTAATGAAGTTCATACATTTTCATATTCACTGCAACTGATATGAGTCAAGTAACACAGTGACCTTGCACCTTTATAATGTACTTTTTGTTTCTCATGTACAAGAGTCACATGATTGTGATTTGCACCTGTATATTTCCTAACCAGGATCATTCAGTGGTAATAAAAAGCCTAGGTGAATTTCTAAACAATTAGTTTAGAGGTCACTATGATAATACAATAAGAAGAGGAAAAATGGATGTGAGACACATTCCCTTCTGCTTGTTCCTTGTGGTCAGCTTCAAACTGCCCCTCTGGCTGGGGCCATGCTAGATGTCCAGCAGTGCTTCCTCCCAGCGCCCAGAGGGAGAAATAGGTGTGGCAGAAGAGAGAGCGGGAGGCCAGATGAAAGGAAAGCAATTTCCCTTCTCCCTTTTCTTCAGTCAGTGCTGAATGAAGGGAAAAACCAATCACGTTCACCATGCTCGTCCTATACTTCCTCTCTCTTTTTAAGATGGCTCAGACATGCTACTCCCCCATGAACACTGGTAAAACAGTGCCACATCTACATTTTTCTCCTCATTTCAGACACCACCTTCTTACCTCACCCATAGCCAGATCTCCTTGCTTCAGACTCCCCTCATCCTGTATTCATCCATTTTTTCCTTTCCCCATTCTCCAGTGTTATGCCACACCTTTCAGTTGCTACATGCCAAAAGCAGACATCCTTCAAAAGCCCTTGTGACTTTGCACATACATAATGACATTTCCTGAATGATTTTTTTGATTACACGTAGTTTGAGGTCACACTGTGCTAAATATTATATTCAGAGTATTCCAGTCACTCACAAGAGTACATACAAAGAAAGCTGGTGCATGACAGGTGATGTCAGAAGAAAAGTTAAAAAGCAGTGAAGTGAGGGGAGAGAAGCAGGATACAGAATATAATGGTTTTTTTCTTTCTCTTGTTTTCTGTCAACAAAACAATTTTAAAAACTCAATTTGTATTTGTTGTCTGTCTTCACCAAGTCATATATTAGAAGTGAGATGCACTACTTACTTGCTCTTCATATAAAGACATTCCGTACTGGCTAGATGAAAAAACAGTTTTGAAATATAAAGTGCTCCTAGTCATTTCCCCAGTGCAAAATTTGTAAAATTTACCCTTATACCACGACCTGGGAAGGAAAAACATTTTACAATAACTGCCAACTCATCTTGAGGCTGTTTTCTAGATTCTTGCACTATTGGTAGACACATTTATTGTTTAATTGATGGTATAAACTCTCACTTTCTTTATGCCTAGACAGCTTCCTGAGAAACAAGAATGGAATATAAACCAGATTAGAAAAACTGGATTTTCTAGCCAACATCTAATGAATTATGTGAATTTAGTTAAAACTTATTTCAGACACAATGTGACAGAAATTTGGCTGCATCTTCTAGAAGAAAGGTTGAAAGTATTTCACTGAGCAATAAGTCAAGAGTAAATATTTTATTGTGTAACCAAATTTAGGACAAACATCATTTTCAGCACAGAATTTAACAGAAACAACATTCCAGTCAAATTAGCTAGCTTGACTCAGTACACCAAAGGATAAAGAGATCAGAACTGGTCCCTCTGATTCAACTTATATTTACTCAACTGAAAGCAAAACCAGATGCTACCAGATCCATACATAAAGTGTGACTGTTCCCTCACTTGGTCACCTTAAAACTACACATCCAACCAACACCCAAATGGAAAGCCTTTGTCATCTGTCAACACTGACATCAACTAAATCTCCATTCTTTCTATCTGTTGCTAATGAGCTTTACCATTAACATGCACATGCTTACAACATCAAAACCATCTCTCACTCTGAACTGCACTAGTCAAAAAGGAAAATTAAAATACTCACTTCAGCTACATTTGCTTGCAGAAATGGACTGACAGAATGCTCATAAACAAAATCAGACCTGATTACTTATCTCTATTAGAAAGAAATCTTCATCTACTTAGCGGAAATATTGCTTAATTTGTCTCAACCCCTTTTCTAAAAAGCAACCGGTTAATTTTCCAAAAGGAGAAACCCCGCAGGAATGCTCCCGCAGCTCCCTCCCCGCGGCGGCGGCAGCCAGCGCCGCGCACCGCCGCGCACTTACTGATCTTCTCCTCCCCTCTGGAGAAGGGAAAGCAGCAGAGCTGGCCCATGGCACCGGCCGCTTCAGCCTCGCCCTCGTCCTCTCTGCTTGCACCTTCAGCAAAACCTGCAAGTCGGGCGGCGGTCCGTGCAAGAACTGCCTATTCCGCCCGGGAAGCGAGCGGGAGACGGGGACGAGCGGCGGCCCCGCCCCGCCCCCGGCACGGCACCGCCAGCCCCGCCCAGCCCCAGCCCAAACCCCAGCCCCAGCCCCAATGCAAACGCCAGCGCCAGCCCAGCCCGCAGCATCGGGCATCACTGGCATCCTGCGCCTGTCTCCCTGACACACAATTTGCTTATAGACAGAGCTTCCCTTTCCCGTCCTGACGTTACGGGAGGGATGGGCGAGAAAATACAGGCACCCGTCTGACCGCCCTAAATACGGCCCCGGCCAGTGGGGCTGAGTGCCCCCGCCACCAATGCTCCCCTCCGCTCCACAGCCGTGTGCTCAGAAACGAGAGGAAATACAGCTATGGACATACTGTGTACACATATTAATATTTACAGTTAATATACGGGCTCTCTTTCTTTCCCCCATAGGGAAAAATGAAGTTATAAGACTAAGGAAGCTGCTCAAGCAGCTGCAGGAGCGGCACAGCAGCCGTAGCCTGAGATGCTGAGAAACAAACTGGGTTCATCGCTCTGGGCGTGGTGGGGATTTGCCACCGACTTCAGAAGGAATAGAGCCGGCCACCTTCACTCCAGGTCACTAGTCCATTTTCTCAACACAGTGTGCACAAGTGTGGGTAATGGAGGTCACCTGGTGGATGTACTAAATTTAGGATTGTCTAAGGTAATAAAATACTAACGAGATGCAACATCAGTTAATGACTAAAGATGAAAATTAATCAAAGTCCAACAAGGATTAGTATTAGTCCTAACATTATTCAACACAGTTATTAATGACTTGAAAGTAAATAAATTATAAAACACCTAAGAGTGAAAGTTTGGTATACACAGTGAGAAAGAGCAGTAAATGAGCAAAGCCGGTATGGCTTTGGCAAACTGAGTCTATTCCTCCAAAGTATGTCAATAAAAACAAATGAAAATACATACATTTTGTATTCTTCCACTCACCAGAACCAAAACCACCCAGCTTTCTACTTATTTTGTCTTGTGGTTCCTTTAATTTAAAGGAACCAAACACTATTGGGGTGCTCACATGCTCTTGACTATCAAAGCATCTTCACAGGGTAAGTCTGTGAATATCCCAGCTTTTGCTGCAATTAGCTGTCAGCACAAGTTGATCTGTTAAACAACAAGGAATGTACATGACATGTGGCTAAGAAGAAGCTCTCTGGTCTCCAGTGAACTCATATTGAAGACTGACCCATGGTCAGCCATTCATAATGGCAAGACTCCCTGATGCCCTGTGGCTCTTAAAACTCAAGCACATACTGCAATTTTTGCTTCATTGTGGGAATTAATAAAACATCTCTCTCTTCTATCTGTATGTGTATTTCTGCCAATGTGTAGATATTTAATATTTCAAGATTTCTTCATCTGATTAGTTTACCAGAAATTTACCAACAACTTCTAAAGTTAATATTGTAATGGGTGGATAACACACATATATACACATAAGCAAAACATGATTCCACAGATCTTTTATCATTTGGCTAATAATGAAGAGATGCAGGTGTACACAGAAATGGTGGGATTACAGACTAGAAAGTCTGCACGCTGTCCTGGAAAAGAGTTCCATTTTCTTCTCAGTAGCTGGTAGAGTGCTGTGTTTCGGATTTAGGATGAGAACAATGTTGGTAACACACCAATGTATTAGTTCTTGCTGAGCAGTGTTCATTCTAAGTCAAGGACTTTTCAGTTTCCTATGCTCTACCAGCAAGCAAGGTACACAAGAAGCAGCTAGGACAGCTGACCTGAAGTGGCCAAAGGGATATTGCAGACTGTAAAATGTTGTGCCCTGTATATGAAGCAGGAGGAGTTGGCTGGGAGGCACCAATAGCTACTTAGGGACAGGCGAATAACCCATTTGTGGGTTTTATTATTCTCCTTTTGTATTATTATTATTATTATTATTATTATTATCATCATCATCATCATCATCACCATCATTATCATTATTATTATCAACAACTTTATTCCCATTATTAAACTGTTCCTATCTCAACCCACAGCTTTTACTTTTTTTCTGCTTCTTCTCCCCATCCCACCATGGGTGGGGGTGGACAGGGAGTGAATGAAAAGCTGTGTAGTTCCTAGTTGCTGGCTGGGATTAAACCACAAGACAATTTCCTGTCCAGGAGATCCAGGAAAACCATGGTGTTTCATTAAGAGGTCATTCATGTGCACTTGAAAAACAGCCTTTAATGACTGCAGTCAATTTGCTTTTGAAAGTAGTTTTTTCTACATTCAGAAAGTAAAAATAAATCAGAAGAAACCAAATGCACAATTACTTTCCATTAAAAGACCTATCTTGCACCTCCTCTGGTGATACCTGTAGTCACTGACACTTGAGCACCATTGTCACAGCCTGTGACAGCAATAGTTCTTAACATTTGATATTAATATGAAGAGTGTTAAAGCATGCAAATTTCTCCTCATCACATTGATGAAATAAAACAAAAAGCTCAGATGACTTTCTTATTAGTCTTGTTTAGATTATAAAGGCTAATACTTACATATGAGCAAAGAATCCAGTTACCACACAGGTGAAGGTATGAATTCTGCTACTAATAAGCTGCACATTTTAGATGTTCTAGTTCATATGACATGGCTTTCCATACAGCCATTAATTTAACCAGTGGCAGAAGTTCTTCACAAAAATGTCTACTATTTCACATTCAAACTATTTGATTCAAGAAATGATATGTTTGTTTTCCCAAAAGTAAGAATCTCAGACTGGAAAATCCTATGAATATTTCATATTTTTTACAGAGATAAGTCAGCTTGTCTCAGAAGAACAAGTGTAATATATTTAACATATTTGTAAAGCATGGTTTCTCATAAAATTAGAACTGTCTTTAAGCTACATAATATTCAAAAACTAAATACATAAGGTTGCTAGGTGATACTTTTTATTCTTTTTCATTACTACTCTGTTATTAACAATAATTAGATCCTCTACTTTTTAAAGAATTATCTTCCAGTAGCACAAATAAAAAATCAGGACAGTATACAAGTTTTTAAAATAACTATAACAACTTTTAAGTTCTATATTCAATGAAATTCCTTTCAGCTGTGTAGTTGCCTCCCTTAAGGAGATGCTGTCAGCCTAACCCAGAGCAAAAAGAAAAGAACATGACCCATATTCTACAACATAAATGAATTAAACATGAATACTACAGGGCATAAGTGAAGACAGTCATCTAAGCACCAAGAAAGTATTTCTAAGAGTGAGCAGAATCTTCTGTTCTGTTCAGGATCAAATCAAGAAGACAGACAACATTTTAGGCAAACCCCCCAAATATTCTCAACCAAAAGAAACTTTAAAAAGAGAAAAGATCACCCAAACAATCAAAAATGCAAACAAACTTTAACATATATTTTTCAGTTTTATACAGAGATCACATCTGTGTAGCACATAAAAGAATACAGAGTTCCTGGTGCTCTCATCTTTCCACAAGTATGTTCAACCAAGCAGTGTTAAGAAGCATGAAGTCCTCTTGCACTTAAACCCAAGAATCTTTCTGTTAAAACATGCAATAACCACAGTTCTTACTATCATTTTCTGAGCAGTCCTGGCAATCCACAGATTGTCAGGATGACAATAATCTATTAAGCAGTTCTGGAATAGTTCACAGTTACTGATAGACCTCTATCATCCATCTATAAGCCATCTTTTAGCCAAAACTAACAAAATACATATGCACAAATGTGGGTACAAGGAAGAAACAGAGGATTCAAGGAGGGCCTTGGCCTTTTAACAGTGGCCCCATCATTCTACTTCCATTCTAACTTCCAAGATGAGGGTAGGGGACCATCAAGTCCACTGAAACCTCCAGAGCAGGATAGGGTCCATTTAAAATATTTTAAATATGATATTCAGTAACAAAAGCAGGTCTGATCACATTTTTGGTGCTTTGCTAACTCAAGGCCTGCCATTTATTTTGTTTCGACATCTCTTGAAATTTTGGTGAGATATACAAATACATTTTTGACAGAAGTTACAGCAGAGCAGCAAAGCTTTCAGCTGTTTCAGACACATGTGCCTGGATATAGAATTATAGCCACATGAGGCCACACAAACAGCCAAAGTATTATTAAAAATGAATAGGTCCCAAAAGATACTGGTATATATTTTGTTGGGAGGCAGAGAAACTGAAGGACACCTTGGGAATGAAACGGAGGGGAAAAATTTTTTCCAGGTAAGAAATGGCAAGGTACCATCCTTTATCCAGGATGGCTGTGCAGATTAGCCAAAACAGTGTTTGGAACAAAACCAGCAAACAGAACTACTGGCCTCCCCAAGTAGAAATCATGGTCTTGAATCTTGGAAAGTCTCCTCACAGCAGATAAAGACTAAGAGAAACTAAAATGTATTCATTTTGAGCAGAGGCAATTTCAGCCTTCTTAATGCTCCTGAATGTTCAGCTGATCAGAAGGAACCTAGCTTTTTTTAGATGATGCTTGTGGTGCAAATTATGTAAAAAGTGGGTGAGGAGGAAAAGCTGATCTGCATTTCAATTTAAAAGTATTTCTGCTCTCAGAACCTAAGCTGTTCCCAAGCCTATGTATAAAAACACCCATACACACACAGAGTGCGGAAGACAGTAAATCACTGTGAGTTTTGTTTTGGGAGCACCTACCAAATCAGAATTACAATGTGCATTTACAAGATAAAAAAGGGATAAATAAATGATATGTTGGACTTGCCAATATGCAAACATTTTCCCACTATGTTTGACAGTGCAGACTCTGCTCCCACTTCCTTCTGATACTTGGTTTGTAATGCATTGTATAATCCTAACAATTTTTCAATTGTGTCTTTCTGAAAACACTTCCAATTATATTTTTCTGGAGAAAAAGCTTAAATGATTAGCCTAAATTAAATTTAATGTATTTTATTTTCTTTCCATAGCTTAAGAATATTCCTAGAAACATGCATTATTAAAAAAAAAAAAGTGAGTTGGCATTTCTATTATAAAACAGGAGTGCATATTTTACCTATGCTTTTTAGAAACTACATTAAAATCCCCCAGGGAACTCTCACCACTAATATGTGTTTTACAACACTGCCTTCTAGAGAGAGAATCTTGCTCCTACTCACTGCAAATCACTACTACTGTGAGTTCCATTTCCGGAACACACTGTACCTTTCAGGAAAGGCTGGGATGCCAGCCACCAATCAGCCCGCCTTCTATTTTAAGTGCAACCTGAGGGCAAGGCTCAAGACCAAATCTGCAAACTGTACAAGTTGTTACCCTCAGGAACACATTCAGAGCCACGTTTAGAATAAGCCACAACGCACTTCTGGGTGCAAACCACAAACATAGCATGGCACGCTTCTTTAGAGAGTGGATGTGACCACTTACAGTGTATACATCCCAAGGTATCCTCTCTATTCCTGAAGTGACTTGGCCTCACTGAGAGGATGTGTATGAGAGGGACTTTCATACTGGCTTGCCACTACAAGAATGTGTCCCCTTTCACATACGAGACTTGTCGATAAGTCTCATGACAATGACAATGTGAAAAACTAGGCCAAGGTACACCTCCCACTTCAGGGTCTTCCCAAAGCTCTGTTTACAAGCCTAAGCCTCTGAAACCTCCTAAGCATTAATTTCATTCAGTATTCAAGAAGTTCCTGCTGTTTCTGTGGAAAAGAAAGATTAAAAAATATATAAAAACATGAGGACCAGAAACTGAAGGATACATTCATTATTGTGAGGGAAACGTCCTTTAAAATCCTGACTCTCTTATCTTAATACAAATTATTAGATGCCATGTTATTGGGGTTCCCCCCAATAACTCCGAGGGTCCAGCCAGCGGAGAAATGGCTTAATAAATAGCGAGACAGCTTCTCAGGATATGCTTTGTAAAATAAAGGGTTTAATAACAGCAAAATAACAAACGTTACAAAATGAAAAGAGATAAGCCGTGCACAGTGTACCAAGCACGGTTCCACTGGCTAAGGCATTCCCAAAAAGCCTCGTGCACCTCTGTGCAGGTTCTTTAATAACCTATGGTCTAGGTGCGCTATTTGGCTCTTTGCCCAATAGGATTGACACAGGGCTTTGAGATGCACTTCCAAAGCCCTATCACTGTGTTTGTGCGTGCACTGAGCCAATTGCAACGAGCAGGCCACAGAAAATTCTAGTTTAACTTCCTTATATAGAAACACCTGCTCGGGTACAGAAATGCACGACTACACCATGTGTGCAAAAAACTGCAATAAAAGTCAAGGGAAAATTTTTGGTGCTTACATACTTTTTCTTTCTGAAATAAGGCAAACTGAACAGCTGAGATAATAAGGTTTGAAAACAGTTCTGTTCCTAGTATGCGGTCTCTCAATCCTACAAAGCAGTCAGTAGTTACAGACAGCTACTATTGTCCAATGATGGTTTACTGAGAGTTAACCTGACTGTGAGGGCACCAAAGAAGTTTTAACGAGAATACAAAAGATTCCTCTCACTTTCAAATTATTTACTATAGCAAAATAATGATGGGTGTTTTTCCTATGTGTATAAAAATTAAACAAAAGTAAGATGTGGCAGTGGCAAGGGTCTAATGACTACGTTCTGACATCTATATTGCTAAATCTTAATTTCCAAAAAATTATCACAATGCTTTGTCTTTTTTTTCCTCAAATGTTGTTTTATATTTTATTTTCCTGGTTATATATAGCATTTTTAAATTATTTTAAAGAACTGGAAAACCCTGCTACCAAGACAAAGAATTTAGAGATCTGTCCTTGTACATCCTCCCCTTGTTCTCATTCAAACATGATGAATTTTTACATTTAAAATAAAATGTATTATGCACACAGCACAGTGAGATATTTTTTGCAATGAGCATATATTTTTGATCACATTATGTTAAAATTTTCTTTCTGGAATACTGAATGTTGTGCATAGGCTGGAAGAACAATTCTTGTTGAAAAAAACCTGAGACGAGTTTTCCACTAAGCAAATTCAATACACCTTTTTTTAAAGGAGAAAAAGAAATTACAATTAATTGTGACTACTAATATTCTTTCCCGTCGAAGACTGTCAAGAAAGCCACTGAAATGCACTGACCCTACAGCACAGTTTTGTGTATCCAATCTGCTACTGCCACTGACCCTAGTGAATATTTTATTGCTGATGTATTGCTCTTCACTACCATTCTTTACTAAAATTATTCTCAGGCTTGGAACACTTAAATACACAAATAATTCACTGAATGTGCCCAAAATTTAGCTGGCAGAAGGTTTCACAAGGAGGACCTTATTGCAGTCTCCTTCTCCCTTCTGTTGCAACACTCCTCAGTATTGCAGCTTTTCCCTAATCTCCTATATCTGGCACTCCAGTGCCCATTTGTTAATTTTCTGAGAAATTACAAAGTTTCTTTTCCCCTGCTTGTTAAAACTGCTGGCCATAATGCAAGTCAACACAGAAGTGATATTTAAGGTGGTCCTTTCTGCAATAGTTTTCATTTATTTTAGAAGTACTTGATGGTACAACAGCAGAAGGCTCTTACAATATGTATTTCTGCAGTCTGAAGAAAAATTAAATGTTGAACAGACAGATGCTCTTTGAAATTCTGGAAATCAGTAGTAACAGGTTATTTTTTCTGACTTTCTAGTTGGAACAAACGCCCTGTATTTTATGTAATTCTTCATCCTTTTACCATATTTTTCCTGAATGTCAGTGAAAATGAGGTATTTGGTACTGTGCAAATAAGTACCTAGCATTAAATAACAGAAATGCAGTGACCAATAATGGTTATTGTGCCATACAGCTATGTTTTTAAGGCTGTATCAAAGGCTTTCTATGATTGATGGGTGGGGGGAAAGGAAAGTAGCATAAAGTCACTAAAGAAATCCATGTCCAACTTGCATTTAAAAACCACAGTTAATAAGGTTTTGATTTCATCAGCTAGATTACACTTTAATATGGTTCACTGAAACCTGTTTGTATGCTGCCATTTGCTTTAGTAAACTGTATGTGGAACACAACCAATCTCTTTGGTCAGATTATAAAGAAAATAATTATTCTGAAAGAAAAGGATTAATAATATTCTTTGAAATCACACATTTCATCTCAAAACCTTTCGGAAAATGAAATTCTAGATTTGAATAAATCCTTAAATACAGCCTTTCCTTCCACAGCCAACAGTCTTTCAAAGAGATCAGGTCTGCAAATGGAGCAGGGAGGAGGAAGGATGCTCTAACTGGGAGACATGCTCAGCCCTGATCACTCCTCAATTTTAAGAGCTTGACTGGCATATATACACAAAATCAGCAAGAAGTCAGGCCAAAGTCAATGCCTAGAGAATTCTAGTTTCCTCCATGCCAATGAGATGAGAAAGCAGCTTAATCTGCCAAGCAGTTAATTCTCCCACAGTGCCCGGGTTTTGGCCACTGGCAGCATGCAAAATATTCCCATCCCACACTCGCACACATCTGTGAGATTCCTCAGGAATATCATCTTTTTGGGCTATCTAAACCCATTTTCCTCTGCAAAGGGCTCGCTACCTTGAGTTTCACATAGAAACCAAGTATGGAGCCTTCACACCACCCTCTTGTTTGAACTGTTTTATCTGATTAATGTGTAGCACCACGGCTTTCATCTGACATGTACAATGTCACTTAAAGCAGAACATACCAGGTGAAGCTCAGATCTATGTTCAGCTAAAAACTGATAAACAAAGAACAACCTTTCGCAGACAACAAAAGCACTAAACTGTTACACTCTCTTCTAAGTATACCAATTATAATAAAGCTTATTTCAGGAAAACTTTGCTCTCACTCCTTCCTAAAGAGACAGAAATGGGATACTGCAAAATATTTCAGGATCTAGCTCACATATTCTTGGATATTGTGAACATTTAGTCCAGCAATCGTTTACTGACTGTAATTTTCAAAAGCTGTTTCTTTCCTTTTGCGTTTTTCTTATCACTGTTTTAATTTACACTATGAAAAGAAAGGGGAAAAGAGCATGGAATTCAAAAAGTTCACCTCAAAAACAGGCACAAAATTGCATTCATTATTAATATATCTTTGCAGTAAGTGTGGTGAATAATCTGCATTTATCACTTCCAGTTGACCC
Organism: Cisticola juncidis; assembly: GCA_013400215.1. Classification (NCBI taxonomy): domain Eukaryota; kingdom Metazoa; phylum Chordata; class Aves; order Passeriformes; family Cisticolidae; genus Cisticola; species Cisticola juncidis. The sequence goes on along the minus strand of VXBR01009219.1, from coordinate 280,277 downwards.
CTTAGCATATGGTCTACCAACACATCACAAACAAACCCGTGGATTGAAAGCTGGTAAACTGCTGGTGTAATTTTAACTAAAAGGCATTACACAGCCATGACTGCCTGTGTGTGAATCTACCAGATTTATCATCACAAAGAGAAGTGCCAGATAGACTCTGCTAAAGGATCAGGACAGGCAGTAACACTGACGCACTTCTTATGCTATTCTGCTCCAAGATTTTCTTGAGACCAAAGCAGAAAACTCTTTCTAAATGGAAAGAAAAGGAAGAACTGGGAATGCCAGCCAGCTTTTGCTTTCTCAGATGACTGTGAACTAAACTCATTTTGGTTAGTCATACACAGATTCTTGTTATTCCTTTCATACATTCTTCTCTAAACCCTCTAAGTAACAAAAAAATCAAGTCCTGCCCTAAAGTTAACAGATATTTCATCTAGAACCCAGCCATTCTTTTGCTACAGATCAACAGCCTCCTAATTCTGATTTAAACAAATACTTCTGCCAGTTTTTCACTGGCCTCCAGTTACAGATGAGATAAAATATTGGAGTTCACTAAAATAATGTAGATGTAATTACAGGACTTACCCAAGAGACTCAGACATTAACAGAGTATGCTTACAGATTTAAAATTAAAATATATGCATTTTAAAATAAATTGATGAACTTCTTTGTCGGTCACAATATTACTGACAACAATTAATCTGAATGTTATGCATACTTGGAAGAAGTAAAATGTAAAGTAAGAACAAGCGAAGCAAAGATTATGCATTGTGATTTTCTATCACATCTCTATAAAAAGATATAGAAGTGATATCTACGTAATATAAAATTTAGAACACTGAAAGTGCATAATTGCAAAGTCCTAGAAAACTATGGAGTCAAAAGTGATCTAATAGCTAGGAGAAATTTTCTGGAAGGTTCTCAGAAAAAATACATTTAGGACTACACCTTGAAGACTTTCTTGTATCTTCACCCAGAAATACATTTATTGCCTGCCAATCCCAGTATTTAAGATTTATAAATATGAAGAAAGCATGTTCTGGAATTTTAGTTTCATATATGAACATCTATTACCTATTTGTACAACAACTGTGCCATTTTGAGAAAAATATTTTCATTATTAAAAAGAAATTTAAGAATTGGGAGAATGAGATACTTATATTAACTGAATAAAATGTAATTAACTGAGAGGGCATTCCCACATATTTCTATACTCGAAGGACACAGCGGTATTTATAAGGTCATAAAAAGGGAATGTGATTCTGCATTTGCTCTGTGAACAAGAAGATACAATATCAACTAAGTGAAATAAATTCTTTCTCTTTACCTCAATGTATTGAAAAGTATTTATTTACAAAATTTATTCCTGTAAGCACACATTAGATGAAGTAAAACAGTTTCTTTTATTTGTTCTCATCCTGTTAATTTCCACAAAATTTCTGTGTACTGTACAACTCCTTGAGAAGAGAAAGACACATTTGTTTCCCTCCTTAGCAATGATAAGTATTTTTGAAGAGAGGGAAAATTGCTGGTAATATCTTCAGTATCTGTTCTGATTTTAAAATTGCTATTTTATACTAATTGATAAAATGGGATTTATTATTGGGATTTATTAATTATGATCTTAAACATATATTTTTTAAGTGCTAATGAATCTTTTACATAAGAATGCAAAAGCCAGTATAGCTTGAAAAATAAACTCATATTCAAAAGATAACAACAAGCAACAGTCAAATAAGATGCTCCTTTAAATGGACATTCATGTATGAGATTCTGTGAACTGTTTCCAAAGGAAAGGAACATTTCAATGAAACATATTCTAACAATATATGAGAAAATTAACATCTGGACTGCAGTCAGTCCAAAGCCTATCACAGGGGCATCTACTGTGAAACTGGTAGGAAGCAGCTTGGATGTATGTCAAGGTACCATACAAGTCCCATAGACAAAGGCTGTCCAAACCCACATGTATTCAGTGCTTTTCTGCTGTGCTTTTTTAAACCTCCTCCATGCAAATGAACATCACCCACCACTCTGGCTGAATTGATTACAAGGACTTCAGCAAGAAACGAGCTGCTTAAAAGGAGTGTTTTGAATCACCTTACAGTAAGCATGCATGCATATGCAATATATGCAAACATGCAAATACACACACAGGGGCATAAATATAATATGTATATATTGATAATTTCTTTCTAATGAATACCAAAAAAAGACAAGCACCAAACAGAGCATTTAGCCAGGAGTGATGCATCTGCACCCAGAAATTGAATAAACCCTATATACTCTCCTGTTGTCCAGTAGCAGAAATAGTCATGTTCAGAACTGGCTCAGTTAGAACAGCCTGGGCGTAGGATCCAGAAACTGGACACTCCCTTTTTTAAATCAGCCACAAGATTAAGAGTTCAGTGATCATTTTAGCATTGTGTTTGTGACCTCCATAAGGCTAGACACTCCAGGAAATAATCACAGGATTACAGAGTCTGATTTGGGGCAGGGGTGGGGCTCATTCTTCGGCTTTGTAATGTCTGAATTCTCTGCTGTTCTGGTGAAGCTCCTTGAAGAATGCTGGTGCATCATTCAGCTTCCATGCCAAGCTGCCACTTGTGGCTTTGCTAGTCTTTGGGGGTTTGAATCTCCCTAAGCTGAGAGAAGAAAAAAGTCCCAAAGTCCAGTTTCATTTGTAAGAAAAATATGTATGTTAAAATAAAATGTGAAACCTGATTAGAGTACCCATGTATCATAAGCAGAGGTTTTGGATCCCCATTGGGTGAGATGCCTAACTCAAAATAAGACAAAGAGGTGTTGATGCCTGGCTTGTTAAATGCAGCACTCAGTTCAGCTTTCCAGACTCTACTCTGGATTGGACTCCACACAACTGGAAATGGAAGCATCTCATTCTAGGGCCAAATTCTTACAAAAGATATTAATCTGACCCTTTTTTTAAATTTTTTTTTTACTTGTATATTTTAATTATTTGTAAGGATATGTAACAACCCCCTTCTTTAATACAAAATTAAATACGTTACATAGGTGACATAATACACCTCTGAAATGCACTTTTTAGCCAGGTAGATAACATACATTCAGTACGTGTCATATTTCACAGTTCAAGAGACTGTGGGCCAGCACAGTGGCCCAAAATTTGTTTGGAAAAACAGCCCTTAAAAGAGAGTGTGAGTATCTGTAGATTTCTTATTGTAATTGCCTTACTAATACAAAGTTATTAATATAACTGCACTGACAGATCATTACACTTGAATTTACAATGCAAATTTACATTGAAAATATATATATATGCGACAAAGCACAAACCCTTACAGATTCTTCCATTATATAAATCAACCATAAAGGTAAAAGTATTCAAACAAAAATTCAACAGTCAGAACAGCTACTGCTAGAGAAGAGAAACTTATCAGGTATATGCAGCTGACTAATTCCATGTGTTTCAGCAGTGCAACTAATTTAGATAAGATCCCTCCTCTAAAGAAAAGGGATGCTAAATAGTTCAAATATATCCAAATAACCAAAAAGATTTTGTACTCAGCTATTGCATTCTACTTTATAATTTTCACCTTTAAAATGTACTAGCACAAACCAATATTCTCCCAAAATAATTTTCTTTTCCTTAGAATTTCATTAGGTGAGCCTTACCACCACTGGCCCTGTACTACTTAAGTGCCAAACAGAGAAAGAAATGAAGAAAAGGACTGAAAGTGAGTGAAGAGTTTAAAACTGAACATGCAAATAAACAGTAAGAAAGAACCAAATGTTTAAAACTTTAGTCTTTGTTCCTCATAAGCACCTGAATAAACACAACATCATTGTGCAAGTTGGTCATATAAGCCAATAAAAGGCACCATGATACAGAGAAGAAGTAAAAATACAGATGACTCTTTATCTAGGGCATTAGGGTTTACACATCTGTATTTCAAATTATAGATTTTGGTTTAGAAAGAGTTGTATGATATTATTTTAAGCTCCATTTGGAGATACAGCATACATTCATGTGTTTGTGTTCTTAGAAATTAATAAAAGCTATCCCAAGACTAGAGATAACCACTAAGTAGATTCAAACCAGCCCCGGTAATGAATTATGAATAAAGTTAAATCAGATACCCTGCATATTTCTGGGAATAAAAATATAAAAATGAGAAGCTTGACTTGTTAACTGCAAGACAACTGGAAGAAGGAAATAATAATCTGGTAAAAATTAAAAGAAAAAATAAGGAAAAACTAAAAATAAGGAAATAATAATCTGGATTATGGATGATAAGTTATTTGAGATATTGTATATATTAAGAAAGGAAACTGCAATGTATAGAAAGCTGAATTTACCAGCAATAAAGATCACAAAGAATTCAACCTAATCATCTGAAAGAGTACATCCCATGCAAAATAATGATTGCTTTTACTTGCTGTCATGTGAAAATAACATTTCTAATATTAAAGATACACTAACAAATCTGTTCTTCCAGAGGTGGTGTAACAACCTAATCAAGTGATGAAAAATTTTAACATCCAATGTATTTTGAGTCTGCAATAAGATAAGAATGGGGAAGGAAAACTATAGAGCTTGCCTGCACTTGAAAGATAAGACAGATTAACATTGCCTGGGAATTTTAAAGTACTAAGAGCTGTTTCTGAATAATTCCATACGTGAACACTCTTATTTTGGAATAAGAGAGTGCTTTGTTCCTGTTCAGTTTGACCCACTTTCCAAAAGCATTTAATTAGGAGCATTTATATGTGTAAAAAAGGCTTTTGTTTGTTCTCTTGATTAAAACAATAAAGTTCAGTATCTAAGGTTTCCAATTCAAAACATCTTAAACATTAGGAAAAAAAAAAACCTATGGTAGCCTAGGTATTAAAATTCAACTGTGGCATTTTCACTGCTTCTCTAAATAAATGATTTCAAAGGCAAAAGGTTTTTCAAACAGTCTTCAGTCAGCAATTACTTTCTGGTGTAATCCCTAGGCTGTGCATGGCTACCCACAATTCTGTAAGACAAAACTGCTTTTTGCAAAACATGAAGCAACAGCAAAGGTTTTTAAATGTGTCAAAGGGTCAACTGTAATGTGTTGGGACTTCAGAAAGGTAAACTATTTACCTAAATTAAAACCATGCAGTCCAGAGAGGACACTCTTGCTGTATCAATAGCTGATCCAAATCCAGGTGAACAGAAATCTGTGCTGTCAACTGGAAGTGTCAAGTTCAGCACTTTGGCAACCACATATGCCCAGATATTTGCTCAGAATACAAGCAGTGTGAATGCATGTTGTCTCAAAAAATAAAGAGCAGGCATGTTTAAAAAGTTAAAAAATTGGAAGCCTACCTTCAGATGTCTGTAAATATGTCTGGTAAGTATGAGTATATTTGCATGTTCAAGCTACACTTGGGTACCATGGCTTTGGCCATGTAAACCTCCTGAGCTGCTGATGCTGGTACAGAAATTAGTACAAGGCTAAACATTACAGCATCAGCCTAGTGGTGGCCCCCACACTTGAGAAGCAGGAAGAACAGCTACATTTAGCATTGTCATCTCCACGTGATCCCAAGTGTTCCCTGTCACTTCCACAGCACAAGTGAGCGAGGTACATCAAACACTGAAGTAATACCACACAGCTTATGCCATGAGTGGTTAGCACATTTAATCCTGCAATGGAACAGGTAAAGAACTGCCACTAGTATGAAAGACTGTAAAAACCTCACAACCTCTGGTATGTGTGGGGCAGGGGGACTACCTGCAATACTGGACTGCCCCTGGCAGGATGGTTGACAAATAAGGGTCCACATATAGTCTCAGATACACTTCACTAAGAAGAAATGAAAACTCTTCATGTATCTAATATAGCAACAAGCTTGTGAATAGCATGTTGCACCCTCCCAGAAAAGTCTTTATACTGTTTGAGTGACATCTCCAACCTTTTGTACCCAACATATCTGCTTAACTATCCTATAAACAGAGAGGAGGTTCAGCTTTCTTAGCTGTCATCAAATATTAATACAGATCTTAAATATCTTCATTTAAAAAGTACAAGATCACATACTATGTATTCAGCAGGTACTGTGACAATCCTCTCTGTTGTGTTTAAGAACAGATTAAAACAAAGTAACTTGGCAGGCTACTGTTAAAATAATGATGTCATGTTTTAGCTTGTGGTTGATGTGATCTTGCTCTTACATTCTACCGCTTCCATGAGAAACAGCACATTGTGGCTTTCTTGGAAACAAGAAATTACACTACAAGCCACATTAACAATGCATCTTTAAAATCTGTCACATTTTACCTTGAAATTATCTTCACTGAAAGAATCTACTTTTACAAATACTAGGAGCCTCAAAAATATTTTATGCACAGTCTAGAATAAGAAAACTATTGTTTCTATCCTAGAAAAACCTCTCTCAATTAATTGCTAAGTACTGTTGTGAAAGAGAAATGCAAGTTGTGGTATTACTGAAAACAAGCCCTTTCCCCTAGCAGCTACATTTTTATAACAATGTTTGTCATAATCCCTGAGGTACAGAGCTCTATTGATCTGCAACCATATCTTATTTTTGAATATCTCATAAGGATTAGGCGGGAAGCCTACGGACTCTGTGGAACCACGCAGAACACTGGGTAAGAGTTCTACCAGAAACAACTAAAAAATGGTGACATTTGAACAGTGGAAAATTGATTGTCCTTTTATTCCAGGTCCTTCAAACTACTGAAAAAGACTCCTCAGGAACTACACAAAGAGCTTAATTTGATTATAGTAAATCAAACATACCTTTTATTTGATGTCAACACTATACAAATAATATGTATCAACAAAAGCACCTTGCTAGCTAAGAAAATATTAAGAATATAAATTATCTTCTACTTATCCATTCTACAAAAGAATATGGTATATTTACTGATCTACCCAATAAAGAATATTACATATTTTGGTTACTCCACACCATCTAAGTGGTCTGTTAATTTTTTGCAGTTAAGGTATATTGAAATCAATCCTTTACACATTTTCAATGTATTTTTAAGATATTAAATTTAGAAATAAATTAGTTGTTTGAACACTAAAGTCTAATGAGGAAAATATCTTTAAAGCATAAATACTTAAGACTCTAAAAACCTGATGGATGTTATTAAACTGTATTTTTATAGCATACTATGTTATGTTGTGAAAAATCAATTCAGCCTTTTTCATATACTCAACTAAATTTTCAGTTATGAATCGCTATCTTACTGATGTCAAATATGATTTTGTATTCTCCTGTTAGATTTACTTTATCAGTTTTATCCCATTGTTTGCACATATTTTTGAAAACCATTTTGGAAAATCTTATTTTGACTTACTTTCAAGTACTGATAACAGCTCTGGGACAAAAACACATCACTACTTCAAATACTTTTTATTGAAAAACAAAAGAAAATAATCTTTTGAACACAATTGCATTATGATATTTTTAAAAGAGTGTGACAAAAATTATTCTGTACAATAAAGTAAATCTCATTACCACAGAAAGTGATGAGAAGGTTTTTTGCTTGTTTTCAGTACAAAGAAATAAATGACTGAATTCTAAACATCATGTTCCTGTCTTTGAAGCTCCCTGCCACTGTCTCATGAAGAGTTTGTCATACATTTGCCAACATTAAAGCTCAAACATTAGAATTTGCCTCAGAACAATGAAATACTATTCTGAAATGAAAACTTCCATTTTCCAACCATATTGGTTACCTCCCTCTTAATTAGCCTCTTCTCCTTATCCAGACACAGTGAGTACCCATACAGCTTTTAGGTCTAACTGGTCTTACCAAACTAATATAAAAACGCTATCTCATTATGAAAAATGCGATAGTAATGATCAATGTTCCAATAGCAGAAAATTACCAAATACAGAAGCAACTGCCCAGTGTGGCAATACAAGCTGAGATACATTGCTAGAGCCCATCCATCAAGTTCTATTGCAGGAATAGTGAAAGGGAATCAATAGGGCACTACTCTGTTGTCATTAGGAAATTGAAAAATCTTTGATGTGTGTAAGAAACCCCCAGATCGCTACTTTCTAGTCAGTGTCCACAAAGAGCCTGGCTTCTAGGTTAATAAAGAAAATGTGAATTTTTCTCTGCCATGTTTAAAAGAAACATTTTTATAACTCAAACGTCTACCACATGACTCAGCTGAGAAACAGTGCTTTAGGGAAAGACTTTACTGACTAGCACATAATATCTGTTGCTTTTTATTTAGGCAAATACTTATTGAGCACACTATATGCACAAGACTGCAGCAGTTCTGGATAAACTCAACACAAACAGTGATTTAATTACTAATTTCAAATGTCAAGAAACAGCCCCTGGGAAACCACCCAAGACATTTTTAACCAGAAGCACTATGACTACCATATAATTAAATAAAATTTGGGAGAAGTGCCACAGATATGCAAGAATCTCAAAAACAGTTACTCATGACCTAACAGGGTGGAGAAAGTAGAAGCTAGGCTACAAATAGACTATCAAGGAAAGAAAATTAGGAAGTGCAAGAAACAAACCTAGGGGTATTTTGAAATTACAAAGAGGAAAGAAGGGCATATCATAGGTAAAATAAAGAATGTATCATTATTTTACAAAAAGTGATTCACTGTCATGCAATTAATAAGGAAGGTGAAAAGAAACCAACACATAATATGTGTAATCTTACTGGGTGTAGAATCTGAAGAATTAAAGCAGCATTTACCTGCTTACCATTGCTGTTCCCAATGTGAGAAAATGCTCAATTGCCATACAAATAAAATCAACCACATTGAGGTCAAGCCACCAGTAAACAGAGAAGCAGGAGAGCATCTACAGGCGACAAATGGCAATCTTTCTTTCATTTAAGAAAATGCCACCAGAAAAAGCTTTCAGACAAACTGGCAAAACTTCATATTCCATTCTGTATTTGAAATGTTTTCGTCCTTGATGATGAAGGTGAAACGCTACTGTATTTTTTGCTTGACTGTAAGTGCATTTTTATCAAGAGCAGGCTGAGGGATGTGGACAATCTATCGAACTATCAGCTGGTTTCCAATTCCTTTATTTTCAGTCTTCTGTTTCTTCTCAGTATTATTCAGAGTTCATAGTGTGACATTATCAAATCTATTTTCTGTTTCAGCTACAGATGAGACTTTCTCCTGGTCTTTCTTCTGCAATTGTTTCTTCCCTGTGGGTATTCTCAGACCCATAGCTGACAAACTTATCTTCAGTCTGGAGGGCTCATATACAACTTACCATCAGAAGCATCTCATTCTTTGTTTGAGACATGGGTGTTGAGCAGCTGCCTGGCTAGCATTTTACAGTGTAATGTGGAAGCATAAACTGCACCACGAAAGCCTAATCAAGTTTATTAAAGCAACATTGCTTTAATATTACAAAATGTTACTTAAATGGTTTAAATAGCCTAGCACCAGCAAATGGCTAGAATTATATTTTGTAACATGTTCCGTGCACAACGTTATTGATCTCACTCAGAAACTTAAAGATTGCAAATATAATGCATCTTTTTGCCATCTGGTTGAAAACTTGTACCTTTATGTATACATATATATTGAATTAGCAAGCAAGCTAATTAACAAATATTAACTGCTCAAGCAGTATATCTTATAGTCACAGCTTGGCTATCATAGACAGTTTTTAGATCCTGTCTGTCTTAGATAGTCCTTTTAGGATCAGAAGAATGACTTTCTGCAGATGTCTCCCATCTCAGACAGATGGCAGAATGACCTTGGTGACAAGGTCAGACTGGACACCAAACTTGTACATAGATCCACTGAAAAGCAAATTGATCCACTAGTGTTCTGCTACTTAAAAAGGCATCTGTTCAAGGTATTACTTGAGCAGAAAGAAGCATTACCTTTTACCATTTTATTATGTTTTTATGCAGATAAAACAGATTTGATATTCTATTTTCCATATTGCTACTGCTAGATTGCAAGGATTAAGGGGGACTGTATGAGCAATTTAAACTCTAGGTTGGTCCACATTTCAGAAATATGAATTTTGGCTGTGCAGAAAGTAACAGTAACCCGCTGTGTGGTTTCCACCAAACAACAGACTTCTTGAAGTTCCTCTGCCTCAGAGACAGCACAGGGGAAGTCTGATGTATGAACTTCTTACAAGCCACTCAGAAGAAACATCACAGGAAACAGCTTGGCATGTGATAACTTCCTTTAATGTGCATATAATCTCATTTTACATTATAATACTACAAACAAATTTTCTTTGAAACAAGTCTACAAAAATCTTCATTAATGGATTCTGAAAATATTTAAGTGAGATACTTAATGCTAAAGGTATATTTGACATAAGATTTACATAATGCTCCTTCTGACAATCAGTGGAACTATTGAATATCCTTTACCACAAGATCCAAAACTGACCAATTGTTCAAGTGAAGGAATATATATTGAAAAATTCAACTCATTACAGCATTCACTCATCTTCTATAGGATTTGAGATGACGTACAACAGCTGCCATGAGGTGGGTGATCCAAAGAAGGACACTTTGATGCCTTGCTGTTTTGTTTGCTTTAAACAGCAAACTGAACTCTACTTTGAAGATGCAGCTTCAACATTACCTTCACTATCACATCAATTTTTAACTCCTGAAAACATACCCTGCTGGGCTAGCACACAGAGAGAGAAAGCTTCTGGTGCAGATGTAGGCTCTGCTAAAGTTAGTGGATGCTGCTCTGTAACATCCTGTTAAAGCTTGATTACCTGTGGTGCATACTAATGCAGTTCAGCAAGTATTGTACTTCTGCTTTTTACCCATATCAACCTCTTTTGGTTCACCTATTTTTAAACACATTTTTAAATAAATGTGCAGCTGATACGTGTTGTGACACTTATTAGCCATAGAATCATAGAATATGCTGAGTTGGAAAGGACCCATCAGGATCATTGAGTCCAACTCCTGGCCCTGCATAGGACACCCCAAGAGTCACACGCTGTCCGTAAGAGCATTGTCCAGATGCTTCTCAAACTCTGTCAGGCTTGGCACTGTGACCACTTCCCTGGGGAGCCTGTTCCCATGTCCAGCCACCCTCTGGGTGAAGAACCTTTTCCTGGTATCCAGCCTAAACCTCCCCTACATCAGCTTCATGCAGTTGCCCACTGGTCACCCAAGTGAAGAGATCAGTACCTGCCCTTCTGCTTCCCCTCATGAGGAAGTTGTAACTGCAGTGAGGTCTTCCCTCAGTCTCCCCTTCTCCAGGCTGAACAGACAAAATTACCTCAGCCGCTCCTCATATGGCTGCCCCCAAGGCCCCTCACCATCTTTGCTGCACTCCTTTGGACACTCTCTAATAGTTTAATGTCTTTCTTACATTGTGTCACCCAAAACTGCCCCCAGCACTGGAGGTGAGGCTGCCCCAGCTCAGAGCAGAGCAGGACAATCCCCTCCCTTGCCCCGCTGGCAATGCTGTGCCCAATGCCCCTCAGGCACACTTGGCTATCCTGGCTGCCAGGATGTGGCAGTAAGCAAGTCTCCCTTGGGAATGGATTTCTAACATTAATTCTAATCCCCTTTCAGATCTTTTCATCTTATTAAATGCAAAACACTCAGCTTTGGTCAAACTCCAGGTAACAAGTAAATTCTTTTTCTGTAATTTCTGTATATTTCAAGGAACAGATAAGTTCTTGTGTACATGTATGTACATGTAGGAAGAACTAGACTGGATACAGTGTTTTGTCTGTATTAAGTCGTTTTCAAATGTCACTATTTTTGATGTATTGCTAGAACTACACTAACTCCCTCATTTTAATGTCCTAGCTACCTATAATTACTAAAAACCCTATTCAAATCACATTTTAAAACACTTCAAAAGGAATTTTTCAAAATTCATTAAAATACAATTTTTTCTTCTCTGAAATTAAAAAATAAGTCATTTAAGCTCTGTAACAAATACAGTGTTTTCCTCCACTTGTTGGCTTTAAATAAGTAGATATTAACATGTGCAAAACCAAGAAATTAAATGCACATATTTCACCAAGATGCATCTGAGAAAAATGGGGATAATAACAGCGCCCTTTCTTAATCTAATATCATTGAAGAACATCCATTCTCTTTCTCTATGGCTAGAGAAAGTCAGATGTACTGCTCATGTAAAAATAATTCAAAGCAGAGTTCTGTTTGGACTGTGAAAATGACACATAAATTCTTTACGCATGGTCATACTGGGATTGAGTTAAAGCCAAACAAGCATCTGATTCTTGCTTTGAATACTGGTTGATTGACTGCTGTTGTAAACCATTTAATAGGACTCACATTCAAAAGACTGCTGAAAGACTGTCTCGTTTCAGCAATCTGAGATTTCAGCAACAAGACAAGTTCAAGAAGACAGGTTTAAACAAATATTTGGGAAAAACATATCTACCAAATATACTACTAAGCAGATTCTTTTTTTGTAAAGAGTTATATACCAAATTCCTTAATCATATTCCAGAATAGTCTGAAGAATATTAGTAAATAGTGGAGCCTCAATTTCACCCAAATCAAAAATTTTACATCATGTTAAATGATCTTGTAATTTCTCTTTCCCTGAAGCATTTGGATCCATATAAATAATATATAGTTATATACACAAAGATAAACATGACTATGAGACATATATAACACAAGGTAATAAATATGATAAGACAAATATATAGCTATAGATAGATAAATATAGATGTAGATAGATAGATAGATAAATAAATATGTATAAATATGTCTCGTTTTGATTTTGCCTGATCTGGATTTTGAAATAGTTCTGCTACATCTTATACTTTTTTCCTCTGTAATGCTTTTGATTTTTTTGGTATCAATTTAGCTAAGCTAAATAAAGATGACCCTATGCACAAACAAAACATTAACAGCAACTAGAATTTGTGAAATGCCTGGCATGTTTAAAGTATTGTTTAAGTATTTAATTAAAAGTTCTCAGAACAATCCTCAAGACCAGTAAGCACTTCCAGCAGTAATGATGCAGCACAAAGGAGTCACCACAGGGGAGAAACCAAATTGTCACCAAAGCCCTACATATAGTCCTGAAACCAGCACTAACTTATAACAGTGGTACTTCTGTTCAGACAAAGCAGGAATACACAACTGTGATTTCTAGCATTGTAATAACCTAGCTAGGTGTCTGTACAATGTTTAAAATCTAACAGTATTCGGAAGAGTTATTATCAAATCTGTGGTACCACTGAAATTTTCTCTGCACATGCATGTGGTCCAAGTAAGGTCACATCTCTGCCAAACCAGAGACATTTCACTTAGCTTTAATCATCTATAAGTACTGTGTCTAATCTGACTTAGTCACACAGCCTGTCTTTAAAGTCAACAGAGAGATGAGCAGCTCTGGGGAGTGATACATCTCACTTATCTTAAACACTCATTTTAGGATGAGAAATGGAACAGGATTCTGGAGATGGATAATTGAACATAAAATTCAGCTGTCAGTGAGAATCACTGCACAGAGTTCCTGCACAGCCAAGGCTGAGGGAGAGACTTCTGTCATTCTCCATGGATCTTACAAGAACTGTCTAACATACACTCCAGAAAAAATGGCTTTTTGCACATATAACTCAGAGATATAATTGACCAGAAAAAAAATAAGATGTACTTACCAAAAACAATAGAGGACTCACAGAAGTAGTAACCATTTGGTTGCTTTTTTTTCAACATGGAGCAAAGATCAAAGCGGTGCAAAATCTCATCTCCAAAATAATGGTTTTTGAAATCTTCATACAGACTAGAGTCAATTTTTTTCACCTTAAAAAAGCAACACAAAATTCATTTAGGCATTCCACTTGGAGACTGAATTTTCATATTTCGTTTCTATAGTTTTCATTTTAAGCATAAGTACAGTTAGTATGAAAAAGTACTTTAAGAGGCAGAAAGAATACAGAAATAATCATGTGCTAAGTCTTCTGTTTTAGGAAAGCACAGTCTACTGCAGAAGTTAACAATAAAATAAAAGTGTCATTAGTCCTTCTTTCTACTACTTCCTTTGCAGTCCTGTAGGAAGCAAATAGACAAGCACAATGCTACAACTGCTTTAACTTCCAACAGTTTGCAATGGTGTTCATGGAACGTGTAACTGGAAAGTATTCTTTCTGTCAGCACTGGGCATGCTGCTACAAGGAAGAATCTCAAATGGTAATCAAGGGCAATCTTCTGAGTCATTAAGATCAGCACACAGGAAAAATAGTTGTATTTTACTAGCACTGGATTTTTTTTATCTCAGTAAATCTAAAAATTTAGTAGGATATATAATATTGGAATCATTATACAGTTTTTCATGTATGAAGTAGAACATAATAAATATTCTATTAGGTTATTTTCAGAAAACATCATTTCAATAGTTATTTTAAGAGTTCAGGGGTCCTCATTCCATTTCATCCTCAATAAAAATACATGATCTCTGTAGAAATTCAGTATTTTCTTCTTCAATTTATTTTGCTATTTAAATATCATTACTCTATGCTAAGCAATATTAGGAGCTTCTAGCAGCTCCAGCCCAGTGCTCCCTACTGCCTGGCTGCTGGAGTCGAGTCCAGTGTGTGGGAGCCTCAGTCTTTGATGGATACATAGATAGATAAATATAGATGTAGTACCTCCCAAAAATAGATGCTTTCACCTCCCAAAAACATACCCATGCTCAAAGGACATGGACGTGGCTGGCTACATGGATGCCACTGCCTTCACCTGCACATGGGCTCACAAGAGACAAAAGTGCAGGTCACTCCTGGCAGGGACAGAAGGTCACCAGTGTACAGTGCACACGGCTTTCTCTCCATGTTCATGTTTGTGCATTCCTGAAGCACTGTCATGGCCTCTCTGTCGCCCCAGCACCCCTGCCAGATTGCTGAGCCCACGGGTCTCCCACTTGCTGGCTGGCCCAGCTGGAGGTTTGGCAGGGAACACCTGCACACACACAGTTTGGGGAGGATACAGACATTTGCCCCAGCAATCAGTTGGACAAGCGTGCCCACCAGCCCCATTTTAAACAGGACTGGCCCTTTTTGCAGGCCCTCCTCTTTTGTGCTCTTCCCCCATCTCTCCCCCTGCACACCCCCCATGCATTTGCACAGTGAACCTGCCAACATCCTGGACCCTTGGCTTTACATCCCCAACAGCTGCAAAGTCCCCGTTTGCCTCTGGTTTCCTGGCAGCTTATCAGTGTGAAAAGTCTATTTTAGTGAAGGTCAAACATCTTTTCATTTCCTCAGTCTCTGAAATGATGACATCTAGTGGTGGATGCTTTTTATTTCAAGAAATAGAAATTTGGGAGTCTACATCTCTGTGGAAATCTACATTTATTCCATCCTCACAGTAATTACTTAAAATTCTATATTCTTTGGCTAGATTATTCCTTATGTACTAAAGTTATTCTGACATTAAATCATCATTCCTTGCTTTTTGGCTGGCAGTTCTTGGATATACAGTTAGACATCAATTAGCAATAAAAAAAGACCTTTTCAGCCAGGAGAAAACTTGTCAAAATGTGAAGCCTTGAGTAGTTCTGGAATGAAATGAAGAAAAGATAAAAATCATAACTTCATGCTCCAATAAAAAAATAACATTTACAACAGGTTGGGATGTTGCTTGTCAAAGACAAGTTGGGAACGTGTGAATAAAATGCTGAATGCTCAGGAATTGAGTTGTGCTTGTGATGCACTATGGAAAGGTATTTGGAAAAGCAGCCATGGGAAAACTATGATATTTTTAGTAACTGGAACAATTCCTGGAGTGCTGCTTGCAGTGAGATGTGAAAGGATGAAGCAATGCAGGTGCATGGGAAGGTCATGGCTCATTTCTTAACTGAAAAGGACTTGGAGCAATAGAGATGCAAGAAAAATGTTGTTACCTCGTGGGAATAGTACAGATGTTGATAATAAAGATAAGCTATAACGGGGAAGGGTGAGAAACAAGAGTACTTAAGAGGCCACTTTGAGGCGTTTAGTGCTGGAAGGGGAGGAGGAAGACATCTGCCTCTGGAAGAAGCACTGTAGTGTATGATGCCTGTAAAGCACACGGCTGTGTAACGTGGGCCTGGAGAGGAGCTCTTGTACGACTGCCAGAGCACCAGGGAGAATGCCTTTGGAGCCCTGCAATGTCTGGGTTTTCCCCCGTGTCTCTGGGAAGGTGCAGCCCGCTATCCCAGCGGTTGAACCTGTGCAGTGCCCGTGCCTGCTGCCACAGTCAGCCTTGGGACCGGGGGCTGGAAGGCTCCAGTGATGCCAGCGCAGGCAGCAGAAACGCAAGCAGCTCCAGGCTCNTGCAGGGGGGCGGACGAGTCTGTGGTGAGGAGGGTGAGTAGCGAGCAAAGAAGTGGGAGAGGATTGGAAGTGAGGTGCTGACAGGGATTGGTACGTTCGATCCCTTAAGTGCTGTGTGATGGTGAAGCATAAATATGGGCCTGCGACCCTGAAATGATGGCCAGGCTATGCGGCCGCACTGCTGAGAGGAGCCATGGTGTGTGCCACGAACCTCTGAGGGAGGATGGTTTTGAACAGGGATATACATGTATTTATGGGTACTTGGGTGTACATAGATACTTGAAAAAATAAAGGGCACAAAGAAAAACTGTAGAACTAATGCTAGTAGTTAGCTCTGTTACACCCTCTTTGAAAGCCGATGGTGCCTGTAGTTACTGGCTGCATCTTTTCACTTGAACATTTACAGTTAATTCCTAGTGGCATCTTAGATTCTCCAGGGCTGGAAGAGTGAGTGTTAACCTCCTGTTGTCAATTCAAGTTAAATTCTCAGGAGTTTTGGATGAGTTGTGAATAAAAATACCTCTTGCCAACAGAATGAGTGCCACGTCAGTCACGAGCTGTGCCTTGCCACCGCCACTTGGGCCTGAGCAAGAGGAGCAAGAGGGCTCGGAGACACATATGTCGGTTTTGTGGTATGCAGGGCAGCTGGCAATTACTTACTATGACACCGAAGATTGCTCAGTCTACCTCATGCCTGAGATACCTGATAACGAAGACCTCAAGCTACTGCAAAAAGTGATCGGGGAACTTAATCCTCAATGCATAGTGACCAGTGCAAAACAGGACCAGAATATTGCCAAATTCCTGACCAACCTAACAGCCACCGCTGGTGATAAGGACATAGGAAAACCAGAAATTGTCCTGTTTCCTAACACTGATTTTGGTCTAGAAGTCAGCAAGCAACGGATCCTGTCTAGGCAATTTCCATTTATCCCATCCCATATGACTGCCACAGAGAAAATTCTCTATTTGTCCTCAGTCATCCCTTTCGAGAGTCCACTCATGATACGAGCCTTAGGGGGTCTCCTTAAGTTTCTAGACAGAAGAAGGATTGGAGTTGAACTCGAAGACAGTAGTATAGCAGTTCCTATTTTGGCCTTTAAAAAATTTGTGCTGTCAGATACTGTGAATATGGACCAAGACACTTACTGTGTCCTGCAGATATTTAAAAGTGATATCCATCCTTCTGTGTATAAGCTATCCAGTGGACTAAAAGAAGGATTTAGCTTATATGGAATTTTAAACCGTTGCAGATGCAAATGGGGAGAAAAACTGCTGAGGTTGTGGCTGACACGACCTACTCGGAACCTGACAGAGCTGAACAAACGGCTGGATGTTATCAGCTTCTTCCTACTGGCTCAGAATCATGAAACAGTCCTCACTCTTCAAAACTGCCTCAAGAATATTAAAAATGTGCCTCTTATTTTAAAGAGAATGACTCTTTCCAACACAAAAGTTAGTGACTGGCAAGCACTGTATAAGACAGCGTACAATGCGGTGTGCCTTAGAGACACGTGTCGTTCTCTGCCCAACACTATTGAACTTTTTCAGACTATTTCACGTGTCTTCACTGACGATCTGCACTACATTGCTAACCTAATAAATAAAGTGGTAGACTTTGAAGGCAGCCTCTCAGAGAACCGCTTCACTGTTAGACCCAATGTAGATGCCACGATTGATGAGAAGAAACGAAAGCTGATGGGACTGTCAGACTTCCTTACAGAAGTGGCACAAAAAGAACTGGAGACTTTGGACAATAATATTCCCTACTGTTCTGTAATCTACATTCCTTTGATTGGGTTCCTTCTCTCCATTCCACGCCTACCAAATATGGTGGATAAGACTGATTTTGAAATTGAAGGCTTGGATTTCATGTTTTTGTCAGAGGATAAACTGCACTACAGAAGTGCCCGGACCAAGGAGCTAGACAGCCTGCTGGGTGACTTGCACTGTGAGATCAGAGACCAGGAAGCACTCATCATGCACCAGCTGCAGACAAAGATCTTGGAGAAGTCTGAAGTACTTAACAGTGTGATTGAGTACACTGCGCACCTGGACGTGCTGCTAGCCTTGGCGGCGATGGCCCGGGAGAACGCCTATTGCCGACCTCGCTTTACTCACCGCCACGGCTTCCACATCAAGGACGGAAGACATCCGCTCATGGAACTATGTGCAAAGACTTTCGTGGCCAATCCTGTGGACAGCGGCGAGGCTACCAGGCGAATAAAGATCATCACCGGGCCCAACTCTTCTGGAAAGAGTGTTTACCTAAAGCAAGTAGGTCTTATAGTGTTCATGGCTCTAATCGGCAGTTATGTCCCTGCAACAGAGGCAGAGATTGGAGTAATTGATGGGATTTACACAAGAATCCACAGCAGGGAATCAGTTTCTGTAGGACTCTCCACATTCATGATTGATCTTAACCAGGTTGCCAAGGCTGTAAACAATGCCACAGAGAGGTCCCTAGTACTTATTGATGAGTTTGGTAAAGGGACCAACACACTGGATGGCCTGTCCCTTCTGGCTGCTGTCCTGAGGTACTGGATCAGACAAGGAACAAGGTGTCCACAGGTCTTTGTCTCCACTAATTTTCACAGTTTAATGCAGCTAGAACTCCTGCCTGACACACCTCTTCTGGAGTACCTGACTATGGAGACCCATCAGGATGGAGAGGAGTTAATATTTTTCTATCAGATCAAACAGGGTATGTCCACCATTAGTCATGCTGCAAATATTGCTGCATTAGCAGGAATGCCAGCCAAAATTATTGAAAGAGGAGTGGAAGTATCAGAACTGATTCGCAATGGAAAACCTATCAAACGTCTTGATCATCCCTCAAAAGGTGATAGGATGGAAAAATGCAAGTCTATTGTGGAAAAGTTTCTTTGCATAGACCTTGACGATCCCCAAGTGGACTTGGAAGAGTTCATGTCTAAAGAGGTGTTGCCTTCTGCAGCCTCAGTCCTGTAGCAAGAGTAGGTGTAAATGCATAGACTGCATCATACCAACCATGGAGAGTCTGGTACTTCAAAGAATGATCACTCTGACATGTCCTCACAGGACATTTAGCTTGTAACAAACTGTCTGTAGTTGTGTTCTTCCTTCTTCTTCTTGTTTAAACCAAGTACTTACATATCCCTGCAATATGTTATATCATATGAATGTATGAAGAGGAAGAATTTTAAAAACCTCTTCCAGCTGTTGGGTCACACAGTTCCTGCATTTTCTGTCCCTGTTGTTGGAACCTCACATTTAAAAAATATACTGTAGAAAAATCTCAACACATTTCTACTGGTCTTAGAAGACTATTAAAGGAACATTTCATACTGTTTCATATTGTGCCAAAATGATGGTTTCCGCCATTTTAGGATCAGCATCAAAGACTCCAAATAAATACGTGGCTCAGGCTCTTGTACCAACAGTTAACAATTGTCATAATAGAAACCACTGACGGGCTGGTAAGTGGCAATGCAGAGGGGTTTAATGGCTCTTTGGCTTTTCTTATACCATCTTTTCTGTCTAGAGAATCCCAGGAGTTATTATAAAAAGAATGCTGGTGGTCAGATTCAGTGGAGACTGATAAATAGAAGTGCCTTGGTTTTACTGAGAACTGTCCTGTATGATACAGTTGTATCATATATACTATGTGTCTATGCCACATGGGTATAAAGGCAAAATTACAAATCTAGGAATGTAACACAGAAATTAACATTTTCTATTCTATTTTCTATTATTAACATTTGAAGACTAATACCACAAAGGGCGGATTCCCTTTCACTTCTCTTCTCATGCAGAGGATCTTTACTGAACACAGTATTTTATGTACGCATATGCAAGAAAAATTCATTAACAAATTAATGACACAAGAGCCATATCTAAATACTGTCAAAGCAATAATCTTTCCTGCAGCCAGGCAAACACCTGAGATTCCTCATGTAAATAAGACAGAGGAGACATTAGATAGCTTATTGTCTGCCAAAACTTGCTCTAACCACTTACAGGATGCCAAATAAAAGACATACTACATCTCTCATCTATATGTTATTTCAAGAAGCCAAAAATATTAATGTCACATAAACTGAGAGAAAATTTACATTTAAAAGATTGAATCCCTTCATAATTATCAGTATTACATGTTATCAGGCATATATGGCTGAAGATAGTAAAAAGATTAATATCAGCTACATCAAAACGATCTGAAATTTGAGACACTGCTTTGGGTTTGTTTCAGTGTAGAATTTCCTCCTTGATGATAAAGGAAACTATTATTATTATTACCAAAGAAGTACTTTATGTTATTTCTGTATGAAACTGGAAAGTGGCAAACATTTAATGTAATTTACATTAAAAAATACAATAACAAATTATTGAATTGCGCATTTAATGCTATTTCGAGTGCAATCATAATAATATTGTCTGTGTAATATCTGATATTGTGATGATGTTACCACTGAAGTGAATGGCAAAGTGAATCAGGCCTTGAACAATACTTGGAAGTGTTGCAAATACAAACATTTTTCTCAGTAATATATTCTCTTTTAGTAACTATACATGCAGCATCTTAAAGATACTGCATTTAGTAAAAGATTTAGTAAAAGAGAATATATTAATACAAAACATACAAAAGATTATAATATACAAAAGATTCATCATTTATCATTTTGGCATTTTTGTGTCAACCAGTGTATAGGATAGGGATGTACTTTGCACTAATTAAGCAGATGCCATCAGGGCAATTTAGCTGTCAGTCATCTTCTACCTATGAAATTCATTTCACAGCATTTGCAGTTCTGGCAGTACTGGGTATCAAAGGACCTTCAAACATCATTCAGCATTTATGAAGTGCCTCACAACACCCCCTGAAATAAACAGGAATCTGGACAAATGGAAAACACAGGGCTTGTGACTGACTGGCAGCTTAGGAGGCGAATGAGGGAAGCAGGAACAGAAACATCTTCAAATGCAAAACTCCAGTTGCTTCTTTTATAACCATTAGGTTCTTTGCATAGAAGATAATGATACTAACCTAGGATTCTTATCATTCAAATAATTCTGGAAATAGCTGAACATATGCAAATAAATTATATCCCTTTGTCTCCTTCCACAAGGACATCTAGGAGCACACTATACCTCCTGTTCTTGGGGAAGTTTTCAGTGGCACATCTAATCTGAGAAATGTCCAACCTAGCATGAAGAATGAGTTGGTCCCATTTCTGATGAGGTATATAAGTGTTTTAATCTGAAAAGCTGAAGGAGGTACAATAAAAACCAGATACCTCTTTTCTAATCCACTTTATTTCACATTTTCATCCTTTACTAATGTATTTCCAAGTTTTTTAGATTTACCATCGTTAGCTTAATGATGTGACTTCAAAGTGAACACCTGATTTGTTGAGATCTTTACTAGTTCTGAATTCTCAAGCTCTTTGCTTTGTAAATATAATTTTTAAATTTGGGAAAGTTAAAATCTCTTCAGAATACATGCATTTCAAAATGCCTGCAGTTACAATAAAGTTTAAAAAACGTGTTTTTTTCCCAAAATATAACTTTGTGGAATTTAGATGTCATTGAGAGGAGGGTGACTTAACAGAGTATTGTTTCAAATAAGGAAGCATACATTTGAAAAATTAATTTAGTTATAAAGCTATGGCTGAGAAATATACTCAACCACTTCAGTTCCATTTGCTCTTTAATAAGCTTGCTCGTGTAACACCTTTATCCACTTCCCTTTTCTGGCTTTTCATATTGTTGTATGAGCTGAAAATGCAATTAGACATTGTATTAAAATGTACTGCAAAATAATTATTCCTTTTACGATACATATTTTTATTTACTGTTTTTTGTAAATACATGAAACTATCTAACTAAATGCAGGAGCATAATGAAAGAAATATTACAGTGAAGACTGATGCTTATGCCTGACACTGAATTGACAGAGAAAAATGTACAGATTTTTAGTATGTAGTATCTTTCTATACAGTAGATCATATGCATTATCCAGCATTATGCAGGGCTCAGGAAGATAATTTGGAATGACATTGACCTGGTTCTGTCAGCAGCAGTGAATATCAGAACACAGAAAGGATGTATCCTGGCTAATATTTCATGGAAGGTAGATAAATATAAATCAAACAACCAACCAGCCAAAAAACTGCAAAAATACTGTTTTTATAGAACAGCAAAAACCCCACCCTGATTGTCTCAGATGTTTTAACCAGTTAAATCATCAAACAGCTGATATTCTAGAAGATCTGTGGATTTTTTAAATTAGCATTTTAAAAACCCAGCTGTGATTTCAAGTAAAAGCTTGTGAGTTTACAAATTTAATATCAATGATATACCACCTGCATCCTGTGGATAAGTCCTTATTTCTACTTTAGAGCAAGTATGCATACCCTCAAATTTTCTTGGTGTATTTCAAATCTCACTACCTTATTATTACTGATTTCAAAATACTACTTAATTAAAACGTGCACCTTCAGCATTTTTAGAGATATTTCTAATTAAACTTTAAAGTATTTTTAATGCCTACTGTTATGGAAAAATCAACCTAAAAGATTCGTTTTATGTACTTTAATTCTTATTTAAAATATTTTTCCAAAAATTATTTTCCTAGTCAATGTTAAACAATCCCATAAAACATTCTATACAATGTCAGTAAAAAATGTATGGCTGTATACCTATAATACAGCACTACAGTTAAATTAATGTGAAATAAAAAATAGGTACACTACTATTGCTTCTATATATTTTAATCACAGTTATATCCTATTTTCATGTATTTGTGTATTTTGTCAAAAAAACTAATAAATAAGCAAGAAGTAACTGCCTTCAAGAGAGAATATAGAAGATATATTAAACTGTATTTTATATATAGACATTAATATAGTTTTTCCTCATTACTCTGAAATTCACCAAACCATATTCAGTAGAGGCAATCAACAGTCTGCCTACTATGCATCATCCAAATAGAAATTCCACTGTTTATTTGCTCATTTTCCCCTATACAGGAACAAAACTCAGCAAACAGACTGCATGTATACAATCTGCCTCCTAATGGCAGTTCTGCAACTCTGAACAAGTACTTTTATCCTTTGGTCTTGCCTAATTTCCAAACAGAAAACAGACCACAATACCACTGCACCAAGAATATAAAGAGTGGTAAATTACAGTACAGGACTATTTATATGGTAAATACATTGATTATTTCTTTAACAACCAAGTATTGAAGTCCTACCTCTTCAGCTGGTGATGATGCTACAGCATAAACAACATTATCCATCTCCAAATTAAACTTTATAGATTGCTGCTGAGCTATGTGAAATGTGAACCTACCTGCTTACGTAGCTCTGTTGATTTTGACAACTTCATGAAGGTCAGATGTGGTTTAAAAGCTCTTTCTTCTCCTGCCGTGATCCCCTTTTCTTGAAATATCTTTTTCATAGTCTCTGACAGGAGGAGTAAAGTGTATAAATACAAAGATATTACATAATGTAATGCTTAAAATGTGCTTTCAAATGTAATTTTAGTCACAGTTCCTTCACATGAATGAAACAAGATGATGCGTACTAAAAAGGCAGGTAGATTTCTACTTAATTTCAGAAGTATGTATTACTTCTTCGGAGGTATATATTATTTCATGTGAAAATGGATATAATATTTCATGTGAAATATTTGCAGTTAATATCAGTTAAAAAATGGCAATTAGAAAGCTGTTCATGCTGTCTGATTTTGCTATAAAAATAGAAACTCAACATTAGCACTGTTCAGCAATCACTCTCACTGGAAGTGTGGGAAACTTCAAGAAAACCCAAGTATGAAACAGAATCCTCAGTTCAAAACCAGTATTCTGAGGTGAATTCTACTATCTGTATTTGGGTAATTTCCCACTCAGATCAGAGGAAATTTGGAAGTGAAAGCTCTGTGTTTTGGCACTGGATTTACATGCCAGCATTAGAGAACATATCAGGTGTGCTGATGATTTTTGCTTGGGTTTTAAAGCTTCATTTTTGCCTTCTGAGCTAACTTTCCACTTAAATGTATTTTTTCCTACTTTTATCTGTTTAGAGTCCAGGCCAAAACAACTCTATTACACTGACCTAGTTTACTATTTCACAACTCATCTGCCCAATGTAATGTTTAATTTCTTGGAAATAAATTTCAGTGTAATTTTTGAATTATGTTCCATTTTTTTTCTAGATTAAATACTTTTAACATTAAAATTTTCTGTTTGAAAAAAGGTTTAGATAAAATTGAAAAAAACTGTGGTAAAAATAATACTGGCAAATGGAGTATTTCTACTGCTGAAAACCAGAAAAACTGCAAAACCTTTACCTTTTTTTTCTTTTGCAAGTAGAACTTCCAATTTTTCACTAGGTCTAACTCACACATACGGGCAAACTAAAATCATAATAGGTGAAAAAATTATCAATCCTATCACATAGATTTAATCAGCCCTTAACAAAAGAATGTATGTTCATTTAATATATTATTGTTTTGCTTGATGGTTCAACAGTCCTTTTTCTGACACCTGGAAGAAACAGCATCTACATTGGAAAACAAACAACACAAGTACAGCCGACCTACTTGTATTATTTTAAATTTTGTCTGTGGGAGACATTTCTAAATTTACACTGAATCCCCACTAAGCTTTCTGGCTCCTGTAACTATTTTCTGAACAGCAAAATTTAGAGATCCATTGACACTGAAGTTCCAACAAAGGGTAAATCTTACTAGACTGAGGTTTACACTACCGTGTGATGTACTGACTCAGTCTTGTGCATAGCAATGTTTTTTTCCCCTCTGAAACACCCTTATTTCTTTTCTGCCATCACATCTTAGGCCACGCAGCCTTGACTCACACTGCAATCAGGATCTGTGCTGATGAAGATCTGCACCTCTACAGGTGTCCCCTCCTAACTCTGGTAAGAACTTAGTATCAGAGCAGAGGATTGTGCGTCTGATGTGCCTCTGATCACGGGACTGTGAACCCAGGGATCTCAGCAGGGCAGACCAATCACAAATTGCTGTGACTGTGTGGGAATTGGGTGAGACAGCTGCACTTTACCCTGCTGAACAGAACCACTGGCCTGTCTGTCTTCATTTTGTGCAAAATAGCTTCGTTTGATAGCTGTTTGATTTATCTTTCCAAAATTCTCTTTCATACCTGGCAATTCCAATCAAGAAAAAACAACGAGAACCTGGGTCAGAAGAGAAAAACACCCAGAGAGAGAGACTGCAGTTTTAAACTTAACAGATTTACGTAGGTGTGCGTCTACACACATTCTCACAGGCATGAGACTTCTCACACAGCTTTGTCATGGATGGCATAGACACATTAAACATCATAGGCTCAACACATTGGGCTTGCTAGGACTACAGATAGCCCCAGTTTTGTAGGATTTGACACGTGCAGAAAGTGTGATATTTTACTGGTTAAGGTAACATGAACATAATTAACATAATTTTTCCTTCTTCAAAAATAGTGAAACTGGAATGAAATATGAGATAGTGGAGGGGGAAAAAAGAAGAGAAATTTTTCCTGAGAACACAGGAAGGTTACAAGATAATGTAATGCTATTAATATCCATGAAGCTCTTTGAAGAAGTGGCTACAAGAAGGGATTTAACAGAAACTGGAAAGGACACATGGATGCTGTGGGCAAGACAAAGTTCTAGGCTTGTGAGATGGCATAAAAGTGGATTTGTCAACTGGCAAATACACAAATGTTAAAGTTTATGATGGGGATTACCTAAACTGAAAGAAATTAGAGGCCAGTGATGAGAAAAATAGAAAATAGACAATGCCCAGGGGTCTTGATAAATTAGTAACCTCCATCTTTCCTCCAGACATTATCATTACTACTTAGACTGAAAAATCAAACAAAATCTATGTTTTCCTTTATTAGCCTCAGGCTGACTGATGTTTGCAGCTTCAAAGTATACCCTAGAAATGTTAAAGCTATTTTTACAAGTTCAATGACTTCCTGGAACAAATTTTTGGACAGCTTTCAGACTGCCTTTCATGCAGTTTGAAGTACTCTGTAATATCATTTTGTACCTCATTTTTATAATGTCAAAATTACTGAATGTCATCTGCCTCTTACAGTGGATGCAGCTGAATCCATTAGACAACTCTTTCCCTATAATTAGAACGGAAATGTGATCTATGAAGCTTATTCAGAACCACTTTATATGGGAAAAGCTCAAAAATTCAACAGCTAGATCAATACAGAACAGTTCATAATAAAAATGCATATTGAGCTATATTCTGTAATACAAATGGCCATCTTCTTTCCCAAGATTTCATTAGATACAGAAACCTGCTACATATGTATGTTTACTTCCAGACTATTAATCTCTGCTTGTCTCAGAAGCATGTTCCTTCAATCAAAAGGTTTATAATTTAGAAACAGTGTTCTGTTTTTTATTGATTTTTTTTTTTTACTTTACACTTGGAAATGAAGAAAAGCTGAGCATAGATGACTTACCATTAGAAATATCATATTAAGCTATGCTAAAGTTATTAAGTTCTTAGGGTTTTTTAAGAGATGGGCCAAAAGGTAAGCCAGAGTCAAGCCAATTTCCCAATAGTTCCTCCACTGCTCTTTGGTTCTGTATTAGTTACACTTTTCTACAGCGAGCTGTCACTGTCCCAGACCATTGCCATGTATCAGGGAGCTATACTGTTATTTCCAGCACTCAACAGGAGGATGCCTGGGTTGTTCTGTCTCTCTCTATCACCACACACATATATATTAGAAAGATGAGCTCATTCATAAAGCAGTTCCATGGAGCAGCTGGGCCAAGCAATACCCACTCTGTGCACATATGTCAGTACGTAAGGTAAGCCTTACAAGACAGTGACAATGTGAAGGCAAAGTCCTAAACTGAAAAAGAAACATAAGTAGAACTTCCTAATAAAACTTGCTTCTTAGACTGCTTCTTATATATATTCATTCTAATATTTCCTGTAAGTTTGTTATGATCTTGAAAAGAAGTGGGTGAGAGTACCTTCTTTTAAACCACAGGAAGCATATTGCTTCATTTTAGTGAACTATTTATCAGAGCTATTGTAATTCAGTGTTTGGCAGCACAATACGAGAAAGAATGTAGATTAAAATCTAAAAGCATTTGCTGTGCTTGTTTTCAGTACTGTTTCAGAGAATCATACTTCCAGTCCCACCTAACTTAACAACAGTAATTTGGACTGCCACCTTTTTGCTCACTTTGTACAAATTAGTTGTTTTAATGGAAAATTACAATACCTTTGAGTTTCCAATTTTTTCATCATGTGAAATGACCTAAGAACAACTGACAAGAGGCAAAATTCATTTATCATAGCTTCAGCCATCTGTAACTAAAGTGAACTAAATTAACTGAATTAAACTATTTCCTGAGGCTGCCTGAAGGGAGGGCAATGCAATTCACCCACAAATGGATGTTAAATGTGTGGTTTCACAAGTTTTAAAGAAGCTCATAAACTATCATCCTTGTCAGAATAGACTGTTCCTCTCCAGCCCCCTGCCTGCCACTGCTCCTATCTTTTGTGCCAGCAGTTATGCAGCTATACAATAAACTTCATGGGCAAGCTGAATAGGCTAAAAATTAGCTGGCAAAGGTAAAAATGTTAATTTTACCACAGCTGAATTCTCCATGTGGCTGCACTAAGGGGCCAGAATGCTTTGGTATGGTGGCAGTGTAAGTTTATGCTTGAGTAAAGCTGTAATATATCTAGAGAAGAAGATGGGCAGTATGACTCACTTTCTGTTTCTTTTGCTCTCTAGTGTGGGCTGATAGGAAATCAATTCGAAGAGATTAGACTAAATGTCATTTATACACAACAAAAATTAAGGAAAATTACTAAGTTAGTTGTACTGCATGTCAGCCTGACTGTTGTACAACAGTGGAGTCCTAACTATAGTAAGATATTTAAGCCAACAAATCAACATTTCTTTAAAAAAAAAAAGGACCAAAAGCAAATGAAGTATTTGTATGTATAACAGAAGAGTAACTTTTCTGTTCATGAAATACAAGCTCCCTCTCGTGGTCAGACCATAACATGCACCATTACTCCATTAAATCAACACCTGCAAATCCTGTGAGTAAAAATGAGGATTCACTTATTCACTTTTATGCTTCAAGCAGCATTTACAATACAGTTATCAAAATAAATCTAAAAACCAAGCAATTCATTACCTTTTCCAAATTCACTTAGTACTTGTGCTGATTTTGGCTGGGTAATTTTCTTCATAGTACCTAGTATAAGGTTATTTTTTAAATTTATGCTGAACAGAGGTTTGATCATTCTGGGATGTCTTGGTTACTACTGAGCAGCACTTGCCCAGAACCAAGACCTTTCCTGTTTCTCAGCCCACCTCTCCTGCAAGCAGGTTGGAGATGCTCAAGGAGCTGGGAGGGGACACAGCTGAGACGGCTGACCCCAGCTGACCACAGAGATATTCCATACTGTATGGTATCACCCTCAGGATATATAATGCGGGGGAAAGAAGAAGGAAAGAGGATGGTATTTGTCTTCCCAAGTCACTCCTAGTGATGGAGCCCTGCTCTCCTGGAGATGGCTGAATATGTGCCTGCCCATGGAAAGTGGTGAATTAATTCCTTGTTTTGCTCTGCTTGAGTGCATGGCTTTTGCTTTCCCTATTACATTGTCCTTATGTCAACCCACAAGTTTTTCTCACTTCTACTCTTCCAGTTCTCTCCCCTGAATGGCCAGGGAAGAGTGAGCAAGTGGCTGTGCAGGACTGAGCTGCCAGCTGGGACTAAACCACAACAGCCCTTCAAATATTCTGTGGTGCAGTAAAGCTTAAGAAATAAGGTTTTTCTAAAAGTCCTGTCCCTGTATGTGCACAATTTCTAAAAAGATTTTGACAGTTACGAAAATACTCCTCAGACCTCTGTCAGAACAGTTCAGACTTATCCTTGGTCAATAATTAAATGATGCTAATGTCTTTTAATGGATTTTTGGGAAGTAACTAGCAAATCAGAGCAAACAGAAGATTCACATTAGCTCTATTGTTCCTGGACTTCCATCTCTGGCAAACCTACATTTACACTGGTATTAGTAGACATGCAATGACCATGCTCAGATGTTATTATTATCAAACAATTTTCTATATAATTTATGGAACTAAATGGTCTCCCACAATTTAGAAGGTAATTTAACTTAATCTATTTTCTACTGCCTATGTTATCAATATTTCTCCTTCATTCATGTACAACACAAAATAACAACATGAAATCAAAATTCACCTTAGAACATAGCAGAAGCCATACATAACCTTGAAGTAGCAAAACAGTGAATCCTTAATAAATTCAGCTGAAGTCTTTGTAAAAGGTCAAACCAGCTGCACTTCAGAAATTGAACTAATGAATTGCTAGAGAAAACACTTTATTAATAAAGACTTATTCAATTTTTCCTTCTGTAGAGGTAATGTGACAGCAGCAGTCTTTGCTACTCTGCAAAATGTCCTATATGGGTTATTGCTCTATTAAAAAATGGTGTGACCTCACATTCCTCAGAGTACAAAAGATAATTCATCAATACTGAAAAACTCTTTTAAAGAGTCTTTCCAAGGAATAGTTGGAATTGCCGGGATAGTTTTAAAGGACACCAGTGAATTACAGACAGTACTGTTCTTTGAGAATTTTTATTAAATATCTGTAAACAACATAGTTCAAGTATAGACTCATAGGCAGATAAAAATGGGACCAAAACAAGGTAGCATGGAGTCTTTACATCCCATTTACAAATTTGCACTATGTTTTTTACATACACGAAATAAAAAGTTATCAGAAAACCGTACTGCCTGTAATTCATTAACATCCTCTTGAAATATGCAGAGAGGCCCAGGAAATTAATTATGGATCATTTACAGTTGTTAAAGGTAAATTAATATTGACTAAATTAGCACCAACTTATATTTGTGCTCCATTCTCATTTAGGTTGTTGAGAAGTCTTTAAAACTCTTAAACTAGATTGACAAGTTGTACCTGCTATTTCCTTAAGTAGTGTTGTGTGATCATTTTCTGCCAAATTCACAAATCCAACTTGATTTCTGAAGTGATCAATTCCTTGAAAAGACAAATCCACTCTTTTTCCTTTCAGGAGATCTTCTACAAAAACCTTGCTGTCTGAAAGAGCACCAACTGCTCTGTCAAGAGGAAAGAAAATATCAGTGTCAAATATATTTCTGCTGTTAATATTGCTATTAATCATTTATCAATAAATGTAGCACAGACTCTTTATTATCAATTTATTATCTACTATGGTACTTTTGCACTACTTTCTATCGATACGTTTGTTATTATTTTTATTATTACCACCACCTTTTTATAAAGTTGAAGTGGTTCATACACTGTGCTGCAAAACCATACAAATAATAAGGCAGAGTTAGCAGTGGGTGTAATTCCTCAAAAGAATTTATCTCAGTCCTCAAGGTATCCAGATACTAACATGACAGTGTCCCTATTACTTTGTGCATCCTATTTAAATCAGATGATTACTCAGAAGTATTTAGTTTTCCATTCTTAAATTAATTAAGGTTTTTCTTCTCCTGATATGTTAGTTGAACTAAGATTCTTCTTCAGTAAAAATTACTACAGTGCTAGTTAAATTATAAACAGATGTGATATTACTTATATAATGATAAAATTACATGGAAATTAAAATTCAGCTCATTTACTGTTACTAAAAGAAGTACTATCTCAATTTACCTTTACTTTCTGTAAGAGCTAAGAAGCATGCACACAATAACTGCAATAACAGGGTACAAACAGTTTAATAATCATCTTAATTAGCCACATTAAGTGTATGTACAATTACATGAAATAATTGTTTTGACCTGCACTTAAAGTGATTCAAATTCTAAACAAAAACCACATAAACATTCTTAGTGTTTTCAAGCGATCTCTTAACAACTCAGAGTTTTAATTCTTTTCAATGTACCTGAAATTAATCTTTCCCCCAAATCGATGCAGACTTTAGAAACACTAGATGGCAGTAATAGGTTAAACATTCCCCAAAGAGGTATTTCTACTTTTTCTGTCCTAGCTGGATGAAAGCAATTACCATGATTTCTACAGTAGGTTAAATTATTTCATTGAAGCCTGTAGAATTCCAAGAATCTATACACATTCCCACTGTGTTTAACAAGGTGGACTCTTGATGTGAACTGTGCATCAACTGGAACCTAGGCCAAGTTAAGAAACACATGAAGGTCGATTACATGACCAAATATCCTTCATTGATAGAGCCCTCCTGTGGTCTTTTTACAGGGCTTTAATCTGTAAGCTAGAAGTATTTTAGCTCCTTTATAACAATTTTAAACAACAATGCCATTACTTGTACCTTGGCAAAGTTATTTTACTTTAAGTTTAGTCTCTGTCACCTACCCTCTTATCACTGTTAGACAAGCCCGTTCCTGTGTCTTCCCTATGTGCTGTACTTCAAGAACTTTCAAAACACCATCTAATACTGGTTCTACGTGTCGAATTACTTCACTTGTAAGCAGGCATAGATTTATTTACCAACATCAACCTAAAAATTGGTCCAAAACAAGTACAGATATTTCAAATACACTGAGTTAAATTAGGTTAAAGCTTGCAGAGGGCTTTTAAGTATTGTTTCATGAAGGTATCTAAAATCCATCTCTAGATTTTTTAAATGTGAGAACTAGTCCACAGAAAGCCCATGGAAAGCTCTGTTTCTCAGCTGGACAAAGATTTGTATTTCCATACTGTGGAGTCTGCTGCAGAACTCACTGTGTACCCGAGTATACCAAATGAGCTCTGTGAAAGGTCAATCCACACAGTGCAGTGTGCTTTCAGTTAGGCACTGTGGCATCCAAGATCTAGTTCTACTTTTTCTTTTATTTTTAATCTTGCAAACACTAAAATATGCAGCAAAATAATTGTCATCTCACTCTAGCTATCTTGCCTTTTTTATTCTATCAACTGCTTTATAATGTCTAAAAATTGCTTTGTAAGAATAATACACAAGGACAAACATTTCCACTGAAATCAATAGCTAAAAACACAACAGTGATATTTTCTTGTTATTCCATACCAAATAGTATTTACAATGCCATCTAGTAATTAGACTCAGTGCAACTAATCCACAGAGATACCCAGAAAGTTTACAAGCACTTTGATCTAAAGTCAAAAAGGAAATTGAAAAATTAAACAACATATTTTAAGTGAACACAAGCTAGAATTATAGAAACTGTGCCTGTTTTCTTTTTATACTGTTGTAATGTAAGTATTG
Source organism: Cisticola juncidis (assembly GCA_013400215.1). Lineage (NCBI taxonomy): Eukaryota > Metazoa > Chordata > Aves > Passeriformes > Cisticolidae > Cisticola > Cisticola juncidis. The sequence continues at coordinate 247,708 of VXBR01009219.1, read as the reverse complement.
TAGCACTTAAAATTCATGAAGTTTCCTTTAAGAAAATTCTGAGTTTTAATCTCCTGTTAGAAAAAGAGATCTCTCAAAAAAAAGGCAAACTCAATTCCATCAGTTCTGTTATTTGTAATGCAAAGGTGAGATTCAGAGTCTTTGACAGAAAAATAGCAAGAAAAACTTGACACTATAATCTCATAATGAGGCATTTGCTGCAAAGGCAGGCATCCTGATTGCTAGCACCTGATCCCATGACTATGCATACAGTTAGCAGAAAGTGGAACTTCTTGGCTTGAAGGGACTGCTGTCATGACTCTTGATTGCTTTCTTTCTAGTTTCAAAATCTCACATTCTTGATTTCATTTAGTCCTACAAAAAAGATGTATAGTGTATTTATGAAGGCTAGACCACAGTCAATCAGTTAGGAAACTCACATGGGAATTGCAGGTCTGGATTCTCTTAGAAAGAGCGGCCTAGAATACAGATCTTCCATTTTCAGGGTGAAAGCTGTATGTACTAAAATACCATACAAAGGGCTTTGTGCTGAATTGAATGTTATGTTTAGCACATTCTTATCACGCATTTGACTTCAAATAGCATTCAACACATTTCATTTCTGTATAGACAGAGGCACTATTGTGCAAACACAGTTGAAAAACTGTAGATATCTAAGTAACTTAATGCATCCAAACCTAAGGATCTGTGAACTCTCAGATGCCCAGTTGACTAGCTGCACTTTGTTTTGAGAGATTACTCTCCCCTTACATTACTCCATTATACACAGGTTATTTTGCCAGCTTGGATCTTGGTTTCTTTCCATTAACCAGGTATCAAAAATTGGTGACATAAGAAAAAGACAAATTCAGCATTTTACTCTTTGAGATCTCCCAAAAGATTAAACAAAAAAACATCAGTTATGTTTTTTTTAATCTCATTTAAAAGAACATGCAGTCTAGAATACCTGAGGATAGCTGAGCTAGAAACCTATAAGAGGCATCTTGTCAGGGAAAGGGTGAATCTCTGAGGAAGTTGCTGCTGACTAGAGCACAGTTCTGAGTGCCTGGACTGTAGAGTTCTGCTGGGAGAGGCAGAAAAGAACTCTGTAAATCAGTGCTTCAGTGGCATTCAGACAGTGAAGCTGAGAAGGGGCTCACAGAGTAGCAGAATATCCTGAATTTGAGAATATTTGATTTGGTATACAGTTTTGGACGCTTAATAAATCCTCATGAAGAGGCATATGTGCTTTGAGGTATTATCCCATGCTCCTTTTTTTTTAAAGTTTGTACTTCAAACCCTTAAAACAAAACTCACATAAACACCTGATGGTTGTTCTACCAATTTTCAGGTGCTATCACAGTTTACTCATTAACCAGGCACATGGAGAGGGGAGAGAATCTGCCAGATCTAGTATCCTTTGCCTTTTTAGTCTCTGTTTCTGGCTGTTTCTCTCCCCTTATATCAGACTATTGAACATGCTGACAAATTTGCATCTTCACAGGACAGGCAGGAGTATAGAGATCTCAAGGATATAGCATTCAAAGCAAACAAGTGTGTAAAAACAAGCCGACCCCTCTAGATATACTGATCATTCATTTTAGGTGTGTCAAATGCTTTCGGTCAAAATACTTCTACTTATTAGAAGCATGCCCATGACTACCAAATGGTTTCTACATACTGCCTTGGAATATCACTTTCTTATGAGCAATCTGCACTTCAACAGATTTTTAATTCCCCTGTCCCCTATATCAAAACATTGGTTTAAGAGAATTACTTTAGCAAACATAAGATCTGTGAGTGCAAGTTCAGCACACAGGAGGAAAAATGCAAGGGAAAAACACATACTTTGTTCAGAGCTCATGATATACCATAAGCTATGAAAATGGCTAATATTAAGACTAGCATTTTAAAAACAACATGAATTAAACATTCGATAACCCTAGAAAATTAGGGCTGTAGGACTGACAAAAAAAGTGTCAGTTAACTCTGCCAGTCTTCATGAATACATCATGCAAAAATACTAATATATACTTAATTTACACTAAATACGTACATGCTAATTTCTTCTTCACTGGATAAATGCATCACTAACATGGTAACATGCAGTGAGCCAGAGCGAACCATTGCTTTGGAAAGCCTTTGATCCTTTTGTATTATTGCATCTTGGACAGCCTGAATACCACCAGTAATCTGGGAAAAAAGACACAGAAACAACAGTTAGCCACTGCAACAATTACTGTATCCCATCATGCAAGTGAACAAGAAAGCACACAAACGAAAAACAAACATTTATGCAAAAACCATTCTAGCAGAAGAAAGTTTTATCCTCTGATAAAGCTGTGCTAAATGACCTGAGTGAACCCAAACTGGGTACAAATGGAGTGATTAATAAATTACTGGACACTCCCCATTCCCTTCCATAAGTATCATAAACTCCTGAAGCAAATTAAAATCATCCAGTTTTACACTGCCAATAATACCAATATAAAGCTTCTTCAAGGAATTTATCTGCCCACTCTGCTAAATGTCTATCTTGCTATGTGCAGGTAAGTGATTGGAAAAAAATGATTTTTGCAGGACTGGGCTCATACAAAACCAGAATATTCAGTAAATAATTTGTAGAGCTATCTGATTTGCAATTCAGGTTATATTGTCCAATAGACAGATATAATGTATATACACCCTTCAAATGTATTTAGACAAATTTCCTTGCAACAGGTATAGAGTTCTAACTTTAACAGTCTTTGTCTTTAAAAATACTGGAATTACATTTTTTTAATTGAAAATTATTTATGTGGTTATACATGCTCTATAAATTGTATCCAAAATGTTTACTTTGCTTGACATTATAATAGTTGTATTGTAGCAATTTAAGAAACAAAACACCAAAAACCTGCAACAATTATTGAGTACGTTAGTGAAAATTAAATCTAGTCCAATAAACCTGATCATCTGACAAAATAAATTACTTCTTAAAACACGGTGAGCAAAGATATTCCAGACAAATCATCTTTGGTGTATAAAGTCTAAAAGAAGCACGTTAAAAACTCCAATCTCACTTTTTCATTGTTTATTTATTTGAAATTCAGTGGTGAATACTTCACAAACAATATACTGCACAAATTTGACTTTTATAAGATAAGCACAAGGAGCTCTTAGGTATAAAAAAAGCATTGATATATTTTGGTAGCTCTGTTAATCAAAAGGAACACATAAATTTCCTGGGAAAAAACCTGACAATCTAATGGGAGTGTTCAGGATTTTTCTGACTGAATTTCTTAAGATGAGTTTTGCCATGCAGTTTTACCTAATGAGCCATAGATATCTAGTAGTGTCATATAAATGTAACTAAATTATAACTCAAAGGAACCAATGCTAGTGAGGGTAGGGAGGACAGAAGGTAAAAGCTACTTGCCAGAAAAGGGGATATGGCATTTACAAAACCACAAGTATCTTAAGTCATCTCGGACATATGAAGAAAATTCCACCAACATTTTATCATAAACCATGTTTTAATAAGATCATTTTCCTTCACATGTCAGAATTGATCTTATCCTGGATAAATAACAATTCCATTGTCTTAGATACAGGAGGAATTTAACCCATATTTAAGCAAAGAACTGGTAAGTGTGATCCTGGCTAATTACATCGTATTGACTGAAAAATTATTTAAGTTTATAAGCTAAAGACAAAAAAAAAGAAACAAAACTCAAAAAATAAAGTTCAAAATAAAAGGCCTCAACTACTGATTTCAAGATCTCCTCTCCCATTACTTGGAATACATTATTCTGAAGAGTAATACAATAACACAGTTTTGCTGGATATATAACACAGTATTGCAAGGATACTTCTAGTAAGTAAATGTAAAGCTTTAAAGATTTAACAGATCAATAGTAATTATAGTCAAGACTGGAGAACCCTGAAAGGCTAACCCATCAAGTGATAACACATCTTGTAAGTTATAACATAAAAAAGCCCCTAAATCCCCAAACAAATAGAAAAAGATACAATGCTCATAGTCCATTTAACTATTTTTGCACCATTCAATATGAATTCAAAATTTATAAAATGAATTTTGAATTATGAATTATATTTGAAAATAATGCAAAGTTCAATATAAAATCAAAATTAATAGAGCAACACTTTTGACTTCTGAAGATTCAAAACAATTAATACAGGAACAAGGAAATTGTTCATTTTCCAGGAGGAACAGTTGATTAAATGTTTCCGAAATACCCTTTATTACAAAATGTCCTCTGTGTAAAGCTTAAATTACTACATAAAAGTAGTAATATAAAGAAGTAATACTAATGCTTAAAATACTTCACTGGAATAAAACCAGATCTTCAAAAAAATAAAGGTCTCTCATTACCAACTGAAACACTACCAGCAATTACCAGATTCACTCTGGCTATCAAGAAACTAGGTGTCTCAGTTTTGGCTAATATTGCCTATAAAAATTCCAACGTGTGTTTTCTACTTTCAGAACAACTCTACCTCTAAGGCAAGTACAAATAAAAACATCTAGCGAAGTCCTGAAATTCCCAAATGCTCTGAGATATAATTTAAAGAGTTTATTTTTTACCTCTGTAAATGATATGACTAAATAATGACATATAAAAAACCAAGCACGCTTAAGACCTTCCCAAGCAACCCCTGGGCATAGGAACAATTGTCAGCAGGAATTCTCAATTATCAGATTATGTAACACCTATATTATGCTTGCATTTGTTAAGTCATGGAATCTATTAAACAGATCTGGAAGAAAAAATATTTTAGAATAAGATGTCACAAAATATATCCTACAATATTTGTATCAGGCTATCCTGGATCTTATAAAACCAGCCTTTGCAATGTCTTCTTCACATATTATGTTTTGAAGAATCAAAGACTGCAGTGTCATTTTCAAACCTATTTTATTCTCATTTCATATTTTCTTAATCTTCTTTTACTTTTTCAGAGAACTGATAATACAGATATAGGATGACTTAAAATTCATCTGAGATAGTTCATGATATTAAACAACCCCACAAACTAAATTTGCAAATGGCGTTAAACTGCTGGGTTCAACCTTTTGAACATAAGGCACCTAGTTTGCTTCTTTCAGACACAAAAGATATCAAAGATGTACCAGAAACAACCTGCAGCATGTAAGACATCATTTTCACTTACTGCCTAAACGAGACAACTCATGTAACTGCAAGGAAATACATTTTTTTAAAGAGCTCTTTGCATTTCCTGAATCCATGTGAACAACATCTCACTAAAACAACAGTTGTTAGAATTTTAAATAAGATGAACCATTTTACTGGAAAATGCTAAACTACAAACTGCCAAGTTAAAACAGTAAGAGATCCAAACATAAATTTGTATCTACAAAGAAATCTAAAAATATTGCTAGAGTTTGTCTTATTAAATTAAATAGGAATGTCTCTCTTCCTTATTCTATGTGAACAAAATAGGCAATACTGTAACACTACAGAGGGGAAATTTCAGTCAGCTTCAGTAAAATCCATAAGACTGACAAAGTGAATAAAAAATATAAGTATTTTTCCTCTAATCTTCTTTAGAAAAGCAATTTTATTCACAAAAAATGTTACATAACATAGCATTACTCATTGAATAGATTGCTAATGTTTCTTTGAAAATACTTGAAAAAAATTGTTTTGCCCAATATCAAACACTGTTCTTCTAATAAAACACATGCAGCTGTTGAAGTAATTCTGGTTATACCAAATAAGTATAATAAAGAATATCACCTTTGGATTAGTAATTGGAAGAGAAATGAAATAATTTGGCTGATATTCTTTATTCTTTTTCTTCTTTCTCTCAATGCCTTCTTCAATTTCCCTTCCAGTAGTCCGCTTTCTTTTTTTCTTAATACTTAGTTCAGAAGTTGCATACACTGAAGAGAAAAAAAAAGTTACTTTCAGCACGCAGACATTTAAAGAAAGACACCCAATATTACACCAACAGGAGCTGGACTTCAGTCAACTGACTGGAGCACGTCTTCCTGCTCACCTTCTCTGCCCATGCTCTGAACTGACTGGAATCCAAGTCTGACCCAAATTAATGTAACCATACAAGTGAAGTGCCACACCTGAACCAACAGCCTACACCTCTAAGCAGGGTTTATAAACTGCTAACACGCAGACACGTGGCTTCCAAACCACTGAGCCTCCCTAAGCCAACATATGCAGCAGGACGATAGGCCTGCAAATTGTCCACACTTGAACATGGATATGACTGTGGAGCAGAAGGGCAAATATTAAACTTCAAAAATCCCATGCATTCTGCATTTTGAAATATAAAATGTAGTAATGTATAGGATTATTAAAGCAAAAGGTTGTAGTAGACTAAGACTAACTTATAGCACAGGAACTAAACCCAACCCAGAAGAAAATATCCCAGCCAGATCTGCTCTCTAGCTCCTACCTTCCCAGAGACACCTGATGTTGTGAAAGAAATGTGTGTGTCCTCAGTTCTTCCTTTGCACATAACTGTTTTTGTCTTGGCTCATTTCCTTGAGCCTTTACAGAGCCTCTCCCACCACACAGCCTGATACATACCCATAAGCTGCCCAGGCTGCAGACATCCACTGTCCAATTAGAAGTGTAATTCCAGCTCCATGCTGGGAATACATCTATTGAAAGACAGCTCACAAAACCCATCACCTGAGAAGCTCACATACAGTAATGTGAATTGACATATGAATTGTCTTTGTTCTGTGACTCATTGCTCCACAGGATAACAAAAGGATGAATTCTTAATATGCTCAAGTGCTGCAGGACAGAATGCTAATGAGAGGCTCTGGACAGTAACCTGTTTGCAGGGAGAATGTTCCATGTGCATGGCCCATGTGTCCATGCCAACAGACAGGACCAAGAACTGAGTGCATGATGAGTCTATGCTTTCACATTACTTCTGTTTAATGTACTTACTAGCACATTCATCTTCAATATCTGTGTCCACAAACGGCATTTCTGCCATTAGAGAGTCTACTGAATCAACAGTACATGCCTCTTCTCTCTGTTGTGTTTTTTCCTCATTCTTTTTAAAGATTTTCTTTTGCTGTATATTTTCCAGCCCATCTGTAATATATTTAAAGTAACACACTTTCAGTTTTAGTTTTTGATATAAACAGCTAAGAGACATTATACATAAGCAACATACCAAGTAAACATTTCATTAATTATCTGCAAATAAATACTGACATATAACCCTGCAAGGATATGTTCTTCTTCTTTGTCAACAGATCAGTAAAAATACCTTAACATTTTATGTGAAATAGCAAAAACAGAGAGTTCTGCTTTCTATATTTTAATAACCTATGGTCTTGTTTGGTTCCAAGTAAATCAAATTATTGCAAAAAAGAAGAAAAACCCTCTTATAACTAAGCATAAAAAACCCCCTTCAAACATCACATAAAAGTTCTTTTTGAATTACAGTAATAGCTTATGAAATTCAGTGCAGAAAAACATTGGCAAATCAATTCCACAGTAAACACACTGAAAATGAGGCATGAAGAAGGAGGAAGGGAATCATTCCACATATAACAAAGGGTTCTCAGCTGACTCTATTCTTCAGGAATGAGATGATTACTGTATTCCTGCATCTGCCACTCAGTATAGTATGTTTTAGAGAGCAACGATCTGAATTTCTCATTCTAAAAACTGACTTTTTTTTAGTATTTAAGCTAAAGAAGGAAATTGGTGTAAGTGAAAAACCATCTTGCATGTACAAACATACACATGAAGCTGTACCTCAGAATAATACCACAATCACAGAATATTTGAGTTAAGTAGGACAGAATAATGCCCAGTAACAAGTTTTTAAAAAAGTCTTTTTCCTCAAGAGTACTAACTGAGCATGACTCATTTCCTTATGTCTACTTCACATTTCTGCATCAGTAGAAACTCCAATATTGGCATATTAAGTTATACCTTAAAAAAAAGAATGAGCAAAATCTTCTCTAGCAGCAAGCAATGGGCATATAATCAGGCACCCAGCAATACTCTTTTGGGACAACTCCACAAAGGGATTACTGTAGTGGAAGGAGCCGTATGTTAGAACTGCAGTTTATCCCAGGACAGCTCATTACTGCAGACAACGCACTTTCAAAGCTCCTCTCATGGCCAGTGCAGATGGCCCAAATCTGGCCTAAGAGGAAAATCCAGCAGCGAAAGTGTGCACTGTGTTCTTGAGGCATGCAAGGCTACGCACGCATAAAATCGATATTACAGACCCAGTGTTGGTGATTATCACCCTCTGGAATGTTTCTTATACATATCACTTCATGCTAGGGAAGATAAGTAAAAGAACAACCTGATTAAATGCTAATTTGCTTCAGGCTAAAGATGGGAGGCATAAATCACTCTGTGGTTGGAGTCTGACACCTAACTTTATCCCCCCAGGCTATTCAAAGGAAACAAAGTATTTAGATTTGTTACTTGTTATCCCTGCAGACACTAAAGAACTATGCATAACAAACAGATATTACAGCATTAATAAAAATGTTACTTAACATTTAGATTACAGCTCACATAAAACAGATTGTTTCTGGTATCCACCAGCATACAGAAAATAACCCTGGATCCAAAGAGATCTCAAAGTGAAGGACAAGACAGAGGTCCATGAAATTGACAAACAAGTAGGTCAGGCTGGGACAAAAAACCTCAAAATTCAGCAGTGCAGAATCATCATCAACTGGGAGCAACAGGGGTTTTTTAAGGTAGCATCAGCTACAGAACAAGGACTCATAAATCTGAGGGGTGTGTATTAAAGATTACAGGTTTCCTTTGCTCTGTCTGCTCAGAAAGCAACATACTTGTATCACTTTACAAAATGCTGCCTCTTCACAATAGTAAAGGCACAGTTAAAGTAATTAACAATGCACCTTCAGTAAACTGAACTGAGCAGGCACTGTGCCAAAATTCTACAGGTTGTGCCTCTACCAAAAAAAAAACTCCCTCACTTTTTTGGAAATACTAGTTAATGAAATCAGCAACAAAATTCAAGAGTTGCATTCTAGTTACTAAAACAACCTGAAAACAATCCTCAGAAGTCTTGACATAATGCTGATAATCTGAAACCTACAGTACAAAACCAGCTTCTGTAGGAACTCCTTGACCATCAAGCTCTAATAGGGTAAGCTCTTTTTTCTTAATTGTATGCTTAATTATATTTGCCTGAATTTCATATATGAGTAGGTGTATCTATTATTCCTTTATTTGTATTTAAGTGACTGCTGATTTCACCAGCACCTGTCTTCTGTTCCAGCAGAAAAAAAAATATATCATGATACACCTACTTCATAAAGGGGAGACCACAAAACTAAGGAGCAATAAAACATATTTGATTGTGCTCTGATCCCACCTGCCTTCTCTACATACTCAGATGATTATTTCAGATAGAATAATCTTCTATTATTTGACATATAAGTATCACAGATCACAGTGAGACTTGATCTTCAGGCACTGTTCCCTGTTCATTATGTAAATGTGTTAAATAGATTTATCGCGGAATCAATTAGGTTGGAAAGACCTCTGATCACCGAGTCCAATTTATGACTGAACACCACATTGTCAACAGGGGCCTGGCACTAAGTGCCATGTCCAGTCTTTCCTTAAACAGAACCAGAGACATGACTCCAACACCTCTCTGGACAGCCCGTTCCAGTATCTAACCACTCTTTCCATGAAGAATTTCTTCCGAATGTCCAACATAAACCTCCCCTGGTGCAGCTTAAGTCTGTGTCCTCTTGTTCTGTTGCCTGGGAGAAGAGGCCAATCCCCATCTGTGGAGGCTACAGCCTATTTCCCGGTAGTCGTAGAGAGAGAGATCCCCCTGAGCCTCTTTGTCCAGGCTAAAAAACCCCCAGCTCCCTCAGCTGTTCCTCATCAGGAACAGCTCCAGACTTTTTACCAGTTCCATTGCCCTTCTCTGGACATGCTCGAGCACCTCAATGTCCTTCCTGAATTAAGGGGCCCTGAGCTGGACACAGGAGTTGAGGCATGGCCTCATCAGTGCCAAATACATTGGGACAATCACCACCCTGGTCCTGCTGGCCACGCTATAGCTGATCCAGGCCAGGATGCCATTGGTCTTCTTGGCCACCTGGGCAAATTGCTGGCTCATGTTCAGTCAGCTGTCAAAACCAGTACCCCCAGGTCCTTTCCTACTGGGCCACTTTCCAGACACTCTGTCCCCAGCCTGTAGTGCTGCAGGGGATTTTTGTGGCCAAAGTGCAGGCCCCAGCACTTGGTCTTGCTGAACCTCGTATCACTGAAACCAGCCCATCAATCCAGCCTGTCCAGATCCTTCTGCAGAGCCTTCCTACCCTCCAGCAGATCAACACCCAATTTGTTCTTGTCTGTGAATTTGCTAGTGGTCAACTTAATCCCCTCATCCAGATTATCAATAAAGATATTGTACAGCACTGGACCAAACACTGGGGACACCTAGTGACCAGCTGCCAACTGGCACCATTCACCACCTCTCTCTGGGCCTGGCTGTCCAGCCAGTTCTTAACCCAGCAAAGAGTGCACCTGTCCAAGCCATGGGCTGACAGCTTTGCCAGGTGTACGCTGTGGGAGATGGTGTTGAAGGCTTTGCTCAAGTCCAGGTAGATAACATCCACAGCCTTATTCTCATCCACCAGGTGGGTCAGCTGGTCATAAAAGGAGATCAGGTTGGTCAGAAAGTATCTGCCTTTCCTAAACTTGTGCTGCCTGGGTCTGATCCCTTCGTTGTCCTGCCTGTGCTGTGTGACCACACTTACGATGCTCTGCTCCATCACCTTGCTGGGCATTCCAGTCAGGCTGCCAGACTTGTAGTTCCCTAGATCCTCCTTCCAGCATTTCTTGTAGATGGGCATCACACTGGCCAGCCTCCAGTTGCCGGGACCTCTCCAGTTAGCCATGACTGATGATAGATGGATAATGGACAGTGGCCTAATGAGCTCTTCTGCCAGCTCCCTCATCACCCTAGGATGGATTCCATCCAGCTTCATACACTTGTGAGCATCTAAGAGGTTAAGAAGGTCACTAACTACTTCCTCCTAGATTACAGGGTTCCATTCTGCTTTTCCTCCCTGACTACCACTCAGTTGGAGCCAGCTGCCCCGAGGATAACAAGTCTTACTGTTGAAAACTGAGGCGAAGAAGGTGTTAAGTACCTCAGCCTTTTCCTTGTCTTTGGTGACTTCTCTTCTCCATGTCCAATAAAGAATGGAGGTTTTCCTTGGCCCCCTTCTGTTATGAACGTACTTATAAAAATACTTTTCATTTTCCCTAACAGAAGTAGCCAGAGTAAGTTCTAACTGAGCTTTCATCTCTCTAATTTTCTCTCAACATGAACTAACAACACCCTGAAATGCTTCAGACTTGCCTGTCCCTTTTTCCAAAGGTGATATATCCTCTTTTTTTCCGCCAAGTTCCTGTGAAAGCTCCCTGCTTAGCCAGGCTAGTCTTCTTCCCTACCAGCCTGTCTTTCAGCACACAGAGACTGCCTGCTCCTGTGCCTTCAGGATTTCTTTCTTTAAGTATGTCCAACCTTCCTGGGCACCTTTGTTTTTAAGAGTTACTTCCCAAGGGACTCTCTAAATCAGTGTCTTGAACAGGCCAAAGTCTGTCCTCTGAAAGTCCAAGGTAGAGGTTTTGTTGATGCCTCTCCTTACTTCACCAAGTACTGAAAATTCTTATCGCATTGTGATCGCTCTGCCCAAGGCAGCCTCTGACCACCACATCTCCCACCAGCCCTTCTCAGTTCATAAAAAGCAGGTCTAGCAGGACACTGCCCCTGTAGGCTCCCTCACCAGCTGTGTCAGGAAGTTAACTTCCAAATGCTCCAGGAACCTCCTAGACAATCTCCTTTCCACTCTGTTGGGTTTCCAGCAGACACTGGCAGGCTAAAGTTTCCCACAAGAACAAGGTCTGGTGATCATGAAACATCAACCAGCTGCCTACAGGATATTCCATCTGCCTCTTCACCCTGGTTGGATGGTCTGGAATAGACTCCCACCAGGATATCTGGCTTACCAGCCCTCGCCCCTGATTCTCATCCCTAGGCACTCAACCTTACCACCACTATCCTCAAGCTCTGTGCAGTCAAAGCACTCCCTGAGGTACAGACACCCCACTGCCTCTTGTTCCTCGCCTGTCCCTTCTGAAGAGCCTGTAGCCACCTGCTGCAGCACTCCAGTCATGACACTCACTCCCTACCCTTTCCAGTTCCTCGTGTTTGTTACCCATGCTGCAGGCACTGGTGTAGATGCACTTCATCTGGGCTGCCCATTTCACCCCGTAACTCTGGCATGCAGGCCCTAGGCTTATCCCTGGTGAGCCTGGTCTCATCCCCTTCCCCTTTCAAACCTGCTCAATCAGCCCTGCCAACTCATTGTCTAGAATACTTTTACCCCTGTTAGAAAGGTGAACACCATCTGCAGGCCTGATGCCTCATAAATCTCCCCATGATCAAAAAAGCCCAAATTCCACCAACGGAACCATCTTTAAGCCACTTGTTGATCACATGGGTTTTCCTGTTCCTTCTGGCATTCATCCCTGATACCAAAGGACTCAAGGAAAACTTCACCTGTGCTCCTGACCCTTCAACAAGACAATCTGGTGCCTTGAAGCTCTGTTTGATTACGCTGGTACTTCTCTCATCAGCCGCATCACTGCGAACCTGGACAGCCAGCAGTGGGTAGTAACCAGTGAGCAGAATTAGCCCATGGAGCCTCTTGGTAATATCCCTTACACAGGCCACAGGAATTCATCAAACTTTCCTGTGGAATGGGTCCAACCAGCATACAGGGCCCACAGTTCTCCTCAGAAGACGTCACCCACTACAACTACCCTTCATTTTTTCTTAATACCTGTATTTGTGATCTGCCTGGTTGACTGCACTGGCCTGGAAGACCCTCCAGATAAACCTTCTTCTCCACTATTGTCTGCCTGACCCTCAAGATCCAGGGCCTCCTACCTATTCCATAAGGGCACGTGGGGAGGCAAGGGATGTCAGGAAGGGGATTCTTCTACCTCTCTGAGCAGGGACCTTTTCCCATTCCCCCTCCTCTACCTGACGGCAAGAGGGTTGGGGCTCCTTAACTCTTGCTGAGATTTCACATGCTGCTTTCTATTTATATTTTTAATAACAAATGAATCCTTTAGAGACAGTTTAACTGAGATACACCTGCTATACAAGCACGTGGTCTTAGTGTCGATGCATTTTGAACCTCCAGTGCTGGCACTGCAGCTTACACAGCTAAGGAACTACTACTATTACTAATAACAATAATAATAAAAAAATTTCATGTGGAAAAAATGGTGGGGTTAGTATTCAGCCAAGTCAGATACACAGGAAACTAAAAAGAAAAGGAGTAGTAGTCAACTCAGGGGAGGAAAAAGGTAGATTTAGTGTTCAATCAGGTCGGATATATACACTGCCGGCAAGCCCAGGACTGAGAGAGGCAGGCAGGGAAGCGCCGGAGCCCTATCAACAAGAGCGCACAATTAAGTTGTAAAGTTTTCCCCTACGCCCCAGCACGCCCCCCACTCCCCGGCGTCCGCCCGCAGCCCAGGGGAGGCTGGAGCGGGGCCTCGCCGCCGCCTGCCCTCTGCCCCCGCCCCGCGCCGCTGCCCCGCCGCCCCTCACC
>VXBR01009219.1:206684-234018 GCA_013400215.1 Cisticola juncidis | reverse complement strand
GCCCCTCACAGCCATCGGCGCGGCCTGAACCCGAGATCCGCGATGCGAGCGCAGCTTGCACTCGGTATCTTAGCGAAAAGTGGCTGCCCCGGCGCTCGCCCCAACGGGGGCCTGTAGCCAGCCGGAGTGGCGTCCCTCACAATAACGGGCTGTAGCTTAGGGTGGCAAAGCGGTAATTAACAGCAATTTAGAGCGGTCCGGGGGAGAATAGGCAGTCTTGCTCTGAATGTGCTCTGCTTTACGCAGCCCCGGGCACTCTGACCGCTGGCACTCCGGGCTCTGCTCGGGCTATACAGTCGCGCGTTGGGAATGGCCTCAAGGGTGATAAAGTGCATAAAGAATAGAAATGTTGAGTTTCGCTAAAGTTACTGAATAGATCTTAAAATCTGACTGGCAGAGAAAGACAAAGGGATGTAAAGGTATGCACACGGGATTGTAAGAGTGGCTGGATCTAGTGGAGAAACAGATCAAAAGGGCTGTATATGGGAGAGGCTTCTTGTCTGGGGGAAGGAAGGGGAGACGGTCTTTTCCTGCCTAAATAAAGACTTGATGCCTCTTGGAAGCCAAATCCTGTCAGGGCGTTTGATGGGAGAAGCCAAGCAAAATGCTCCTGGATCTTTTGCTGATTGGCTTATCCATGTAAACCAGATCTGAGGGTGCAGGTGGTATATATGCACATAAAGTTTCCTACTTTAATTTTTAAGTACAGTAAGGATGGTGTCACAACTCATGAGTAGACAGGTGATGTTAGTTGTAAATTCTCATCGGGCTGAACTCTTGCATTTTTAACTTAGGCAACCAGTCCACTGTTGGGTCTCGAGTTGTTGGCTAACAAGCCCTTAAATTCTTAGAATGTATTTCCACAAATATGGTGGCTAACAAGTCCTTAATTTTATATCATACACATATTATTACAGTCTCAACTTGCAAGACGAACTACTCAAAGGTGCTGGCCCAGAAACTACAACACACTTCTATAAGCTCCCCACACCCACAACAAAGTTCAATATGGGAGGTAGAATATGGCAGCCATGTTTTGCCCAGGCAAAGCAAGCAGGTAGAGAAATAAAGAAAAGGAGGAGAGAGTACAAAGAATATTACCAGTCCTCAGATCCTGCATTGGTCCTGCTGTGTTGAAGGGTTCTGGAGTTGAGGCCTTGAGAAGGAAAGTGAAAGAGTGTGAGAGGGTCTGACCTGCTTTCTTTTATAGATAACCTGGTGCAAGCCTCTTACGTAAACCAGATCTTTTGCCCTGTTTTGTTCATGAATGCACAGCCAGCCCTTGGAGCCCTCCCACAGGAGGTGAGTGGGGACAGGGGCACTGAGCACAAGTGTCAAGGTGAAGCAGGAAATTGGGTCAGAACAGCGCTGCCCCACCTCTACATCTTTAGAACGCACCTTTCCCATTGTAACAGTCACAGTGTTTGAGACCAAAAATGCTCCTGCCTGGTTCTCCACAGAAGACAAAAACAAATAGAATAGCTGGAGAAACAGCATGGCTACTGGAGGTTAGAAGCTGGTTGAAAGAAGAGTGAAAAAAGAGGCCAGTTCCTGTATTTGGCTCCTCGTTATTTTGATCCATTTTAAGCTGTTTAACATTCACATAGATTTTTATTTGATTTTTGTAATTTAATTAATAATATTAGAATTTTATTTAATAATGCATAATTTGCATTGCATAATTGTAGAGGCCAAAGGTTGGATGCAGAAGTCCAAGTTCTGTGTGATCCAAGAGAAGCTTTAGGATGAGGCTGCTGGCAGGTTTTATGCACATTTCCTTTGAATATCAGCTATCATTAGGAGACTAAATGCATAATTGGTCATGTCTTCCTAGCCCGTTTGCATTGTCAAGTACAGTACTTCCATAAAACTTTGATTCTAGAGAGTTATAGATCAAATACTGGAAGAAAATATTTTTGGAATTAAGTGTCTTTTTGTAATATGAATGTAAAAGCAATTTGAATCTGAAACTGCTCCAAATCAATTAATTAAGCTTTTTGCAGAAATGTTCAGTGAGAAAACATTAGGAAAAAGCACTTCTGTTTGTAAAATTGTCAGGGGAGTCCAGTGCAGTGTTTAAATTAAGATAGCATTTAATACTGCTCTTAACAAATGAAAATGCAGTGCATTTTTATGGAGCTAAAATTGTCTCTAACAAGCACCCACCAGCCTGCCATTAAAATTATGCCTGTACATATATTCTTTGTTCGCACGACCTGCCTGAATAAATTACCTTCAGGATGAGAGGAAGTGAGAAATAAAAAGTACTTTAGCTGGAGCTGATAGCAGTTCCCATGAACTGTCCCTACAAGTCACAGAAGTGTTGTTGGAGGGAAATGTTCAATCGAGGACTAGAAAGGTGAAGTAACAAGTTGTAATTTTTCTGCCTGCCCAAATACTGCACAAGTTTCACAGAGGTCGCTGACCTGGTGCCTGGCAGAAACTGCTTTTCATTACTGCTTAGATTTGGGCTAAAGCCAGCACTTTATCAATTTTCTGTGGCCTTGCCTTTATTAAAGAAAGTTTCTGATTAACCTCTCAGCAGTACAGTTGTCCCTTCAAAGGAAAAAAAATCACATTATGACAGCAGAGTGACGCTAGCGGAAAGAGGAAGCAGGGTCAGCTCTGTGGTTGTATTTGCTTACTCAACTGCACTGCCAGTGCCTGTTAGCCTCTCACCTACCTTTCCTTCTCTTAATCCACCCACTAATTTCAGGCAAATTCTGTATAGTGTTAGAGAATTCAGAGTTATGATATTCCCACACCTTTCCTGAAAGTGAGTGATTTGGGAGAAAAAAAAACCCCAAACATTTAGCTCCCAAATGAGGGAAAGAAGAAACAATGCTGTGTGTCTGTTTTTCCAAGAGTGGCTGTCCATGAGTATTGGCCAGCTCATTACGCTAAACATCACAGCCCGTATTATCAGTACATATTATGTCTTATCTTAGTCAAGCAAGAGATGTGGGGGAGCTATGAGTGTTTGGGACATGACTCACTGAGGGAAGTCAGGTAGTAAAAAGGCAGGAATGGGATCTGTTACAGGGAGCCTAGAGGAGACTTTGGGGTATTGTGTAGGTAGGACATGGGAGGGAGTTGAATATATTGTAATGAGAGGGCATGGAAGCTGTAGGGGAAGCTTGGGTTGTTGTGATAAGAAGGGAAGATATAACTGAGCCAACACAAGTCTTCATTACTGTCGCTGCTGATGCAGCATCTTGTTTTCTGACAAGTGAAGAAGAATAACAGACTGTCACCTGATAGTAATAAGAGATTTACCAAAGAAACAAAGAAAAGTTTGAGCTGCAGTACTACAGATAATAGAAAATGAGAGGTAGAGGAGTGCCTAGGATAAGGTAATTTAATACAAAGGTCAAAAAGCAAGTACTCTGGAGTTTCTACAATAACTGGTATGAAAGGAAGAAGTGCATGAAGATGTAGTTAAATAGAAGCTGCATTTGATTGACATCTGACATGAAAAAATAATATAAATGGATGTTTTCATGATCTGTTGATCACAGGTAGTTCATTTACATTTCAGGATGAGGGAATAGAACAAGGGAAAGCAGCTGAAAAATTAACTGATTACCCAGATCAGCAGTTCTTCACTTGCTACCCTCTGATAGCGACTTGTTGTGAGGGACATGGGCTAAAGATCAGCATAGACAAAGAAATGCTGTTAATATCAGTGTAGTATTTTAGACACTTCCAGGTTGCTGCAAGATTTTGGGGAATGACATCTGTTGGGTGGAGAGGGGATTCACCTTAAAAAGTGGGGCGAGAATGTCTTTGCCAACTGGCTTGCCACCCTCATAATGATTACTTTAAACAGGGTTGTTGAAGGATGGAGAAGCAGTTCTATCGGATCTAAGCTGGAAGAGAACTGGAAGAACTAAAAGCTGATGTGCTGACAGAGAGGTAGTGGTAGATAATGGGAAAGGAGATGTAGGATAGCATGATGGCAGAGATTGCCCGGCATGTAGGGAGACCTCAATAGGCTGGAAAAGTGGAACAGCAGATGCTNAGAACCCACAAGGACCGAGTACCGTTCGCGCGGCGTACGGACCGGTTCCCTTCTCGTCACGGTGCTCAGGAGCTGGCCGGGCGTGGAGACGCGAGGGCTCAGAAAGCAGCACCGTGATAGCTTGCTACATGAAATTCAATAAAGACAATTGTAAAACCTTTCATCTAGGACCTGATGGGTTTTAGCAAAAATGACTGTATACATATCTGCACTAACTTAATGGTCCATGACATATTTTACCAACTTGGACTGTTCACTGGGTGTTATTGTTAGGTGTAATCTCTAGCCTGAACTCCTACAGTCTTTGCTGCCTGAACATAGCATTTATTAAAGCTAATTTATTACTTTACCCATTTGCCCTGCAAATTGTATCTCACTGGCTAGTTTGAATATTTCCTCTTAAATACTTCAAGCAGCAGACATAGAATATGCTTTTTCTGTGCTTTTTCTGTGCTTTTTCTGATTTTCTGATCTAATCTTCCTTTCACTTTTCAGCACAGAAAATCCACCAGAAATCATCTAGGTTAAATCCTCATTCTGCAGCCAAGTTACATCATCCTTTTCCAGTCAACAAAATCAGTCTTCCCTATGTTGCTCCATCTTCAAGTTGAAAGAAGCTATTAATTTCTTTAGTTTTGTCTCAGAACCACAAATTCCATCACTGTGATATACGTCACTACATTTTCCAAAGTGTAAGGTAATTAGAATACAAATAATATAATGGAATATCTCTAGTAGTTCCTATTTTGTAATGTGAGTAGATAACTTTCTTTTTACTAAAGGATTTATATACATGCAAACAAAACTGTAAAATAGAAAATAAGTGATTTTGATTACCACAATCTTGTTTCTTTGATTCTTGACGAGTATAATGGGGATTTAAGCAAAAAGTTGCCTGTCCTGGAGACCATTAGGTATACCAGTCTGCAAGGTGAAGACAGCGTTCAGTTTGATAGGAAACCGTCACACACCTGCAATATGAGAGACTGTACACTGAAATAAAAGCAGATTTCACTTTTTGGAACTTTACTAAACCCACTTCACTTTTTAGCTCTAAAGGTCAAGTTAGGTTTGAACTGGAATATCCAGTTTCCTGGAGCTGTTCTTTCTTCCTGACTGAAAAAGAGGTTTTAAAAAGGCATGTGCAGGGGGAAAGTGGCTGGAAAGTGTTTATATAAGAGAAGACACTGCCTGCAATTAAAAAGTTTGAGTGACTATGACCAAATACATGCAGAAGTCATGCAGCTGAGACACTAACTAGATCCTACATTCCTTGAATGAAAGACACTTTACTGGGAGTCTTAAGCAAGTAAAGAATGCAGTTTTGAATCCAGAATTCATATTATTCCAGATGTGGGTGGGGGAAATAAGTATTTACTTACTAAACTGAAAAATCTTGATTCTACGCTGCCAGTCTGTTCTGTTTCTTGCTCTCCTCTCTCCTTTTGTTGTTCAGTGTGTCTCTCCCTTCAGCCACAAGCTTATTTTTTAGCTCTGACTTCCTACCTTCTCAAGCTTCAGGTACTGCAGAAACACACTGCGTTTGTCACCCCTATGCAGGCTTTGTGTGTGGCCTTGTATCTATTTCCATCTTTTATCCATGGATTTTCTGTCAAGTTAGAATGTCTGTGGAACAGAGGCAGTAGCTTTCCTGCACATTTGCAGAGCCCATTGTCCAATTAAGAAAAAACAAATCTATTGCTCCTTATTGCCAGAATATGTTAGAATTCTTCCTGAAGTTCAGCTCATCATTCTCTCTTCATGCATTTCTAGTGTGTACCTGCTGGTTTTCCTAAGAGGAGCCCAGACTTCAGTTCACAAGCACTACAAGAACTTCTGACAGTTGCTTGTTTAGCCAAAGGGGTGAATGTATGTGCTTTGGGATTCTTCACCAGTCAATAAATACAGAGGCTTATGTGAACTGTAGTTCATATAATAAATAAACGGTTGTTCTAGAGATGCTCTACTCCCTCTGTGAACAACCAGGACTGTTGCTTAGATACAACTTCTAATCTGCATGTTGGTTAGAAGGCTGAAGTTGGGTGAAATGGATCAGTGCCCAAATTTCATTATCACCTGTTTTAGAATTAGGAAAAAAATGTGGTTTAGCCCAATATTTGCTCTGTCAAAGCTTTTGAAGCCCAGACAAATTCAGTGTTTGCTCTCTAACTGGAAACACTTCAGTCAAAACAGCCTTTCTTGATTGTTACACTAACTCATCACAATCGAAGAATCTGCTGATTGCTGTGGCTAATGCTGCAAAGCTTGAGTGCTCAGAAAACTTCATGCAGTGTAGGTTTTGTGATCCTGCCAAGTTACCGCCTACCTAGGAAGAAATAATTAAGCGGTGTTGTTTTATGTTTTACATGAATTTTGAAATTGATTTACCCCTGGTGTTGCTGGGTGTAACTGTGAAAAAAATCCCACCCACCTCTCACATCAGCAGTCTCTTAAGATGTCTGTTTATATTTAACTCAAAGTTTGAAACAAAAAACCAGTGATGCTCAAAATACCTTTCCTACGAGATATTCAGGGAAACAGTAACTTATTGTTTGAAGAAGAAAAGCGCCCCTGACCTCTACGTGAATGGGAGATCTCAATTCTAACATTGGTTTAGCTACCACTCACACTTGGAGCGATGTGATGTGGCATCTAGTTTCTGTCACTGAAATCTCTTAAGAGTTATTGGATCAATCTGTATGTATGGCTCTGAGGCTATTCACAACCTCTTTGGTGATGGTGGAGTTTCCTGATCCTCTTCTTGAGGCTCAAGGTTTTAATTTATAAAATCACAAGAATGAACCAGTTCAAGGCTGCCTTATTTACAGTCATGATTTTAACCTAAATTGAAGACATTAACGCATGTCTACATGAAAGAAAACCAAATGCAATTAAAGGAAAACACATTCTGACTAATGGGGAAAGAGACATGTTTTAATTCTCTAGCTTAGCGCACTGCTGTGTCTTTAATAGATTATATCATACAGTTCTTATCCAATACTGCAGACGTTTGTTGAATCACTTTCAATTCACTTTCATACTCTGGCACTAGATGAGCTGCAATAACTGAAAGGGAGGAAAACATTTGCATTTCCAGTCGTACATCTAACTTTCAGTCCAGGTTAGAATAATGTTTTAAGCAGCCCTATTGAAAGAACCATGCTTGGGTCATTCTGTCAGGCATGCAGTCTGTCTCCATAGTCCAACATGTGACCATTACCATGCATCCGTGATAGTGGACTAACAGCTGTTTAATACAGCTAGTATAAAGTGAGGAGGTGGAGGGGAAAAATATCTCACCAGGGCTCCAGAAGAACTGTAGTTCATTTGGTCTGATCAAAACAGCTATTTGGTCTTACCACAAGAACTTGTACCCATGTAGTAAAGAAAAAAAAAGGTGTTATTTTCTGTTATTTTTATTCAGTTTCTGGATGGTTTTCATTTTAAGAGAGCTGCACTTGCATATATGTAAGAGAATCAGTCTACAGCTTAAAACTCATGAAAGCTTACATATGCTTTGAAACACTGAAAGGAAGGAGCTCAGGCACACTAAAAACATCACCATGATTTTGAGCAAACATATAAGCATCAAAATTGAAAATAACAGGCAAAATGAAAATAGAGTTCAAATAATACTATGGGACATAGTATTCTGCTGTGTCCTGAAAAATGGTGTCTAAAATTCTAAGAATGACCTTCCCCACGACATAGCTCTCTAAGACAGGTAAGGTTCATGGACATTTTCAATAAGGGTGAAAATATACCCAGAAAAAGTTTGCTTTATGCTTTTTCCACAGTTGGGAAGGCAATAATAAGGTCCCTCACTTGAGGTACATTCAGTGAAAGAACTAATGCTTTCCTGAAGTAATGTAGTATATAATGGACCTGTTCCCTTAAATGACAAGGAAAAGCACCAGCAAAAAACAAGGGGAAATAAAGCAAACTGAATTGCTGAAGGATATGTTGAGTTGCACTTGTGTCAAATCTGTGTGTGGGTCTACAGCAGGCTTTGCCTACTCCATACTGTATTTCAGGACTCTAGAGAATCATGGGAAATATCACAATGACAGTTGACTTGTCATATCCATGTAATTAGAATGATAATTAGGGAGGTTGCAGAGCAAGGGAGTCTGATTAGGTAGAGTTCACTGACTTCTCATGGGATCTGGCAACTTAAGGGGCCTTTGTGCCTTTGAAAACAACTCTGTATGCACTTGCTTTTGTACATGTTATGTCTTACTCATTCAGCTCCAGCCTCAGTCAATATTCTGTATACATTTGCTGTCTAAGTTCTTCTAAAGTTGCATGTTCTGCAGTCCACTGTCTGCCTTACAGTTGAATGTCTTATCACTCAAGTTTCAAATGACCCAAGACCCATAATTGTTCTTTGTGGTTAGTCAACATCTTTCAAATCAGGGTCAAATTTCTGCCACTGAAATCTTGTCTCGCTTGATTTTTATGATAACGTTGACTCATGATTATCCCACATTTTCGCATTGCCTTTGGAGGATTTGTTTTATTCCTTGACCCCTCTGTTAAACCCCTAATTTCTTACCATCTTTCATCTAATGAACAAGTTACCATCTTTATCAAATTCACTCTCAGGTTTTTCTCTCCTTCATATTTTTCAAATTAGGATCTCAGCCTGACTTTGACCATCTGCATGGGGATGTCTGGCTTTCAGCCTATGTGCAACATCATTAAACATGGTTCACTCTTATCCTCACTTTCCTTGTTCCTTTAGTTACCAGGAGGCACAGCTCCTGCCTATCAGTTAGTACTTACCACATAAGTGTTATGTTTGCCTCAAAGCTCTTGTCTCTGTCATGTGTTAGGCAGAAATTAACTTTTCATCTAAGACAGAATCTTGTCAATGTAAACTGTAATGCTTACTACTGAAATTCTTGTCCAGATCTTCATCTTATGTCTCAAGTACTGGAACATTCTTTTTTAATTCCCCTCTACAGTAATTTAGAAAGTCTTTGGAAAGGTCATTTTTTTCTACAATTTCAACTTTTGCAATGTGACCTATCTTAAATTCCTCCTCAGCTTCTGTGTTTTAGAACACAACTTAGATGTCTTGACTTTTATTTTTTATGGTTAATGCCTGCCTTAATTATCTCGTTGCTTAATACTGAGAAGGTTGATTCCTTTCTCTGAAAGATTTGTAGCTTAAACAGGAGCTATTACTTGTGCCTGCATAGCTCAGGAGAAGAAGAGTCCAGATCTTAACAACTGGCCTTGGGTATTGGGACCTGGATGGCTGTGTTTACTGTGGCTGTACATTTGGATGAATATATTTGGGTTCTTAGCCAAGCAAACAGCTCATTTAAGTGAATTTAAGTCATTCAGAAGCAGCTCAGATATCTGTGGACAATGTTGTGTTAGTACTGTGCAGACATGGAATCTGTAGTTTTTTTCTGCACTCCTTCTTCTGTTTGGAAAAGTACTGCTGTTACCACCAGCAAAACTACTTTGTTGTTCTACTTTAAACTGTTGTTTACTATGATATTGCCAGAAAAAAAAAATCCCAAACAACAACAGCAATAATCCTTACAACTGCTGAACTAATAATGCACTAAGACAATCTTCTAAGCCGTTTAATGCTTGTCATATGGCTCCCTGGTGTATACGCCAGCCTGTCTATCTCAGATGGAGCTTCTCTGCTTTACAGCTAAAGAAATCACCACCACAAAAGTCTGTCTAATGAAAACTGGACAAGGTAACTTCTTGTTTGTGTGATAAGTATCAAGCCTTGACAAAAGAGCTGGTACCCTTTGCAAACCTTCATTTTAAAATCTCATTTTAAATTACTAGTAGATCATTTCAGAAAAAAGCCCATAAGAATCCAGCAAACCATATGTCATAAAATGTCTTCTTGTAAATACTTATTCCTAAATATTTTAAAGTATTATTAATTGAAAAGTTCACTGTCCCCCGGGTATATTTCATGAAGTTTATTTCTGAGTGATTCATTGCATCCAACACCGTTGAAAATGGTCCGGTTTAATTGCATGAGATTGCATCTATGTTGGTAGAAATCCAGGATATAAAGCTGTAGTAAAAGATGTACTAGAAGGAATGGTCTGGAGAATTATAAAGTGGTTTATATTTTATTTAATTCTGCTTATTTGAAAGTGGCATTTTCATATTCTTTCTCTAATTTACACCATAAAAAGAGAATGTGTATGTCGCCTCTCTACAATGAGGACAGTAGAATATTTAATAAGTCCTTTGCAGACAAAAGGGGTATATGCTTACTGTGATTATGCTGTATACAGATTTTACAGTTACTACAAGACCACTAGCCCACTGGAAGGAGACAGTGGCTTTTGGAATACCAAGGCAATTTCTGCCAAAAATATTGTCCCTGTCTGTTCTTAGGATCAGAAAAAAATCACTGTTGCTGTTATGTTCCTGCTTTCACCCATAGACTGTACATGCCTAACAATAAGTTAAAGTTGAGAACAAATACATTTAACTGAGTTAGCTTATTACAGCGTCTTGACTATGTTGATACTTTTGCATGTAAACTGAAAATAAAGTAACTAAGTTGTTTGGAAAATGTATATTTCCTTACCAAAACCTATCTTATGCTAGTTTTCATGGGCCTTGTTATTGAATGTTTGCTTTGTGGGTTGCTGTATGCTCCTTACTCAGGGGAAAGGAATCTCTGCCAGAATTAGGACTTCATGAGCAGGTCCTGCACACTACAAGACATGGAAGGTTATTAGGAGCTGACTGAACCCTGCACAGAGGCTGATAATTCTTCTCGCTCCTTGTATATTCTGCCAGCATCTGATTTTTTGTAAGTATGTGAATCTTGTGTCTTTAGTTCTGCTAAAATGTGTACATTTCTGGTGTTCATGCCCCTGTCTGCCTCGTTGGTGCCAACTTTATGGAAAATGGGTCACAGTCCGTACTAATTGACACTGACTTTTGAAAAAATTGCACCAGAAAATTTTAAATACTCCCATAAAATATTTGTCTAAACTATGCATGCAAATGTAGGCACAGTATAATTGAAAGTTATTTGTATCCTAAATAATTTCTGAAAAGATTGGGACAGCTAAATGTGAAGCAATTTTAATTTTATCTTTTGGTCCTTTAATAATTATTTTTGCATAGTTATGATCAGAATTTGTAATGGCAGGGGAGATGCAACTGATAGATAAAGTTTCACAGATTTTACAGTTCTCCTGGAACAGAATTGCAACTACTGGAGTTTACTCAATGCCACAATGTTGAATTCATGGGATATTTTACTCCTGATGTCAGTAGGGCCTGGATTCTTGCCCTTGTGGTGTGGCTGCCCAAGATGGAATTCTATCCACTCTTCAGTAAAAGACAAACTTGCTGTATCTTCAGTCAGAACAGAATTTCACACTTCAGGAATAACTCAAAATTATTCCACTTTGGTAGCAGATCTGCTTTAAGACTCATCTCTCATCTCCTTTCCCCAGAGCAGCAATGCACATTTGCCCCTGCACTACTGAAGCAGAAGAAAAGAGAATGAGAAAGGTGAAAAAAATTGGATCAACAATACCTTAAAAAATTAATTCTGCAGGTTTTTAATGCATGTCATTTTAATGAGCCACCTTATCCTAGAGTCTAGAGACAGCTCTGTCTGCACAACTTCTCTGTGGATGCAGAGTACAATGTAGATTTGATCAGACTGGGAGCAGTAAACAGAGCTCATCAACTTGACTTGAGCTGGCTTTGTTGCCAAAAGCAGTGCTACACAGTTCCACCTTCATGTGTATAATAAGTAGCTTGTACACAAAGGGTAAAGATGCCTGATTCTTTTCATGATATATGGAGAAGAAAGAAACATGATATTTTGGATAAGAAGATGATGTTTGTTGGGTTTTCTCATTTACTACACTCCTTGGATATCATGAAGAACACAATCAAAAGTCAGAGAACTGTGGTCAAAAGTACTGAGAATATAAAATATAAAAACATATTAGAAGTGATTTGATATCCTAGTTTCCTTAGGCACATGCGACTGCTGTCAGCCATTGCCCTTTATCATTTGAAGTCAGTGACCAATTTCAGCTATATGTGAAAAAGGATAGTCATCTTAAAGACAATTAATGCTTTACAAGCTTTGTAAAAAACCCTACAGTTAGCAAGAAGAGAAAGGAAAATAATTCTTTAGCAAAGGGAAAGGTCCTTGGCTCTGCTACTGTCCTTGCTCCAGGTTAGATGCAGTTCATGCTGTCTTTTGGCTGAGGCAGGTGCCACAGCAGAGGACCTGAGATCACTGCAGCGGGGAAGGAGATTTCAGGACCAAAAGACAAATCTTTACCAAACCAGACTCTATCAGCTGTGCTGCTCAGCCAAATGTGTTGTTTCCTCATAAGCAGCTACAGCACTTGTGTGACATGACTAGAAAGCCCACTAGCTCAGGATTCTCAGCAAGGCAAAGAAACTGATTTTCATTGTGAGATAAAAATAAAACCATTTAAAAAGAAGGAAAGAAATAACTTCCTAAACAGCTTGAAGGAAACAGGAGAAAAGATCTCCCTTTTTTTCTTCTTTCCTCTTTGCCGGATACAGGGCTTACAATACCCTGGAGCATAACACCTACAAATGTGTGGAATCTGATAACCTATTTTTAATTACCGCCTTCATCTGCACTTCTATAAAACAAACAAATTAAAAAGCCTAAAGCTGGGCTCACACAGGGAAAGCCTAGGTGTTTGTACGACTGAATTCACCACACTTTCTCTGCAGTGTTTCTCTTTTCTTCATTCCGACTTTTGAATGTGCCCTGATGCCCTCATCTGACACAGCAACTACATCAGGGAGAGAGAAAACAGGATAGGCTTTCACTTTTGTCTGGCAGCACAAGCTTGCATTTTGTGCTTCGGAGGTTTTCAGAGGCTCTTTATTCCATGTAATGTTCCTGGAGTGGAGAAGCGTATCTTTTGTTCTTCCTTATAAAGGGATATTTTTATACACAAAGATATACAGTACACTGAATTACAAGAGTTTTTATGTATTGGATTGTGAGGCTTTAGCACAGAAATTTCTGATGATTCTTTAATTCCGCCTTACCCAAAGCATTTAACTTCAAAACCTTTAAAGCATAGATGAATCAAAGCTTCAGAAACCATCCAACACATCAACTAATTGTAGTGACATCAAAACCAAAATGAGACTCTTAATTTAAACAGGTTTCACTCCTAGCATGCTAAACATGCAGCCTGCGTATATGCGCTAAGCTGCATTATCTCAGTATACATACGTATGGCTTTATATACTTGCAAGTAATTAAAATCAGGGAGGAGGGACATACATCTTTCCTGCAAATAGAAATAATTCTTTTATGTTTAAGCATATCTTGTTGTTTTAAATGTAGATTCCACATTTTTGCTCTGACATTCTGTATGTCCAAAATGATAAAGGCTGTATAGGTCTTCTGATTCCTTTAATATCGTTTCCATATTAGATAGCCAGATGGTGGAGAGC
This sequence comes from Cisticola juncidis, assembly GCA_013400215.1. NCBI lineage: Eukaryota > Metazoa > Chordata > Aves > Passeriformes > Cisticolidae > Cisticola > Cisticola juncidis. The sequence goes on along the minus strand of VXBR01009219.1, from coordinate 220,520 downwards.
GATAATACTCTGTACTAATCACTTAGGAAGTCTACAGAGTGGTGCTTTGAGATTTAGACCCACAGCCACTGCCATCACTCCTTTGATGGAAAGCCGCAGATACTATCCCAACCAATTGAATGTTTTCAAATATATCAACACTGAACAAATTATCTAAACAGGAAAAAGACTGACAAATACCATTCAGTGCTAATGAAGAGAGGGTTTTGTCCAAAGGAAATAATTGCGTTCACAAGGATCAGAGACCAACATGGCATTATGCAATAGTATTTATACACATCTAAAAAAAATATTTTTGCGCTTTTTATAGCCATAACAAATAGAAGAGACTTGCATTGCTAAGTTACTTCTCGCTCCCAAAAAAGAAAAAGCCTGAGAGCAGGATCATTATCTCAATGAGTTCCTCAGTGTTTGATTTTTAATTCCATACTGATTTTGTGTTCTGCCAATTGTAGGGTTTTGTAATTCCAACAGATCAATCAGCAGAAACCTTTTTTCCTACAGTAATATTCATTTATGTACAGGAATACCTTTTTGCTTCTGTTTCTACCTTGAAAATACTGGTTTCTTTTCTGAATGATGCATTGTTAGTCTGTGGGCGCATTTTACAGGAATAAATGTCAGATGTGCCCATTCCTAATGCCATAGACTTTTTCATATGCTTGCTGAGACTTCTACATAAAAAGGGAAAATATTTCTCTATGAATTTTACTTCTATTGTTAAGCATTTCATAAAAAACCCACACTGCAGGCTCTGCTCCAGGCTGGCAACCAGAGGCTCTGGAAAAAGAGACTGAGGCAGCACTGATCAGCACTCAAATATGATAAGCAAGCAGACTAAACATGTAAACAAGTCCTGTGCTGAGTGCTTTGTTTTGGTAGCACCATTTGTCATTTCAGTAGAGGAACAAACAACCCACTTCAGGCTATCTGGTTTATTAATTGTAGAACACTTTAAACAGTAAAAAGAAAATACAAAATAATGTTAAGCTAAAAGGTTTGTAACATATTTCTCAAAACTGGGCTGCTGTAGTAATGCAGCAATATTTTCCTCCAGCCTAGGGTGAAATAAGCATCTTCATCATCCTGATATTTGTACAACATTGTTCTAACATTGCAGAAATGGTGGGCTTTATAGAAGTTCCCTCCCACCTATCCAGCATTATTTTTTCAGTGCCACTGAACAAATATTTACTCAGCATTTCTGAAAATCAGACTCTTTAATACCTGAGAACAGAAGACTGAAGATGTCATTATTTAAAAAAAAAAAATATGTTTCTTCTTAATTCAGTGTATATTTTTCCTTTTATTATGCTTAGTAAAATAATATATGAATGCTTTGGATGACACTATTAAATTGCTAATTTTAATTAGATTTTTCTCTCCTATCCTAAATCCCCTATTCTGTATTACAGAATGTATCACTGTAGATTCATTAGTTACATTACCATGCAATGTGGTATTTCGTGATGCTGCCCAGTCAGCCTGAAGCCAGAAAGCTTGATTTTAACCTTGAATGACTTCATGGAGTTATTCTTCATACACACTAATACATGAAAACAAACACTGGATCGTAAATTATATAAAACCAGCACTCAACACATACTACTGTTACAACATGCAGTTGTGAAATGTACATGGGAAATAAACAAAGCATTAAGTCTTTAAAATGAGGATGGAGCAGGCACACAGAGAGGAAGAACATGTAAACAAGTGGTGGAAAAGAACAGATGTGTGCTGTTTAGACACACAGGCAACTTGCCCGAGGGAAGTTTGGATTATTGAGCTAACATGGCAAAGATACATAGTCTGTTCACATTTAAATCATAAGAAGGTTTGGGCATTTTGTGTGAAGAGTGTTCCCACTACTTCTCTAAAGTAGGTGGTTTCTTAGTGTATGCCAGAGTCACACATAAAAAAAATTTGCAGTTCAGTTTGCCTAGAAATTTCCTCAGAAATGCTGGTAAATGCTGCATCTTGTGTAAAATTCAACAGAGATGCAAGTTACAGAAGCCTCTTCAAGATTGCTGCACAAAGTCAACCAAAAAAAAAGCTTCAATAAGGGTGATAACTTCAACGGGCATTAATGGTTTTGTTTCCATGGATACAGCATCCCCATATCAAACCTTTACATTTTTCAAAGAGTAGAGAATACAGTTCAGTTCTGTCATTACTGCACACAGGTGGTCCTGGATATACTTCTTGTTTCAGAGGCCAACTTCCCATGACAATGTGCACCATAAAAATACCCCACCCCAAAATACCTTGGAGTGAGAAGGTAAGAAGAAAGAGGTGATGCCACCAAACACTAATGAAGTAGTGCAGAGATTCATAGACCACAAATCTCATTTTACTTCTGCCTTCACTTACTTACAATCCTGGTAAAAATGTAAGATGTACCAAAGAAGAAATGTAAAATTCCATCCACATTAGAAGAGAAGAAAGATACATCTCTTTTGGTTCTGTTTAAAGTCTGTTAATGAAAAATGGCTCAGCAAGCCACCAGAGAACCTAGAGAAGGAATCTATTCTATAGAAAAAGCAGCAATTTGTTCATAGTGAAATTAGTGTTAGAACTAAAGACTACAGCAACAGTCAGTAGTTTGTTGCCACAAAAATTAGTTGTTCACACGACTCAGGCTTGCACATCTTACCAGTGTCACAATCTCCCCTACGCTTGTCCTTGCCACATTTTTTTACTTTGTTGAAGCTTTAGCAGTGTAGGGACTGAATACAGGGTCTTACAGCAGTCAGACAGGAAAAGGAAGAGAAGGAGGAGATTGCAGAGGAGAGATGTGATGTCAAGTGAGGTGCAAGTTTTAAAAGAAAAAGGGGTGCCCCAACTGGGCCCTGAAGGAATGGACAAACAGGACTTTCCCAGGAACTCCAGGCATAGTATTTTCTCTTCTTAAAGAGGACAACTTAGGGGATTTGTAAGTGTTTGTGAGGTGCAGAGATGCAGAGCTGTTTTTGTGCATGTGCTGTAAGCTGACTTTTAAAAAGGCATTTGGTTACTCTTTCTCCCAACATGATTGCCTTGCTATCCTTCCCACAGCACCCTATTACTCCTCGCTGGCTCTTGCCCTTTGCACCCCACTGCTTGGCTCCAGCCCTTCTTACCAAACAAGAGAAAACAGTTCAGTGCTGCCAATCCTTCTGCAGGGCCTGTGGGTACATTTTAGCACTGGTGATGGCAATGGTGTGCAGGAGCTATGCCCAGAGACTGTGGACTGATGGGTTGGAAGGGGGAGGAGAGGAGCTGCCATGGCCCTAGGCATCAGGCACCTGCCACAGGAAGACCAGAAGAAGTTTGAAAAGCCTAGCAAAGAACTCTTCCAATTTTCCTGATCTTGCTACAGTAACTCATTTGCTGGTTCACCACAAAAAAGTGAAGAAAAAGAGACAATACAGTGGTGATGGGTAGCGAAAAGAGCAAACAAATTATGAGATTAAAGGAACTCGGTGCATCCTTTAAATTGCTTCTCCCTTTGAATTAGTCACAACTACTTCTGAACTGAGCCATGCTTGGCAGAAGACTACTAGGAGACCTTAAAAAACAGGGTGATTGAAACCTTCACAAGTAGGGAGTCTAAAGCTGACAGGTTTCCTGTAGGATAGAGGCTTACAGATTTTATTTGAGAGAGGAGGAATAAGTAACACTACTAGGCTGGAAGCCAAGCCACTAGAAAAGAGTTGTGGAGTAAAGGGGAATCCAGGCGAAGTCCCTGAACACCATTGCCTCCTGACAGATTTGTAAGAGGCTGCTGTTATGCAAAGGAATGCTGAATGCTCCAAGTGATACTTAACCTCCCTTCCCAAGGATGTGAAAGGCTGGCTATAAAATATACATGCAGTATGCTGTATAAAACTCTCCTGTGAAGTAAACATAACCCTTTTTATATTTTTATACCTGTACTAAAAAAGGTTGGCAGTACGTGAGACCCATGCTTGTCACGGGTTAAACTGCATAGGGTTTGTAAACAGTGCGTAAATATGCTATATGATACAGCAGCACGTCACTAATCCACGGTAATGCAGGGAAGCCCCCGTGCAGATTAGTGAGGTTTGTGGATTATGTGCTGAGAGGGCATTTGAGGGCAAGTCAGCTGTATCTCAGGGCAAACTCCCCGTTCCACTCAGGAGCGCAGTGGAACGCTTGTCACTGGAAGGAGCTGCCAGGGGCACCTCCACTCTGCTCCGCTCCAGAGGACATTATGAGCAATGCTGATGCTGCTATTGCTTCTTTCTCAAATGCTCTAGTATGTTTGCTTCAAACAGGGAATTGCACTCCTAGTCTCCCTTGAATCAGTTTAAACACGTAGCACCCACCTGCCGTGAGACACTTCAAATCAAATTAAAGTGAAATTATGTGGTGCATATGGATTTTGCAAGGAATTCTAACCTGCTCTGAGCACAGCTTGTATGGACAGATGTTATTCTCTATGTACAATGCAAAAGTTAGCTTCTGAGAGTTTCTAGGCTAAACAGTAGTGATGTCAACAAATGCATTGTTTCTGATTTTATATCTGTAATGTCTGTTTCACTCAGTCAAAAGACAATATCACTCCCTAATTCACAGTAACCTAGAATTGCATAATTATGCAGTAATTATACATAATTATGCAATAAAATAATTTTCCTTACTAACAATACAACCAGTCACATACACTTTTAACTGTGAAAGATGCTTTTACTCATATGAAACTGAAATACTGTTAAATGTCATATGGATAATAGTCTAAGTTAGTGTCATGATAAAATATCAGTACAGCAATCATGCTGATTAAACATTTTATTCATATTTGCATATTAAAAAAAAGAAATTGGATATTTGGGCCCAATATTGATATTCATTGCAATTTCTTCCTTTCAAGAAATAAAATAAATAATCCATATTTTAAAAAGAAGAGTGTAAAGTGTTTTGCTTTGTTTCAGGCAAATTTTATGTAGTCTGAAAATCAGGATTCATTTTTTTATAAGATGTCAGAGATGTCTTGGCAATGTCATGGCTGTATGTTGTAGGCTTTTGTAATGCTAAAAAGTTACCTGAGGCAAAGACTTGAGACAGATGATTTTAAAGAGATCAGCTCTTTGTGAAGCACATTTCCCCCTCAGCAGTCTATAGGCTTAGACAATGAGTTTGTCCATTTTAAGTTTATTAACCTTTGTGAATACAGTACTTGAAAACCGCTAACAGATTTCTTTGAAAATCAATGCCAGTTGTGAAGCTGTTTGTTATCTATCCAATGCTTTTTCTTGAGTGTGATTAATAAAAAAGAAAAATACATCAGTGAAATTTAAAAGTCAAATTGATTGAAAAGGAAACATTCATTCCATTCTCCTTTGCAAAAGCAAAATGAAGAAGAGATGGATATTTTATCTGTATCTACATATCTGAACTACATATATAATAATGCAGTTCACCCCAGACCAAGAAAGTTTCTAATAGTCAGTCCTGAGAAAAGATCATGTGGAATTCTATGCCCTTATTGTAGTAGGAAAAAGAAGTCAAACTAATTTGCTTCTTTAACTTATTTTGGCCTAAGCTCGCAAAAGTAAATCAGTTGATACACACTGCTGGCCATGTTACAGTGAAAAATATACAGGATAAAACTGAGGCCCCTGTGCTGTCAAGAGAGGTTGATTTATAGTGATAGGGTGAAGCCAGGATTTGACCTTGGTTTCTTTTGTCACCATTCAGAGCCTTACATGGAATAGTGAGAATTAGAAATATCAACATATGTACCAATTTTTCTTTAAAACATGTTTTTCCAACACATTTTCTGACAGCAGAACATAAGGCCTTTTTTCAAGCAGTTTGCTGAAAAGGTAGCTCAGCCTAACTGGCTGCATGGGAAATCTCTTGAGGGCAAAACTAGTTTCCAGTTCTGCAAATAGACATAAATATGAACTAGGTACCAAACTGTCTGCAAGACCAATCAATGAAATGTTAACACCCAGTATAGGGTAACTTGTCCATAGCCAGGTTCCCCGAATCAACAGTGTTTGTAATAGAGATGGGGACCCACAAGCTATTCAAAGAAAACATTACAAAAGCTGCTTGCCATTTAATGATTGCATTAACACCATTATCTACTATCTAATCGATGCTGTGATTGACAACTTTGCAAATCAGATTAGCTTTCAGTCTGCCTATGAGTATAGGAATGGAAAATTGTGTGGGCACCAATTTGTGGAAAATGAACAACATTCAAAGGTATGAAACAGAAAATCACTGATACTGCAGATTAGTTGTAACAACTATACCCCAAGATATACTAAAATTGCTCCTGTGATTTTATTCACATCTTGCATCTCATCACTGCAATGTTGCTCGCATACAGTGAGGGGAAGTTCCCACCCAATGACATCATAGTTTGTCTTTGGCTACAGCCAGCTACATATTTTTAAAGAGGTCCTGTTTGTTCCATAACTGAACTCTTCACCTTTTGATTATATGGTTTTTTTTTGGGGGGGGGAGGGGGTTAAAAGGAAAAGGCCTGCTAGTAAATTTACTTGAACTTGGCATTCACAGTCTCAGACTTGGGTGGGCTGCATTCCCTCCTCCGGTTACACCCTACCTGAAATCCTTGTATGTTAAATCACTTGACTAGTTCAGCCTTAATGATTGGGTCATACCCTGGGAGTAAGCAAGTTCAGAGATACTGGAAATGTGTGCTTACAAAAACACACATAATTGTAGAAAAATATGTGGGTAAACTAAGAGAGGAACACTGAGACTGTAGAAGAAAACCTCACAGTTATTTTGGTTAAAAAAGTTATCTGGGATCTGGGATGAAGTGTCACAAAACACGTATTATATGCTACCCTTCCAATGACACATTTTTATGAAGAGAAATGCCTCCCCCCTCCCTCTCTGCCTCCTTCCTCCCAATCAGGAAACTTTAAACTATTTTTACTTATTAACATCAACTTTATTATTCCTATCTTTCTCAGCTGCTAGAAATGCATTCCCTGTTAAAAAAACAGATATGAGAAAAAGATATTTCTGTAAATATCTGGATCTTCATAGAAGTGGACTAAGCTATTGATAAGCATGAACTATTGGAGAAGTTTTATGTCACAATCAAGTAAAGTGGATTTATTATTACATTTACAGACACATAACTTTTGTGTTTTCCATAGCAGCAATCTCAAAGATGGGGTCAGCAGGCAATTTTCTAATGGTCTGTAGATAATTGATAGGATGCATAGTGCTGCTTTCTTGCTTCCAGATACTTGGAGGAGTAGCCAGGAAAAGTGAGGAATCTTATTTAAGCACTTGGAATGGGACAGATATAAGTATCTTAACTGCCTCTTGTATGCACTGTCCTCACAGAAAAAGTGGAGGCCAGAACCACAGCTGGAACAGTTAGGAAAGACTAAATATTTTCTTAACATTACTTTTCCATTGGAGTAGTTTCTGTGGTTGGCTCTGTTTGTTCCACAAATGAAACCAGAGGTGATCCATGCCACCAGTACTCTGGTCTGGGAAAGTTTACTTTAGAACATCCTCAGCACATATCCTAAAGAAGAGAAGCAGAGTTGACACTGGATATGTTTTTTATTCTGAAAAAGTTAGAGTTTCATAAATGGTTGTTTATGGTATCAAACATGGGCTTCCCCCTTTGCTAGAATTGTGAACAGAAATGGATAAATTCCATTGCTACTTGGGGATTTTTGGTGTTCGTTTTTTTGGGAGGGGGAGGGTTGATGATTTGATCATTTTGCCATTGGAAAGTTCCAAAACTTAGCAGGAAGATAGTTCGTGAGTGGTAGAAACTTAGAATTTTTGCAAAGTAAAGAAATATTCTGTTTAAAACTCTTGCAGATAATCGACTTTATTCCTTTACAAGTATTCTGATCTATATTCTGATTTTTCTTTATTGAAGTAGTGGTGCCAAGGCTTCCACTCAGTTGTGAGGTTATCATGGAACTCATCTAAGTAAGCAATGTCCTCTTCTCTCATTGTGTGGTCTGTCATACTGCGATATGCACTTTCCAAAGCGTTCTTAGTGAATGGTTTGGCTTCCTACCACAGGACACTGTGAAACAAAAACTTATTTAAATAATCCTGGTGAGCCTGTTCCTACAAGGTGTTTAGTGATTTATACTGAGTTACAATCATCCCCAGTTTCTTCAATCTTTGCTAAGTGGCAAGGTTTCCCACATCTTGATCTCAGGATCTTAAGATGGATGATTCTAGGAATACGTACAATAGAAACTACGATGGTGATGTAAATATCCATTTTATCATTGAGAACAGTAGGACCAGGGTGGGACCTTAACCTATTTGGCACAGCTGTCATGAGACTCCAATATAAATAAAAACACATCCCTCCCAGTTTACATTTTCACAATTCTATTTATCAGTCCTATGAAAATGCCTTTCAAATGTGATAATTATCTACAGCTTTTTTCAACTGAGAGCCCTCTCTCACAAAACTTGATGATGACACAAGCTCTCTCCAACTGGAGTCCAGAAACTTTCATCACTGCTTAGTATATTAGAATTAGAAATATTCTAGACATGTTAACAGAGATTGTATAAAAACTGAGAATTATCAGCATTGCAGTTGAAATCCCAGATATGGAAAAGTAATGTTTTTACGAAGTTACAAAAGATACACATCCTTTGCTTCACTTAAGATGCCTCTGGAGTCTCCATTGGTTGGTATGGTGCAGCTATGAAATAAGTAACTTATTTTCTTTCTTAATGGCTTTCATCTTCTACTTTATTACCACACAATCATGTTTCAACTACATTTCTTTAGGCATAACTGATTTTGAGCCCTACTTGGCCTGCCAGGTTGGATCTTTCCATCTGTTGTGGATGTTTGCTCTACAAACAAAATCTAGGTCTTCAGCAACACTTGCCACTTACCCATGCCAATATTTGTTATCCGCTTCACTACCCAGTCGGTAGTGATGCCAAGCAGCAACATCAAGGGAACACAGGCTTTTCACATGAGCAGTCACTTTGAACTACTGGTTGTTTTTTGCTGTTCAGTGGAATTTATGTTGTGGCTTTGATTTTGACACTTAACGATACTACAGAATCAAACAAATGGGCAAACTAAAGACAAAAGAAAAATATAACCCATGGGTATTAATTTCATTACCAACATGCTGTATTTCCCATGTAATTCTCTTCTCCCTTTCCCCTCTTCCCCCTGCCTGCTCCCCTCTATCCCTTCTCTCTAGCTGAATGAAAAGTTTCAATTCATTGTGTTTATCTTGTATCACATACTGTTCATCTGCAGGGTTTTTTGTTATTTTATGGTTTTCCTTTAACACTCCAGACTGTACAGCTTCTATTGCTATAAAAGGTGCAAAGACCCTAAAGGTGTGTCTTTTCTTCAGAGATAAAAAGAGGCTTCTTTTCTTTAATGGGATGGTCCAACAATGCACATCTATAGAGATGTGTCCCAACTTGAGGCCAACCCTTAAACCAGTATAGCAGTAACCAAGAAGAATCTTAGCAATTCAGAAGATGCAGTCATAAATCCTTTAACCAGTATTGTCTGCAAGATCAGAATCTTACTAATTCCAACCCCCCCACAATAACATTTATCCGCTTATAATCACCATACAAGAGCTGCAGAGTGGGATGCTTTATCTGTCCTCCCTGTCAGCACCACAGCTGGGATGTGAGAAAACTTATGCTTTCACACTGCAGCAATATAACTTGTCTCTTGTTTTGGGCTGTATCTGATATGTCAAAATCTGGGGGCAGAGAGAATCCACTGCACTGTTCTACTGCCAGAAGCACAAAGCAGAATGACACATTAAAAAGTACCCAATTGGAAGGGGCATTCCTTGACCAGCAATCAAGTGTAATGGCAGCATCCACTCCTGTGATGACAAAGGGTACCTTTCACATAATTCATGTGCATAAATTGTGTAACTTGGAGCTCCAGATGCTGCATACAAATGATATTACTAGGCACGTGAAGTCTCCTGTCCCAGCAGGTTGAAAATATTATCCATGATAAGTGTCTTCATCAATTATGCAGTTTTATCACAGTAAAACTGCAACTAAAGTGATCTTATTCTCCTAGTGCACATTTTTATGCTGTAGCACAAAAAGTTTTCTGTTCATTATGGAAGGTATTTTCAGCCATTAATCCAATGCCTTGGAAGTTTGCTGAATGCCAGTAGAATTGCCAGCAAACTAACCTCTGGGCAAAAGATACACTTCCTTTCCAGAAAGCAGCCTCCTAGAACCTTTTCCCATCTATAAGAAAACTTTATGGGAGAGACAATTTTCAGGACCAGATTTCCAGACCACTCAGGAATTTACTCATTAGAAACCACAATGATGTTGCTGAGTAACTAAAGTTAGGCACTAAATATAACTGAGTGTAACTAAAGCAGTTATATTATTTTACCAGGAATAGATTAGGCAGTTTTCTTGTGTTTACTTCAGCCATTTCTGGGATCTTTGTCTCATTCACTTTTCCTTCGAAATCTCTAAAAAGGAGAGATCTTGAAATACAGGAAGGCAGCATAAGTATTTTTCTGTATGTCTTATTTTCTGTTAACATTACACAGTTTATAATTAGATAATGATATCTTTTTCCTTATTTTATTTTGTAAGACATTGCTCATGACTGTGCCAACAGATTAATGTGGAGACTACAGAATGAATATTATAAAAGTGTCATTTAGGTAAAGCAAAGTGGCACAAGAGTTGTGCAAACAGCCATTTTGACTGCAGATTATAGTCCATAGACAGCAGCCCCTATGCTGCAGCCTTTCTGTCTTTTAAGCAGTGTGTAGGTTGTGTCAGCACTTTAAAGAAATTTTGCAGATTGAGTGCAACAACAGATTGGTAACAGTTCTTGCACTGTGTGGCACCTACACAAAGTTTAGATATAAACTCAGAGAAGTAGAAAGGGGATCGAGAAAAATACTTGAAACTACATTAATGGGTTTTCTTTAGTGCTAGTACAACAGAGTGTATGTCCCAAAAATATTGTATGTTCCACTTGAATATGAAGAAAAACTGCATTACTGTGAGGGTGGCTGTGGAATCTTCCTCAATAGATGTTCAAGAAGATATCCCGTGCAATGTGCTCTAGGATGACCCTGCTTAACCAGGGAGGTTGGATCAGACACTGTGGTCCCTTCAAATTTCACCCATTCTGGGAAAGCCAGAGGACTATGGAAATCACTACCTGATGTGCTGCATACAGAATGACACAGACTTTATTTGGCCACCCAGATGTTCCATTACTCTTCTTAAGAAATTGTCTACATCCTTTTCCTCTTTAGGACCAATTTGTCCCACAATAAAAGTTCAGGGAAAGCATACACTAAAAAATGTATTACATTTTATGTTGTTTAAAGAAAAGCAACATAGATTTTTAACTTAATGAAACTGCCAGGCTATTTACTTTTTCAAAACTGTTGATCAGAGAAGCAAAGTTCATCATAAAGCAGCAGATTTCTACAGAAACAAATGGCCTAAAACCAGTGTGAGAAGAAATATGAGTGTAAACAAAGCTCTGGGAGGTACCTTTAACTGGGATTCTGAGCAGAAGTGTCCAAATCTTGCCGAGGAAAGAGGAAAAAAGAAGCAGTTCCTTTGAAATCTTCCTGAATTTTGTGATCTAGGGAAGGTTCATTGCAGGCATTTCCATCGGTTTTAGCAACAGTGGAAACCTTAATGAAGACTGTTGCAGGGGCAGTTGGTTTTAGTACCGTGTCAATTACATTTGCTTGGGCCAATGGTATTAAACACTGGCAGCCACATAAACACTGGCAATGACAGACAGCAGCTGGGATGGTGCAAACTTAGGAAGTCTCCTAAAGCATCAGAGACCAAGTGTCTGCTGTTGCACCCATAAGTTAGGTCTTTTACAGTAGTAGTTACGGGTTTTAGGCATGCATGGGAAGCTGCTGTATTATTTTCTGGAGAAACTGGCACACATTCTCCTATCATTCTTCATGCTTAGTGATACTAGAGCATCTGAGGAATGTCTGATACTAGAGCATGTGAGGAACCAGGAAAGTTCAGACACAGAGTTTTAGAGTCTGCTTCCATATAGAAAGCGTCTAGAGGTAAAACTCCAACCCAGTAGTGCTGTGGTAATTGTAGCATCTGCTGTATCAAATTAAAACTGCAGTGACTGGTTTTCCTGAAAAAGAAAAATGATACTCCATCTCCTCTTTGAAAGAGTCAAAAGGCTTTTTTAATGCTGTTTTTGAATGTGGAGCAAGAGGTACTAAAAATAATTCATCAGCTTTATTTAAATTATGCAGTGTAATACATAAAACATGAAGATTACAACATTAAGCAATATAGCTGGAACAAATTAAAACTGCTTGTGCATTCGCATTAAAATTCCTTCTTTAATTACTGGTCCCTAACCTCTTTCAGTGGATGCAGAATGAACATGTGGAATTAAGCACAGATACCTAATAGTGCCTGTTCTCTATTCATTGCCAACTCATTGCTTCTCTCTGCTTACATTAATTTCCTTTAAGAGCGCTCCTATGAGCTGCCTGGTTGCTTTTACCTTCTGGTTGGTTTTATTTCTGAAGCACTAAGATTAAGGAAAAAAATATTAATTTGTGTCCAATAGGACTTGATTTCTTGACGCTGCACATTATGAAATAAGTAGAATATATGGTGGATTGCCTGTTGACTTAATTTTGACTAGTAGGCTACCCTAAATGAAATACCAGCATCTCAAGATTGGCACTATGAAAACATATCCATCAACCTCTTCACAAAAAATCAGATTAAAGCTATGTGTTACATGGCATCACACAGAGATTTTTGAGAAAGAAAACCTGGTATCTTGCAATTTCTTCAAAATTCTGTAAAGAACAGTCAGCAATCTCAGTCATGACCCATTTCCCTGCCTTCTCATTTTCCAGAAATTACACGGGGATTACATATAAAATGCCTCATTTTACTACACAGCTCTGCTCCAAAATTGAAAAATGTACTCTGTGCACTACAGAAAAAGTCATGGCCTGGTATGCATGAAGGTTAGGCAAGAAGTTTGTAGTTAACTTCAGCTTATAACTCACGAAAGGGATGAACTTGTACAGGCAACATATATTATGTGCTGGGTTTTGCAAAATCAGTATGACTGCACACCATGTAAATAATTTTCTGTTTCCACAGCACTCTCAGGGCCTGCAGCCTGTGCAGCACAGCAGTTGTCATGAGTCTTTCATATCCAGCCTTTCAGCAGTCAGCACCCACACACCCATCCAAACACCTTAGGCAAGTAAAAGCCAACCCCCATTCGAAAATTCAGGTTATAAGGAGGCCTCTCCCTAAACCTCCAGCTCAACAGCAAGGCCAGCTGCGTGGTCAGTCCAGGTTGCTCAGGACTGCATCTGCCTGGGAGTGGAAATCCCTGAGGAACCCACTCCGACGGCCCAGCTGTCCGCAGCATGAGTAACTTTTTCCTCACACCCAGCCTGACGCTCTCATTCACCTCACTCCCGTTGTCCCTCAGCAGGACGCTAAAGCCCCTGGTTGCCTCTTCCCGACCAGGTCCCCACGGGTTCCGATCCCATCCGCAGGCCGCGGCAGTCCCGACCCTCCACCTCCCCGCACGGGAAGCTCGCTCCGGGCAGCACCCTCGGGCATCCCGGTGCTGCGGCCGCTCCAGCCGCGCGCGGGGCCTCTGCCGGAGGCGGCACCTGCCGAGGGCTGCGGAGAGCTGGGAGGGGTCACCGCCTCCCCTCGGCGCCCGCGCAGCCCGCGGTGCCGCAGGAGCCCATTCCGCTTGGAGACACTGCGGGACAGCGGCACCGCACCGCGCACACGGCCGGCGCTCTGCCCGGACTCGCCCGGGGCCACGGCTCGCCA
>VXBR01009219.1:148964-206080 GCA_013400215.1 Cisticola juncidis | reverse complement strand
CATCTACCGCGCTCTTGAATCGCCCGCCTCTGGTCTGGGGGCAGCAGGAGAGGCGTGTTTTTCCCCGAAAACCTGCCCCGGTGGCGCTTAGTGCCTTCCCCGCATCCGTGGCGTGAATGCTGCGTGAAGAGAGGCGGCTGGTTTCCTAATTTCCTTCCTCCCGGAGCACCACTCCTCTCCTCCTGATAACTTCATCTGTTTGCATTTTGGGCTGTTCCTTTCTTTCATCTCTAAGTTGGCAACTGCCGAAAAATGAACGAAATAGGCCCCTGCTTTGAGGCTGTTTATCAAGAATCAGGTAGGGGGTGAAACAGAGGAAGACTTGGCATCCCTAATTTCCCTTCCCTTCAGGATTAGGGTAAAAATAAGTGTAGAATCCTCTTATATGGTTTGTGTCTACTGTTTTAAAATAAGTCCCCTTTTCAAGATCTGACGACCTAGCCTGTGAGCATTATGCACTGAGATCTTAAAAAAAAAAAGATTTGTTATTTATAAATTTAGGTCCAAAGTTCTTTTCCTATTATTGTTCTTTTGTAAGGCTTTGATTATAGTACTCTGAAGCCTGAATACGTTCAAAAGAGCTATTAACACTGTGGTAACATTTTTTTTTGTGCAGCATTCTTCCACAGGTAAAGATCCCACTGAGTTGAACTTGATCCCTTTTGATGTTAATAGTATTGTGCACACATGTGTGTGGCTGGAAGGATCACCGATTGACATAAAGGGAGTTGTTTTGAGGGATTGTCAGCTTAATGATTGATTTCCACCTTCTGAAAAAAATCAGTGCCAGAGAACAAGTAACAGCCAGCTAGAGTAAGCTTAGGTTAAGGTGTTTTGATACCAGTAATAATTTGCAAGAGGTAGATTTGGTGTGGTTTTTACTTCTTGTAAAGCTCTCCAAGACCTGTTTTTAATTAAAATGATATGTTCTCTATTTGTTTTAAAGCACACGTATTGATTTTCATAGCTTTACGGCCTCCTTTTCTGTCTGCTGTCATGGGTGCTTCCAGAGTGTTAGTGAAATACAAGAAGTGCAGTTCTACAGAACTTAGCCTTTAACAAATTCTCATAAACTTGTGTGTGACCATTCCTGCAGAGGTTGAAATGAGAAAATGCTTCTTTTAGAGACTGTCTAAAAGAAAAGCTGCATCCTTTAGCATCATGTTTTGAACAGCAGAAGAACTGAGCCCCTTAGCTGCAGAGCCAACCATGTACAGAACAGAAGCAGTTTTGTGATGCCCTGGGTTATGCAGCAGTGGCCCTGGAAGGTATTCAGCAGAAGCCCTCTGCTTCAGCTGCTGCTTTCCTCCCTTACAAGTTTCCATTTCTGCTGGCCATGCTGCTTTCTGTCTGCACTTGACCTCTTGGTGGGAAGTTGAGCTGCTTTCTCTTGCCTAAATTGCAACATTCTGCTGAGTTTCATTACCTTTGGGCTTAGAAAATGACCTTCCCTTCAGTGTTTTCCGAGGTTATGGATCTCAAACATTTCTATTAACAGTTTGTACCTGTGGCAGATGAGCTTCCATTGTAAAAATATAATTTCAATGCCCTAGACAAGACTTTAAAAATATGCATATTCTCTCAGCACATTTATTGATAGTGAAGAAGAGGGGGAATTCAAAATTCTTAACATCCAAGGCTGCATGGAATAAGCTTCCAGGCTTCATTCATCTGGAAATAGACCTTTTGTTCCACTTCTACTTGGATAATTTTCCAGTAACTGCAGTCAATTAATAATTTGTTTTTAGATTCAAAGAGAAACAAAGGTAACATTCTAAAGCTAGTTTAGCTTCCCGATGTCTTAGTGGGGATTCAGTGACGACACTGAAGAGCTGTCATTTAGAGAAGGTAACCTGAAGAAGATACTACTAGCCAATATGATCTGAATCAGTTTGTTAGTGTGGATATGGGCAGAATATTCATTTTTCATGTGACCAGCTCCTGAGTCATGCCTTTAAAAATGAAGAATGTGGGTTATTGGTGGAGAATGGAAGAGTGTTCTGGGAAGTACAGACATGTAAAGAAGGTATTGTGGGTTGTGATAAATAATTTGGACATAAGTTCTCTTTAAGTTGCTATTTGAACAATCAGACTAGGTTTGTAAGCAACATTTAAGATGGTAGGTAAAAAGAAAAGGTAAAATGACAAGGTAAAAAAAAAAATTTGTAGTTGGTGGTTGTGGGGTTCCTTTTTGAACTGGCATTCCCTTTTGGCATTTATCTGGGAAGCATGTTTTGGTACAAAAGATTGATCGGTTTTAGGATTAAAAAGAGAAGAAAAAAATGATGGTACTACACGTACCTGTTACATGGATGAGTGCTATGAAAGTATTCGCTGGCAGAGAAAGGATCTAAATAGTTTACATTTTCAATAGTTATGTCTAATGTGTAGCTCTACTCTGGTTTTTGAAAGAGGAGATTTTCTACATTTTAATTTACTGCGTGTAAATTTCAGTAGGTTAAAATTGGTTTTACTAAAGATTGCAGTGTATAGCATATTTGCCACTAGATATTTCTAAAGCAAGGTTAAATGCTTTCCTGCGGAAGATGTACTAAGTCAAACTGTGGTTTCATTCTGGAATTGGTCTTAAGTAGGGGAGACTGAGAAGAGGAAGGTCGGCTGTCTTCCTCATTGCAAGCAAAACTAACCCAAGAAAAGCAGTGCTGGAAAACTGTTCATTGTGTACTCACACGATCGGTGGACACAAGAAAGAGGGTGAGAGCAAGAAAAGGGGATGTGGAAGTGTCTGATTGTTGTAGTCTGGACTATACAAGAAGTCAAACTGCATTGTAAGGGGCTATTTCTGACCTATTTTGAAAGCAAAGACTACTTTAAACTTTAAGGGTGTTAGACTTTAAAGTAAACTTCCACACTTCTATCTTTTTAAGAGACAAAAATCAAAGTGCAAGTTAAATGACTGGGTGTGGGGTTTAATTCTCTTCCTATTTGTCAGGGTGTTCACATTCTTAAAGTGTTCATCATTTTAGCACTGTTCAATTTCACTTATCTGGTTTTCTAATTTATTTGGTTGGTTAATTTTTTGGTGTAATGTGACTCTGAATGATTCCCTTACAGGCAAGGAAGATATTGTGCTGTTATCCAGTTGTCATAGTTGGCTTCACTCTACAAATCTTCAAGATTCCTACTGGAGTGAAAGGTAATTTATGTTTTTTAGATCAGAAGATTATTTGAATTTCCTAAATAGGCAAAATTTTGTGTTCTGTGTCAACTTCATTTATTTTTGCTGTTCATGTGGTAGATATCAGTAATTTATTTGAATTAGGAATAAATTTTAGTTACATTGCTTGAGTTGTCAATTTTGTAATTTTATATGGAAAAGAACACCTTGATGATGTAGTAAACGTTTTGACTTTTACTTAGGAAGTTTGTGGTGTTCACTCTTCTGTGAAGGTAGTTTTACTGGTAACTTATTTCCTCCATAGACTTCACCTTGTCCTTGAGAACTTTGTAAAGATTTACAGACTAAGTGAGGCCATATCAACAGAATATTGATTAATTACTATTGGATAATCCAAAAATAGCTGTTCTGTTTGGCTAGTGAAATGAGGAAGGTATGTTCCATGTATAGTATGAGATTATAGACTTGTGTGTACTGCAGCTGGGACAGTTTAGCAAGAATGCAGGTTTATTTATTTTAACACACTTAGGGAGGAAAAAGGGTTTTTTTTCACTTGCTGTAGTGTCAGATGTCTTAGAGGCACTACAGAAACACCCCATTACAACAACTCTGTGAGTTGGTGTTGTAAAGGAAAATCTCAGATGCCAACCCTTGGCTGTGCACATCATGGCTGTCTTTTATTGAATGTTTCATGACTGCACTGAGGTATGGGATGCTTTCAATGTCTGACTTCGGTGAGACTGGCCTCTTGTGTGAAAACTGATTGACTCTGCAGATTCTCAAAAGCAGGTAGTCATGTTTTGTTTGTGTTTCTTTGATTTTTTTTTTTTCTAAAGTAGATAAGGTACTACTACTGTTCGTCTCTGTAGTGCTTTTATTAATAGTAGCATGGCTCTTCAGAGAGTTCTTGTGAAGGAGAATTGCAGGAAGATCCTCTCTTTTAAAACTGGTGACTTTTGTTGGTGTTTAGGAGGTTAACTGGGTGTTTTACTTGATATTGTATCTACCATGGGGCTCATTTTGTCTGTATCTTGGTTTCTCCTCCCTGTATTCTCTCTGAAGGGTGTGATAAAGGTGTTCCTTTTGTCTTTTAACTTATCTTGCTGTTACTAAGTCATGTGGCCTGTGTGTACTGCAAGGTCATTGTTAGAAGATCTGGCCATTGGGTAGTAAAATAGGGTTAGCTAAGGACAGTTGAAAAGAGAACTGCTGGTTGCCATGGTCCTCTAGGCTTGAATCTTCCCTTTTGCTCCTAACATTGTGTGGTTTAGTTTGCAAAGCAGTAGTTCTGGAAAACTGTTTCATAGGAAAAGATGTTCAGTAACCAGAATATAAAAATAGACTCAGTAAAAAGCATGGGCTCTCTGAAAGATCAGTTTCATCTTAAATTGCTTTCACTGATGACAAAGCAGAGTTTAACCAAATATTTATTGTTGAAATTACTCTCTAATTAGTAGTGTTGTACAGCTAAATGTAACACCACTTTTTACTGTAATTTGCTGCTATCCCATTACTGTGGCTAGAAAAGTATAGACTATAACTGTGGTATTCTTTATAGTGGGCTGGATAAGAATTTGACTACAACGTTTTAAGAACATAGAATGTTATTAAGAGTATGAAAAACTTCAGTATATATTTAAAATGCATGATGTGCTCTCTTACCACAATGGAAAATTAGAACAGCTTTTTCTAATTTGAAATAATCAGTTGTCCTGTATATGGGATTTAAAATATATATTCTTAATTCAAGTAGTTGAATTTATACTAGGCAGACCTTTGAATTCTAACTGATTCAGCATTATCCTCCTACTTTTGAAAATCAAACCAAAATTAAAATCTGGTGATAAAAATGTGCTTGGGTTTCACATTTGTTGAAACACTTTTATTGCTTCCAGTTACTCACAAAAGCAGGGATTCATCAATTAAAATGTCAGAAGTATGTCCTGCAAACTTCTTTGTACATATCAGTTTTGGATCTGAAAGTTTCAACTTCCAAATAGAGTGTTTTGTACTTTGTAGACATTATTTGTAAACAATCTATTTGCTATTTCCTCAGTGGAAAGAAGCTGTTTTATCCCATTTGGCTTCTCCTTTTGAAATTGTACTTAAAAGCTGTGTTTAAATAATACTTTAACTGCTGCTGTCACACCATCAAGCAATGGAAGAAATATGCCCTCTATATCACTGATCTTCTCTTAGAGGACTGAATCTTTTATCTTGTGTGGCTTTTTTCCTGGTAGGATATGTCATTATCTGACCATGAGTCTGAAATAAACCCAGTGTCTGGGAGGGAAGGAGGTGAAGGGAGGGTGGGTAGAGTGGGGAACCCACGACCAGAATCAAAGAGGGCTGTAGCATTAATTAATACTTCTGTGTTTTGTCTTATGGCTGCCTTGTCCTCTCTGTGGACAGCATTTGTCAAAGATCATTGTATGTTATGGTTAGAGGCAGCTGCTTGGATGGAGGCTGGGATTGCTACATATCAGTGTTACTGCCCCTTCTTTACAAACCCCAGTTGTAAATGATTCTAGTACTAAACGTGTTTTGGAGCTCCAATTACCTCATTAGTTAACTTAGGCTGTTGGGTATTTGGCCTCACTTTCCCAGTGTGCTTTCTTGACTCTGTGTATGTTCTTGAGGATATACTACAGAGAACAATTAATGCTTCATTAATTAAGTATTAAATATATGCACTTAGAGATTTATTTTTCGTTCCCCACCCTTCCCTGCCACCCTTGCATTTGCTTATGCTGAGACCATTGTATTTCCAAGCATGTTGAATTTTTTCATTCTGAAGGGTGAGACATGTTTCTAAAGGCTGAAATTTCATAGTCTTCAGATTTTCTACTGAGTTAAATTAAAAAGTAAGGTGAAACATGTAGCGTATTAAAACATTACAGTTTTTTGTCACTTCTGGATTTAGTCCCAGACATTTCCAAAAGTAAGGATACTATTTAAGTGTCGTGGAATAACTTCAAAATGACTTAATTTTCAGGCTAAGTAGTTTAGGGGTTTTGGGGGAAAACTTTACACTGTTACCAGCACATTGTTCTTGTACTGTAGAAATTAAACTGTAAGAGTAAAGGTAGGAATACTTCAAGCCTGAAAATTCTTGGAGGAAAGGTGCCTTTTCCATTAAAATGTTCTGTAAAATGAGCTCTGTTGTGAGAGATTTGTATGTTTAAAAACTTAATCCAAAGCTAAAATGGAATTGTGCTACAGAACACAGTAATAGATGACGGTGTTCTGACTAGGGGAGAGTGGCAGGGTGATGGTCAATCTAGTTTTAAGAATCTAGTCAATCAGGATGGTCAATCTAGTTTTAAGAAACCACACATATGAATAACATTGCTGCCCCCTTCGTATTCCCTCATATGCCCACTGGTTTTAGCAAATTTAGTAAAAGGGACATGACCCTACATCCTACTTTCATCCTTAGACCATTACAAGATCAGGAATCCAAACAGAATATCTGTACTCTTAACTAGAGACCAGGTATTAAATGTGAGACAATTATCACTGGAAAAGTTGGTACAGTTTTAGCCCTGATGTGAAAGGATGACTCCAGAAGCTGATTTAGTTCTTGTCTCTCATATATTCTGGATTTTGTTCCTTTTGTTTCAAAAAGCATAATGAAGCTCTATAGAAACACCCACACATTAGATGAAGTATATCTTGCCTGAGCTGATTTGTTTGAAAAGCTAAGAAATCCAAGGCTGTATCTTGAGGAATCGTGAGATTTGATATATTGGGCTAAGAATTAAGAGTTTTATATACTGCTTGCAATTGGATTTTTAAAGGCTAGTGTGAGAAAAGGAAAATATGTATCCAGTATAGTGGGAGCAAGTTTGCTTCAACCACTTTTTCTACCTTGATAAAAATGCATCTTCTTTGCATTTTTCAGACCTTCTGCTCAGTTTCCCTGATTTTTGATTAAAACAACAAAAAATCTTGAGTTGTATTTCAAAGCAAACCTAGTATGAAACTGATTGGTTTACCATAAAATTACCCAGTGGTGGTATGTCATGTCCTGGATAAAGGGCAAGACATGTGCTGTACTGTAGCATGTTAACACTTTGGAATGCGTCCAGATGAAAACAGTTTTTACTGGATGAACTGCTTAGTCACTGTCAGGAGCCCTTATTTTCTGTCTTGAAACATCTTGTCTCCATAAACTGTTGAATGATGTGGGAAGATTAATTTGTGTGGTGCAGTTACTTGCAATAAAAGAGACGAGAAAAACGCTAGTATGTTGTGGTTCACATGTTAAGCCTATTGAAGTCAATATCAGCCTGCTTCATTCTTTTACTGCTGTATGATTTTTGCTTGCTAGTAAAGGATACTCATTAAAAAAAAAATCTATGGATCCTTCCTGTTCAAAAGCTCACAAGGGTGTTCTTGTTTTACTTGTATTCAAAACAAGTCAGTTTTTCTTTAATGGTATGGTTAAATGTTTTAAGACTTGAAGTAGTTATGCTACAGAGATTTTTCCACAAGTGTTATTTTTAAAATTCTGGGTTTTCATGTTGTATTATTCCCGAGGTTCACAACAGTACATGACTCTTGCTAGAAGGCTCAGTATGTAAGCAGTTAAACTAACAGCTCAAGACACAAGAAGTGATTTTTGTATTCTGTGACTATTTTTAGATCTCTGGTTATATCAAGAAGGTGAGAGCATAAGCACTTATTTTGGGAAAAATGTGGGTTTTCTCTACTTCTTCATTTTGGGTGTTTTTGGTGATGGTTTTGTTTTTTTGTGGTGTGTGGGGTTTTCTTGGGGTTTTTTTTGGTTTTTTTTTTTTTTAATCTGCCTCTCGAATGCTTTGTTTCAAGTAACTCAGGCAGTATGTTTGTATGTGTGCCCTGGTAAATGGATCATGAAGGTAGCAACTCAAGGGAAAATAAAATTAATATTATGAGAGATCCTATTTAATGTAACTTTATTAATTGCTTTATTAATTTATAAATTGCTTTATTAATTTATAAAAGTGGTTTCTGTAGCTTGTTGAATCTGGCTTTTTTTTTCATCATACTCCTGTTTTTCAGTATCAAATGGAATGAAGATGATCCCTCTGTTTCTGGGAAACAAATTGGTTTCTGTGGGGTTTTTTATGAATATGGAAATTTTTTTTTTTTTTTTTCAGAGAACAGCAGCTTCTCTTGACTGGTTTCAGGTTATGCCTCCCACCAGTTTGTTGTAACCAGTCACTTAGCCCCTGCTATCTTTATTGGCACTATATGTGATTGTGGGCAGACCATGGTACAGCACCAAGGCATCCTAAAGAAGGTTTAGGAAGGAAATAACCCAATTTAGTGTTCCCATTGGAAAACTCCAAACCATGTTCTGCTCACTTTCCCCCCAGCTTTCACCTTTGGTTGGATAGAGAGGAGAATTGGGAACACAAAAGGTAGAGGTTGTGGGTTGAGATAAGAGCAGTTTACTAGAAATAGCAATGAAATAAGAAAAAGAGCAGTAAGAGCAACAATATTAATAAGTGTACGAGGGAGGTGAATGACTCACATGTGAGTGCTCCCCACACAGAGCCTGGTGAATGCCTGCCTGACTGCACCACCACACTACATGATGCAGAAGGGGCTCCTTCCCCTGTCCCCAGAAAATGATGTGAGGTCATATAAAATAATCTTTGTCTCCTGGCCAGGCCCCCTCTTGGCTACTTTAAAAATTGACCCTGTCCTTGTTTGAAACAGGACATTATCCTCCCCTTAGTCTATTATACCATTCATGTCATGCACAAGTCCTGCACCTACCAGCTGTATACATACCATATATATACACACACATAAGCATAGGTATCATTGCAGTAGTCAGTGGCTGTCCCTCCCAGACATGCATTGAGTTAATTTGCGCTGTGACTTTGGGCTCTGTCCATCCTAGATGTCTTCCAGGGTAGGAGGGCTGGTGTGCTGCCAGGTGGTTGTGAGCTACATCAGGAGCCTCATGTGTCTGGAGCAGACCATATTCCTTGCCCATGATAGTTATGGCATTCAGTGGCAGTGTCATTCAGCAGCCAGTGTTATAAAATCCAGCACTACAGGCTGTTCTCCCCCAAAGATCAAGTCCCTTTTAGGCACTCATTGTGTTTCCCCATCCCTCTTCATTACCCACCAACTGCTCGAACAGAAACAGTCACACAGATAGGTTTGCCTTTGCTTTAGGGAGGACCAATCCAAACTGCTGTTCCTGAAATGCACCATGGAGACTTTATCCCCTTTTATGGTATGTGGGGGTTTTCATTGGGCAGGACCAGCTCGATTGGTGGAGCCTCTGGTGTTAATTAAACCGGGTAGCTTTTGCTAAGTTTAAATTCCAGTGTTACAAGGCCCCATCACCCACTGCTTTCCATGTGGTTTCTAACAGTCTGTTGTAGTGCTCAATTCTCCCTGGGACTGGCACACGATAAGGAATAGGGTGTACCCCCTCAGGGCTGTGTTTTCTGGCCCACATGTCTGTGAGAGTAGTTCTGAAATGTTGTCCAACTCAGGGGTGCCATGTTGCCCCAGGAGGTGCTTTCAAAGGCCCAAGATGGTGTTCTGGGCAGCAGCATCAGGCACAGGCCGTGTGCCCAGTAGTATCCAGCCCTCCAGGGATTGTTTCCACCATTGTAAGCATGTAGCACTTGTCTGGGTGAGTTTGCAGCAGTGTGATGTAATCCATCTGTGGGGCCTCCAGGTAGTTGTATTTCAGCGTAGTCCACCATACCACAGAGGCCTTACCTGCTTGGCCTGCTTGATGGCAGCCCATATTTCACAGTTAGGGATAACCTGGGACACAGTGTCCATGGTTAAGTCCACCCCTCGATCACAAGCCCATCTGTGTGTTGCACTGCTCCCCTGATGACAGGAGGTAGGATGGGCCCGAGCCAGAAATTATTCACCTTTATGTTGCCAGTCCAAATCTACCTGAGACACTTTAATCTTGGCAGCGTGATTCACCTGTCCTTTGTTGTAGTGTTCTTTGGTAGTCCAGCTCTTGGGTACATGTGCATCTATGTGACATACTTTTATGGCCAATTTTTCTACTTAGGCAGTGATGTCTTGCCACATTTCAGCAGCCCAGACGGGTTTCCCTTTGTGCTTCCAGTTGACCTTTTTCCATCAGTCCAGCCACCTCCGAATCATTTGCTGGCATCCATGGGTTACTGTAGAGGTAGTGCACTGGCCATTTCTCTTCCAGCAATGTCTAATGCCTGCTGAATGGCTTTCAGCTCTGCACTCTGGCTTGATCCACTCGATAGCTTCTGCAGCTCTTTGTGTAGGACTTGATCCAGCAGCTTTCCATTTTTGATGCGTGGCAGGAGCTGTCAGTAAAGAGGGTGTATTGCTTTTTATTTTCTGGTAGATGATTATAAGGTAGGGCTTCTTCAGCATATGTTACCTTCTCCTTTGATGACAGTCTGAAATTTTTGCCTTTATGCAAGTTCTTGCTGACCTCTAGTATCCCTGGGTGATTGGGGTTTCCTATCCGAGCTTGCTGTGTGATCAATACAAACTGCCTGCTCTGTGTAGCATCAGTGGGGTGATGTGTGGCAGGGATTTTCCCTTTGAATATCCAGCCCAGCACGGGCAGTCGGGGTGCCAGAGGAAGCTGTGCTTCAGTGCCAGTCACTTCTGAGACAGCTCAAACTACTTCATAAGGTGCTGGTATCTCAGTTGGAGTGTTACAGGCCTGGCATCCTTTGCATCCTCGACTGCAGAAATCATGGGGTTATCCTTGATTCTCACTGGGTGCTTTTTGCCAGAGACTTCAGGGGGGACCTTTCTCCCTGGCTGTAGTGGAAAGCACATTTTTCACGTCTTGCCCTTTCTTGGCTGACCCAAAGGTGACTACATGAACAATCTCCCCTTTAATTTGTTTAAAAGCTTCTTATTGTTCAAGACCCCACTTGATTGAGGGGATTTACAATCAGACTCTAATCTGGAATATGCATCCTCCAAAAACTCACAGCACCTAGGCAAGCTTGTGTTTCCTTTTTGCTGCTTGGTGGGGACATGACTGCTATTTTGTTGACCACATCCATTGGAATCTGACAATATCTATCTTGCTGATTTACCCTTAAAAACTACTTTCCCAGATGCTTCAGGTATAGTGTTATTTGATAGTTCAAGTACATAACTGGTACTTGAAAAGCTGAGTGGAAATTCTCATACTGAAATTTTTGGGTGTTGTAGAGACTGGAGTAACTTTGTTGCATAACAGAACAGTTAGCTTGGTTTTCATCCAGAAACTAAGTTGGACAGTTTTGTAGTGTATGTGTCTTTAATAAAATTAAAGAGAAACAAAATCATAGAATAGCAAATTTGTCATCTGTCAAAGCAAAGCTTCATGAATTTTAAATATTCTTGTTAGAACAGCAAGATTCTCCTATAATAGGAATTCTACCTGTACTGTTTTCCTAGTTGTTTGCTATTATTAGCACTTTTTTATAAAAGACAATTCTGCCAATAGATTTTTTGCAAGCCTAACGTTATAATTATTTCAATTTTTCAGTAACATAAAGCAAATTTACAGAGTTTTTTCTTTAAACATTTGTTTGCAGAGCATTATTAGCCTGAAATTGCATGTAATTTATGACAGCATAGAGGGAAAATGTACCACTGTGTAGGAGTGAATTGAAACTGGAGATACTTGGGATGTTTCTGACTGTGATTCATTATTTCTTTGTCTGGTTTGGAGAGCTTATACTGTGACTTTTGTACCTTTGATCATGCCTATCTTATATGTGCAAACATTTGAAGAGCAGATTCGATCACTAACTAGATATTGATTCTTTTTTCTTAAATACTAATTTTGAGCTACTTGAAGTAGTGATGTCAGCAGGCAGCTCTGTGTCCATGGATCTTGCAAGGCTGATGCTTTTGAACCATTTGCTCCTATTGTGGAACCTTTAAAAAGAAGAGTGCACTTAGGAGGCTTAGTGTCTCTAGTCTGAATGGAGGCTGTGTTAAGCAACAGTAGTTGGATTTTCATTTTCAGCAGTAGATGTACTGTTGTATAGGGTTTTTTTCTGCTCCTCCACTTCAGTTTATGCTCTAAAGGTGTGCTTCACTATATTTTCCCCTTTTCATCCTTTCAGCTCCAAACAAGCCCTTTGTTACCTCTTCTCCCCACTTCATTTTTTTTTCTGTTCTTTTTTTGGTCTCCCCTTGAATTAAAGTAAACACTGCTGTTGTTTTCAAAGTTCTGTGCTGCTGAAGAGTTGAAGATGGCTTTTGCTGTGCTAGTCATCGCTAAAGAAACATTTGTAGTGAGTTGAGAGGGGTCTAATGGTTACATGCTGTGAAGTTATGTAAAACTTTTTGTTTCTGATGTGAGCAGTGAAATGTTACTTGATCCACAGCTGTTATTTTTAAAATGCTACACTCTTTTAGTATGGAAGGCTTCTTGTGACTTTATGTGAAAGTGATCACATTCAGGGCTTTAGCTGGAATTGAAGGAGTCATCTCAGAATACTTTCATTAAAAATAGGCAACATAACTATCGCTACAAGGAAATAATCTAATACATCTAGGTCTTACATCAACATGATTGCAACATAAAGACCCTTATGTCTTTATGTTAAGATAAGCTGAATATGCTCCCATATTCAGCCAGTGCTTCTGATCTTTTCTTCTGAAAACAGCTGTTGCTCCTTTCACCCCACTAGACTAAAGGAGATGCCTGGATGGCTGTTAAGGTGTATTTTCCTTTGCATAAAAAACCTTTCAATTTACTGACCTGTCTTTGTACTTGAAAAGCGCTGCCATAGGCTACACTTTCTTTTCAGTAGTATGCATCAATTCACATGACAGAACAGTCTTTGCTGATACCCTGAAGGCTGGTAATTCTGCAAAGAACTTGAATAGTTTGCAGGATTTTTACCAGTAATTCAGTGCTTTTCATCCAAGAGAGTGTTCTACTGTATTCAGTTTTCAAGTTTTTCCACTGATTTCATTTTTGTTACTTTTTGGAATTATTTTTATGCTTTGTTGTATTGCTGCTCTACTTCAAAACACAGTTGCAAATTTTAACGTAGAAGTTTTGAAGAAATGAACAGAAAGATCAAACTCTTCAAACTCAGCTTGCTGCTACACAAGGAGAAGTGATAGCAAAGGAAAAAGCCACTGGATCTAGATTTCATCATTACAGAGATCCTGGGCTTTGACTTCCACTGATTTTCCATTTCTGATTGCTAAGGAGGGCTTAACTTCTGAGGTGAGAACTAAGAGGAAAGGAGGAATCTAAACTAGTGGTTTTTTTCCCTTAGGTCACCTATGTTTTTTTTGTTCTGCAGCCTTTGGTACCCTGTTAGGATAAGCTGTACTTATTTCACCTAGTGGGTTAATGCCTGTAGTCTTTCTCTCACAGCTGATGGGGCTTTGTGGCTGTTTTTGGAGCTTCATAGTGCAAGAGATGGTGATCCTTCAAGGTCTGACTCGGAGCTAGTTACTGAATAGCATAAAGTAGAGAAAGTGAGAATAATCAGACTTGCAGCCTGAAGTAAGGCACTATGGCTGTGGGTTTGTGCACGCCAGAACTTTGAGACAGTGTAACAATGTATGATCAGTAAAATGCTGATTTGTTTCCTGTACAGGGATTTATTTCCTCTTAATATCGGGACTTTTTGACTTAAGCGTTTAACTTGGTCTGTAAAGCTAAAATATTTCTGAAACATTTTTACTGATTGTTGCTGATGTTGACTTAATACTCCTGTTTTTCTTATACAGTATTTAATTAGAGGAATTAATCTATTCTGATATTATAATTGCCTACAGTAATACTATATTTTTAAACTGACCTCTCAGTTAAAGATCATCACAGTAAGAACATACATTGTGGTTAGTTACAGTGATTTTCTGGAATCATTACTAGCAGTTCAAACAAGGGAGGATGCTGAAACAAAGCAGTAGATAGGCATCTGGAAAATAAGTTTTTTGAGACAAATTTCATGTAATGAAAATTATGATTATTTTATCCTCAAAATGTAGAGATGGATGCATTAAGAGATTACTGTATGTTTTATAATTGTTTTCTTTTAGGTGGTCTTGTGCCTGTATTATCTATGTTTGCAATGTAGCTTACATAAACTCAGGAAACTAGAGTGTTTCTAAGTGTGAGGTATCTCCTGACCTTTCAGAAAATGTTGAAATGCCATTGAGAGTTCTAAATCACATCTGGAAAATTCTTGTAAGAAGATGTCAAAGATCCTTGACTTTTTTCTCTTCGCTATAGAGTCTGAAAAATATCGCAATTTGATTTACGTTTTTATTTTCTCCCAAATTAAGAAACTTAATTAAGCATCTTAAGTTCCACAAAGCCTGCAAATGAACTTGTCTGATGTACTTTGTGATAGATGCTTCTAACACAGCCTACTGAACTGGTTCTGTCAGTACCTCTTTTCTTTGTTTTCTTATATTCCCTAAGTATACTTGATGCAGAACCATCCAGATCGTCGCTAGATAAGTATTTATTTTGTGTGGCTGGTAGGTGCTGACAGTAAAGTTAATAAGACAAATAAAAAAGCTTTGCTTATGGGCTTATACTAGACACTCTTCTCTAACTGGGACTTCTTTCCTACCAAACTGGCTTTGTCCTGTATAAAGTAAGTACTGCTGAGACCTCTGGACTATTGGTAAATTTGATTCAAATGCACCATTAAACTTCAGCATTACTAAAGCAAAATAACAGATGAACAGACAGTGTGATTCCATAGATCTTATTTCTGTAGGAAACCAGACCAACAACTGTAATATTTCAAACAGCATTCTTATTGGAGTTCAAAATAATATTTTCTATCCAGTTCCTAACAGAGGTGGTGATGGTTGATATTTCTTGTTCTCAGTTTGATTAGGTTAATAGCTGGTTTTCTGAAATCCTTAGCCATTTTGCCTGCTTTTTTACTTTTAAGAATGCTTAATACTTTTAGTAAAAGTGAGTGTTTGTAGACTGCCTTTTTCTGTCAGGCAAAGTTTTGCTGCTATATAAACTCTGTTGTTCATTGGCTCGTATAGTTGTTCGGGTTGGAAAAGATCTTTCAGATTATTAAATCCAACTGTTCGGTTAGCACTGCCAAGTCTACCACTAAACCATGTCCCCAAGCATCGCATCTCCAAGTCTTTTAAATACTTCCAGAGATGGTGGCAACCACTTCTCTGGGCAGCCTGTTTCAGTGCGTGGCCAATCTTTCAGTGAAGAGATTATCCCTTCTATCCAGTCTAAACCTCTCCTGGTGCAACCTGGGGCTGTTTTCCTCTTGACTTATCAGTTTGGAGGCAGACACTCATCTTGCTTAGAACCTCTGTTCCAAAAACCATGTCAAGTGTTCTGCTATATCCTCTCTAAGCTTTTATGTTCATGCTACTGAATATAATTTAGCAACTGAAGTCCCTGACAGCTTGTTCTGAGTGAAAGGTCTTATTTCCTTCTTTTTTTGCAAATAGGAAAAGATGTTAACTAGCAGAAGGGTGCTGCAAGTTAGGGAAAATATAGTTGTGATTGTTACCTTAGTAACACTTAAGTAATTTGCTGAGTGTCTTTCAGTACTTGGAAACTCAGCTCTCCTAGACCTAAATGACAACTGTTTCTTCTTTGAAATCCTTATTATGAAAGTAAGAGTTTTCTTAATTAAGTGTATTAAAATTATTTTTGATGTAGGGTTTTAATGAAGTTATCAGTATCTCCTTCACTGTTTTTGCAGCAGATCTATTGAACATATTGTTATCTACCTTTAGTTTTTCCTTTATGAGGAGTCTTTAAATTCTAGCCTGGGTTTATGTAGTATTTTACAAGTATCTCTCATGGTAATATACTAAATAAATAACTGAATAGTTACACACTACAGAAATGAAGTAAGCTTGAGTGTCTCAACCCTTAACTATTGTCTGTTACTTGATTTCCTGATCCACAGATTTGTTTGGCCTTTTTAAGCAAGAGAAACTATCTCTCAACTTCTGTATATCCAGCATTCTAATTTACCTTTCTGACTGGAAAGTTTGTAGCAAACCTCCCCCTCCTCATTTTAACCAAGGGCTTGCCATGATTAAAGTGTGAAACCCCTAATCCTTTACAGGTATTCCCTTGCTGTTTCCACCCAGGGGAGAAGCTACTAGTACAGCACACTGGAGTGAGCTCAGGAACAACTGTGACTATATCCACCAGCAAATCCAGCCTCCAACATGTTTTGAAGTAGCAAGAGGCAGAGACTCGCTTAGATTCCAAAATTTGCCCTGGTGATCGTTATCTGAGTTGCTAAGAAAATACTGAATATGTTTGTTCAAATGAACCTGAGTATTCCAGTCAGAATTAACTGAACTTCTTTTAAATGTGAAAGGCATGCTGTTTCTTTTCTTCTGGCCTTAAGCATGTGGGAAAGAAGATCATTTCTAAGCAAAGGGAAAAGGAAATTGTCTCATATTTATTAAATCCTTTTCCTATCAGGAAGTATGCATCAGGATTATATGCTTGGCAAGCAAGAGTACATATTTTGGCACATTTTTCTCTTTGTAATTTTAACAGCCTGCCAGCATTGCAGGCAACACTAGCAGCAGTCTGTGTCCCAGACAGTTTTGATTATAAATCCCAGTCTCTGCAGCAGGGCAGAAAGCTCTGTGGGGATGGGTACTGTTTTGTCTTCTTGGCTCCTTTTCCTTCCCAAGTGCACTGGGTAAAGAGAGGGTAGGGGATGGATGGAGAAGGCAAGGTTATGTTCATGCTTCTGGTAACTCCCTCTGCATCTTAGTTAAATATCCCGTGAATAAATATCCTGTGTAAATCTGAGGAGAGTCTAGGCGTGTTGTGTTGGAACCAGTGGTCTGCAGTCTAATTGTATCTGAAAGATCTCCAATAAACCATTGTTTGAGTGCACCAACCCCCAGAATTACAAATGGCATTGCCCACACAGGCATTCCAGAAATTGTGGACACAGTCTTTTCTTGCTTATCAAATGAAAAGTTAAAGGGTAAATATCTTTTAAAGCTCTGTTGGGACCAAACATAAAGTCGTGCACTTTAATCCTCTGTTCAGTGCTCAGACCTGTATTGCTAATTGTGTCATTTGAGGTGGCAGTGGCTTCCCCATTTACACAAGAATGAGGAAAAAAAATAGCTGAGCATCGTTACATTTGCTGTGAAAATTTTCTGTGAGACTGATGACCATGCTGCTGAAATAACTTAGATTTTTTAAATAAATCAAACTGAAGTGTGAAGGGAGGCAAATGAGGACAGTAGATGTCCTTGTATGGGAAAGATTCTGAGGAAAAGGCTAGATGTCAAACTATCCTTTGGTTTTCAAGAAGAGTTTAGTACCTTTAGTGCTTGGGTTTTTTTCAGATACTCGAATTGCTTACATAAGCATGCTTAATAAGGTAGCTAAAGTGTTACGTTAATACAGTTTGGGTGTTATGTCAACTCTTGTTGTTCCAAGTCATTTGAATAGAGTTCTGAAATTTTAGGAGAACCTTCCACCTAAAAATCCATTTTATTATCATTCTGTGGAATGAATATGGAGAGTAGCAAAGCATGGATTTAAAGTCTTTCCAGCTTATGCCTTCAAGCAACTTTTATTGCATTTAAAACTTGCTTTAAAAACTGTGAAGCTTACATATTAAAATCTAGGATATTCCCTTTAATGTAGAAGTTAATGTTTTTTGTGAATGGGAGAGAGAGATGTATAAGAAATATTTTGACTAATTTTTGTATTGTAAACTGATTATATGGAGCAGTTAAGTTACATATTTGGGTTTTGTTTAATACGGGATTTTTTCTGGAAAGACTTTTTTAAAGGCAGCCAGTTTCTTCTAACACTAAGGATTTAAAGTTAGCATTTTAACAAAAAAAAATGGAGGCTTATCTACTGACCTTCTTTTTAACCTCACGTAGGCTATATTTTGTGGTGTTTTTATGACATGTAAATTTCCTCTCTACCTATTTGGTTGTGGGAAATGCCGGAGACAAATTGTTAGTGCTCTTAGCTTAGTTTTATCATATCTGTTGGTCTGTGGTTTGATCTCAAGTGTAGCTTTTTAAGTCTGGAACAAGGAAAGCTGAAGTTACAAAAAGTGAAAACTTTGATTACCATACATATAGAAGCTGCTCTTTGTAATGCAAAGGAATTGGATTAACTAAACAAATTATTTCTTTTTCCTCAAGGGCAAACTGAAGTGCTGCCAATAAAAGGTCTCTTGACATAACTGCAGTCTTCCACAGTTTCCTTGTATCTGCCACATGTGAAGTGTTTTGTGTCT
This sequence comes from Cisticola juncidis, assembly GCA_013400215.1. Lineage (NCBI taxonomy): Eukaryota > Metazoa > Chordata > Aves > Passeriformes > Cisticolidae > Cisticola > Cisticola juncidis. The sequence goes on along the minus strand of VXBR01009219.1, from coordinate 187,702 downwards.
TTTTAGAATCAAGATATCCAAGGAGACTTTGTCATGAAGATAGGTTTGTTTTATCTTAGCATGGAATCTGAAATTGAGTTTATAACATCACAAATGTGTCAAAGCTGTTTCCTGAAGATATTTTACAAGACTGGATTGCTCTTTACAGATATTCAAGAAGTGTATTTCCAAAGGCAGTACTACAGCTTGTCAAGCTTGGTTTTTAGGTTTCTGTCTTGGGTCAAGGATCCTGAATCTGGTTTCCGAGGACTTCGTATTTCCCAAGAGCTTGTAACCATAGGGAACGAAAGTAAATTACATCAATTGTTACTATTTGCCTTAATTGTATCATATAGATCATTCAGTGAGTTGGTATTAATTAGCAGCTAAGTGTTATTGTTGATTTCCCAGATTAAGTCTCGATTTTGTGAATAACATAAAAACAAACAGAAAGGTCTGATTACTTCTTATAATTCCTTTAGCAGCAGTTCTTCATTTAGGAAACTTCTGCCACTGTACACGGTTCTGTATTCTGTCTTTTCCTTACCACATTAACAGACTGCTGCTTCAACTTTCTTCACACATCCTACAGAAAGATTGTTCCTTGATTATTTCCATTTGCTGTTTAGGTGGCTTCTCCTTAAACCACATACCTGAGAGAGTTCATTTTAGACATCAGCTGGGGAGTCACATATTAAACCAAAATTGTAATGAGCAATTGTAACCTTACTAGGTGGTACCCAAAATCCTTCTTCCAGGTAGGGAATTGCTGTTCATTCAGTTTGTTAAAAATGAATTTGCTTAGGAATGGGCACCCTTGTTGTGCACTTCGATGAAAAATTTAATGAAAGAGCATTGCAAATGATTTTTTGGGGGATACTGAATGGGGCTAAATTTAACCAGATGGGTACCAGAATTTAAAAAATGGTGCTATCCTATCTACCAATTCAATCGTGCACTTGTTTGGTATTCCCGAATGAAAGTAACAATACTTACTGCTACAATAATACACAGAAATAAATTTGAAATTATTACTGGAAATTCTTTATGCCTATGACATAATTCTGGCAAATTATGCATGCAAGATGCAAAGCTCTTAATGACTGACAGATTGTGGAGAATAGTGGAGTACAGTTCTTAAACACTTAAAGAATGAGCCTATGGCTGAGAAGTACTAGCAAGTTGTAGATATTGCAGATACCAAGAAGAGTGTTGAAGGGAAATGCAGATGTTATAGAATAGTTTTAAAAAAATATATGTATGCCCTCAGTCTGTAAAATTCAGGTAGCTGATGGCAGCAGTTCAGTTAAGTATAGCTGTAAAGGGATGAAGAATTTATAGTATAGCTTTGTAGTGTAATTGCAAGCTTAATGCAGAAGAATGTCTCCTGAGGCACTTCAAGAGGTTCAAGTGAAATAATTCACTGCAAATTTAGCAGTAGCTGGAAACAAACTAACTTCTTGTTTTGTTTCAGTAGTAGTAGTAGCAGCCTGCTTTCCTTTCTCTACCCACCCTCACCCCTCCAAAGAATGAAATTTAACTGAAATGCTTAGTTTAAACCTCTGTAAGGGCTCGTTGGAATGATTATACAACAGTTTGCCAAACAGCTGGGGTTTTATAACTAAAAGTTAATGTTGAGGACAAAGTCATAGTTTTAATGTTTTTGGAAGGAGGAGGTATAAACAAAATTTGCCTTTGTTATATGCTTTGCTTAACAGTTTTTGTCACTGAACTGATCTGTAGGTGGGGCTGATAAGGGCAGCAAAACCTCAGTCTAAAACCAAAAGATAAGATTGTCTGGGTGGAGGCTCTTTTTTTGTCTGCATTGGCACAAAGGCTGAGGGTGCTAATGCTGAGTGTACCCACTCCTCTGCCTCTCCATCCTGCCCTGCCCTGTCCTGTCCTGGCATTTATGATGGTGAGGGATGGTAAGTCAACTGCATGTAGTTGCAATAGCTCTCTGTTGAGAAAGGGAGAGGCAAGTGAGAGCCAAGCTTAATTCCTGCAGTGTCCTTAGCTCTGTTTCTGTCTGGTTGATGGTGTTCAGGTTCCTGGGAAGCTGTCAAAGTTGGCAATTTGGACAGAGAGAAGTCAAGAGTACAATAATAGCAGTGAGAGTGGGGTTGTCACTGTGACTCCTAACTACGGAAGAAAGGATGAAAGTTGGAGCTGGTACTGTTGCTGCAGCAAAAATGAATTTGACTGGAAAAAGCTAGTCTTGTCAGTACTCCTGGGAAGCCTTTGATTTGTGCTTCCTTGTCACCAAACTTTGAAATGAATTATATTACTCAGTCATGTGACTGGTGCCTCTTAACAGAATAGACAAAAATGAAATATCAGTTATGCTTTAAAGTGTCTTTGTGATTTGCTTTTGAAAATGCATTTATAAGTGATAACATGCATCTCCTCTGATACCTTTTCTTAAAATAAGCTTCCTTTTTATTCTTTGGTTTATCAGGATGTTAGAAATAGGATAAAGGGTTGAAAGAACCTTTAAAAGCTTTAGTGTTTCAATAATGTGTACAAAACTTAAAGCTAAGGTAATCTGAGAAATATGGTGCTTGACCTATGACACTGCTCTAGTTGGCTGTTAGAATTGGAGGAACTAGCCAAACCAGTAAATCCACTGTGTAGAAAACAGAACTCTGGAAAAAACCTTCACCAAATCTTTTATAAATCAAATAAATATGTTAACTACCATGAAAGTCTTCAGTTTCTCAAAAAAGATCAATGTAGAGTAACTGGAAAAAAGATGGTTGTGTCATGGCAATGGAAAACTTACTAATGAAGATTTCTCTTCTCAAATTTTCTTCTTTCTAATATTTCTGGAGTGTGAAGTGTTCACCTTTAAGAATGTTTTCTACTTATTTTACAGTACAACCATTTGAAGATAATTTATTAGTAGTATTTGTTGTACCTGGAATATTCCTTGGATACCACACCAGTCTTGGACTTGCCCTGACAATGAGTTCTGAGATGACCAAATGTATCTCCTATAACTAACTATAACTAATGCATGTAGTGCCATAGAAGGATATTTATCAGTTTCTGCAATACACTGTGCTTCAAATTGGGACTGATTATGTTTACATTACATTCCAAATGCAGGCACAGATTAGAGATATTGACAAGTCAGTCATTGCAGAATAAGGTGCTGTGTGTCCCCCGGATGAAACAAGTTTGCCTTGAAAATTTTATTTCTGTGGAATGACTCTCTTGTGTCTAGTTAGATGCAAACCATTGTATTATATCAGTCTATGCGAATTTTAGAAAGGAGATTGGGAGAATCTCTCTTGAGTACAGATTTAGTAATTTCTTTATTTTTCCTTGTAGCAACTGTTCCTTTAATTATCTTGAAATTTTCAGAAATAGTTGTAATTTTAAATGGACAATGAAATGGGCCTGGTTTAACAGTCAGTAGGAAACTAATTGTTCATAGTTGTTTAGTGCCATCCTAAAGCAGCACTGCTGATAAAGTGACAGTAAACTTCATTGCCCCATGGTTTCACATCAAATTTTTTGTTTGCTGAAAATCCAGGAGTTGCAGACTCTTTCTAGAGAGGGAAGCATCATCAGGAAGTAATTCATGAGTGAGACATCTAAGTGCAGTGTGTCCCCATGGATTCACTGTTACCTCAGGATGATCTGTAATGTCCCTGACTAGGGGTGATTTAGGAGACCCTGTCTGCCTCTGAGATAGCCTGATATTGATGATTAATTTGAAAGGGGACTGCCTTCTAGCCTTCCAGAAGATACATTTACTGTAGCTGTGAACTGTCTGGCACCACACTGTTGCTCAAGGGTGAAGGTTGATTACCTTCTGTAAGTCTTATTTGTATAAATACGTTTGTCTTATGCTTAAATCCATAGAGACTATTTGAAAAACACATTACAGGTCAGACTTAATTCTGAAACTGAAGACTTCTATAAAAGTGACAACTGGCAGTTTCTGGGAATTTATAGATAGCCTGTAATAAATATTTGTATAAGATGTATATAGTGAGGGACATTGCCATCAGTGCTTTCTGACAGGAAACAGCTTGTATATCGGGGAGGTGGCAAGGCACAAAATTAAATAGTTAATAAATCAATGATCAAAACCCACTTTTTTTTTTTTTTTTGAAGAGAAGCCTGATAGCCTAATTTTGTGGATGAGATTGCTGGAGTAGACTTTGGTCTTGCTTTGTTTTCTTTAGAATTTACTTCTATTAATTGACAAGTGTCAGAATTACATTTTCACCGTGTGTGAGTCCCAAATGTGAACATTGCTGAGTTAGAGGTTCTAACCGTGGCAGACTTGGTGTATTTGCTTATTGAGTCACTGGTGTCTGACCTAATTGGGTCATAAATTCCAGCTTTTGTTCTCAGCCTTTTTTTGAGGGCTCGTCAGACTTTAATACCGATCGCTGCATGAAAAAATTGCTTCTCACTGAGTACTCTGGAAAACTCAACAATGCTAACCTTTGGAGCATGAAAAGGTCCTGAAAGGTATTGGCTTGAGTTTGTTACTTCAGTTTTTTTGGGTAGTTGTAGTGCTGCTCAATTGCTTTACTGTTTTGACACCTACAAGTTGAATGGTATAGTGATTTGTAGCTTAGGGGGAAAGTAACCAGAAGTTTTGCAATACTAATATTTTTTGCTTGTAAAGAAATAGCTTAAAAATTATAATTTTCATTTAACTAAAAAAGTCGTATTTCATGATACAAAATATTTCTAGGGGCTAAATTAAATTTCTGTAAATGGGGGAACAGGCATGATGCTCTTCATACCAGTGTTTGTGTGTATGTATATTTTCTTAGACAGCTGTGATATACTGTGGGTTTCTTATGGAAGTTAACTTATTAACTTCCATTGTAAAAGCAGTTGCATTCAAAGCAGATTTGCTTCCAGCAGCCAAAAATTCACTTCCAGACAAGGAATACTTAAGTAACTGCCTAATACATTGACTCTGTTAATTAGCTGGAGTGCATTGTATTACATGATTGAGTGTCCGTGTGGAGAATTAATTGTACCCTGACTTGTAGGCAAATCTTGCTGTAATAAAAAAGAAATTATCTATGATTTGTCTGGAAATCTTTTCTGTCTGAGTTAAAGAAATACTTAATCTCTCTATGCTGTGAGAATTGCAATGCTGGCTTAGTCAGGTAATTGCAAAACACAACATAATGCGAATCAGAACATTCCAAATTGTCAGCATGTGCAGTGCTTCCACAGTTTTTCTCCAGATAAGTGTGTGAGGCTCTGGCAGACTGTACAGTGATGTCTGCCATGTCTCCCACATAGGTTGCCCTGTAGCATCCTACTGCTGCCAAAAGGATGGGTGGGTGAGGCTTCTGTACCTTGCCAAGGAACTTAATGGCTGATTGCTTGAAGCGATGCTTCTTTAGTTGGGTCTCTTTTTAAACTTAGGTGTCGATCATTTGGATTATCTGCATATCTTGACTGAAAATGGTAACACTGAAAATATGGGCTTTTTTCACCACTACATTTTAATTTTTTTTTAAAAAACAGGATACAAGAGAGGAGAGAACTTTAAGGCTGGATATTATGCAAGTGTTCTGCATATGGCATGCAAAAAGGCAGGATTCAATGAGTTTCTCTGATTAAAAAAAAAAAAATTACATATTCAGTTTCAGCAATTAGCAGTTGAAAATTCTTAAAAGGCTTTAGCGTTTATGGTAACCTGAATGATTTTCTGACAATCCTTATTGTAGTAGAAATTTAAATGATGTCCCATAAAGGAGGGTATTTCCTGAGGAATCCTTGGCTTCATGGCAGATAAAACTCTAGTATACAGAATTACAGAATGGCTGGGTTTGAAAGGACCAGGTGATCACATAGTCCAACCTCCCTGCTAAAGCAGGTTTACCTACAGAGGTTGTGCAGGATCATTGGGCAGGCAGGTTTTGAGTGTCTCCAGATGAGGAGAGTGCACAACCTTTCTGGGTAGCCAGAAAGTGCTCTGTCACCCTCACAATAAAGAAGTTTTCCCTAATATTCAGATGGAACTTCCTGTGTTTGAGTTTGTGTCCCTTGTCCTATCACTGTGCACCACTGAAGGGTTTGGCCCCATCTTCTTGACACTTGTCCTTAAGATATTTGTGCACAGTCATAAAATAACCTTGGTTGTCTCTAGGCCAAACAATCACAACTCTGAGACAGGTGCTTCTGTCCCCTAATCACCTTCATAGCCCTCATTTAACTCTCTCCCAGAGTTCCATGTCTTTTTTGGACTGGGAAGCTCAGAACTGGACAGAGAACTGCAGGTGCAGCCTCATTAAGGACAAGTAGAGGGGCAGGATCACCTCCCTTCACCTGCTGGCATTGCTCTTCCTAATGCATCCCAGGGTACCGTTGGCCTTATTGACCACAAGGGCACACTGCTGGTTCATTGACAGCTTGTCAGGATCCCCAGGTCCTTCTCTGCAGACCTGCTGCAGATCAACTCCTAACTTTTACTGGTGCACAGGATTATTCCTTGCTGGTCTTTGTTGAACATCATTGGGTTCCTCTCTGCCCATCTCACAAGCCTGTCCAGGTCTTGCTGAGTGTCACACATACATTTGTGTGAGAGTGTTTAAAAAATGTGTGTACTCATGCCTAACTCGTCTGTCTTGTAACTGCTAATGCATGGTGACAATTCTTGGATTAACAATGTCTGGATCTCTTAAAGCTCATAGATGTTACTTGCATGACTTGATTAACTTGGCACCGTGAGCAGGGCTTGTTAAATGCATGCAGGTGTATTGGTCTGACTGCTACTCCTCTACTCCTGATTGTCCTACAGCCTGCTAGCTCCTTTTAACGTTCCTTCTACAGCTGCTATACTTTTGGTGGCAGCTGTGCTTTTGGTCTCAGCAAAAAGAACTGCTTCTGTCAGATATCCTGTGAGCGAATGTGATGGGATTAAAATTGATTTTCTTCCATAAACACCTTATTTGGATGAGCTATTGTTAGTGTGATTTAATATTAAAATTTAAAATTTTAATATTTTAATGTTTTGGGGTAAATACTAGCAATATTGCTTGAAGGCTTTCTTTTGTTTCTCCTGAGATTGGGGAGACTGTGAGACTTCTAGATTTAGCCTATGGATAATCAGAGGAAAGCAATTTGTTTGTTCACTAACTTTCCAGCCGCTCTGTAATGGATCTCTCGTGGCTGATACATGTGACTATGTTGCTCGTAAATTGACCATGCTTGAGTGCTCTGATGATAAAATAAATGAGTGGATTATTTTTCACAATAGACTGTTATGACTGACAGTGATTAAATTATGAGAGAGTGCAGAATACATTCTTTGAGTGACTAAAAAGAGTTCTCTCTTCAAAGCAGCAGAGAAAGGACATTGGGTTTCTGTGTTTCTATTCTGAAAGATTTAAAGTGATGCATAAAGGAGATACTGAGTGCTATGACAGCAATGTAAATTGACAAAGACCTACTTTCAGTTTTGGTAAGTGTTAGAAGGTTTAAATTGTGATATACTAAAGACTTGGAATAGGTCTCCTGGGTCATCAGGAATTCGAAATAAACGACACCTATTTCAAGACCTTGCAAGTACCATTTTGTTTTTTAATCCTATTGCCTTTTAGGGAAACTGGTCTCAAAACCCCATTTGTTTGTTGTATGAAAAAAGCTCAAACCACTTAACTTGCATTTAATATAGTTAGACCAGAAATTTATAGCCATTCATTTTTAGATCAGATTTTCTCAGTTAAATTGCTTACAATTTCTTTCCCCTGTGGTGTTACTATATAGTTCAGATTTTCTCATCCAGTGGTAGGGGAACTATGAAAGCTGGTGCAGCTTTTGCATTGCAACAAACAAATGAGCATAATATGTATGCTTACAACATGCTTTCCTTACTCTTACACTAATATCAATTTTATTCATAAGTAATATGATAGAGAATATTCAGGAAGTCATGCGTATTTAGAGACTTCATTAAGAATTGCTATTAATCACCTTAAACTTCTTGAGCCCTTTTGATCTGTGCTGCCCAGCATCTTGCCTTTCTTATGTTCTTGAGAAAAGGGGGTTGTGTGGCGCTCCAGCAAAGCGCTTGGAGCAGAAAGCCTGCCAGCCTCGTGTAGGGCTGTGTTGGAGTTAATGTCTTACAGTACTGAGGTGCCATGAATGGAGGAAGAGATTACACTAAGGAGAGGACCACTCACCTAACTATTTTTGTCTAAAATGTTTAATGTTATTGATAGATCTGATGGTTTAAAAGTCTAATTTGATATTCATGTTGGGAAAAATTCAAATTGTATTGCACGTTGTCAGTAAAGACGGTTTTATCTGGGTGGTCCCTCTGCACTATGCAGAGCACTAAGTCAGCTAGATTGTTGATTCATTTAGCTGTAACCATTTTATCTGCCAGAAACCACCAAAAAATCTCCATGGGTAGTGAGAGGTCAAGAAAATACAAGCTTAAAATAAAAGGTTACTAATGTTCAGTCTTAAATTCATTGAGTAGTTACAGAGCTCCGATACAAAGGGATTAATTTGTTTGAAGTGTTTTGGCAAGGTGGAGCTACCATACACAGTTGTGGACAAAGTTGTTCATTTTGGTTTTATGCTATTCAGCTGCAGAGTTGGTATGAAAAGTTTCCTTGGAGGGCTCATGATCCTGAAGTACCAAGATACATTGGATATTCATTTGGCACTTGCATGAAGGGCCCTAACTGGGAAATCAGTTTATGGTTCTTTTAAAACTCGACCCTGTTCATTGAGACACTTTAAGAATGGAAAGTTTGGTTCCGTAACTATTTAGTCATCATGTTTTCTTTAATGTTTCACTCCTTCATTGGTAATGTACCAAGAGTACATGCATGATTTCAAGCATGAAAAGGAATCCCTGTGTCTAGGGAAAAACTATGGTGCTGTTCAATTTATGAAACTTATATAAGATATGAATAGAATAATGCATATTAGAGCTTAGTTCTGTTAAAGTTTGGGTTAGAACAATACGGAGATTTGATAATATATCCTATAGGGATCAGAACTTGCTCTATCTTTTTTGGCACTGGTGATATCTAGGTTAAAGCTAGGGAGGGTGTGTTTATTTATATGGTAGTCATGCTTCTTGTTCATACTAGAAATAAATCTGTTGGCTCACGAAGACCACCTTTGAGTCAAAATTTCAGTCAAAATAATCTTACTTCTGCCTAGAATTAGTCTTATTTGCCTTGCTGATTACATATTCATAGTTTCACAAAGGTAAGGAATCGAGTTTAATAAGGGAAATTAAATTCAACTGTTTTTTTTCCCAATGATTATGTCTATAATCTTTTTGTATCTTTTCAGAATGTGTTTATCCTATGATTAAAAATGGCACTGCAGCTACTGTTAATGTAATTTAAGTGAATTGGATGAGGTACCAAAAATGCTGCAGCTTGGGGTATCAGCCCCAAAAATGTAATGGACATGTGCCAAACAAATGCACTGAGTTTTACAGTTACTCCTTTTCAACTGCTGTTAGTTGCTGAAGTAGTTAGGGTGTATACAGACACATACTGCTTTGAGATACTGGAGAAAAGCAGCTATGAGAACATACATCTTCTAGAGATTTATGTTTTTAAAAGGGGAAATGTTGGATAAGAAATCCATGTTTTTCAGCAGTACCATTTTTTGTGATAGTATGTCAAGTACTCATGCTCTTTAGTAGTTACCAATCTAACGACAAGTTTATGTGCTGATGGATGTGTCCAGAATGGCACTGAGAATTGTGATATATCATCTTCTGTCTTAAGCTGTATGTAGTTTTGTTTGGGAATTGAATGCTGCCAATAGATATTGGGACACCAATCTTAAATTAAAAAGAGGGATAGCTCAAACATCAGTTGGATACATTTGTACAATTAAAGTAATCCATTGCAAGCTTTACCACGCCTGGAAGAACTTATGATACATCTTCTTACTCTTCAAGCTAGAGTGACAGGCTGTTACAGTGCTGTGGCAGAGCTGTAAAGGACCACTGGAATTTTCTGATGAGTGTACAAGAGATTAGCAAGTAGGAGTGGGGAAAAGGCCCTGCTGCTTTGTATACTGTAAGTTGCCGTATGGGAAGACCAAGTGTGTAATTGAGTATCATGACAGCAATGCCAAATGTAACATTACTGCTGCAATAAATCCGTTTTAACAACCATTGAACAGAATGAGAGGCTTTTTGAGAAAAATCCTGATAATACCTGTGTGCAGGCATATGCACACAGTTTGATAGACCAGTAAGTACTGCCAACCAATTGATTTCAGAGGATGTATTCTTTAAGATAGTTTTATCATCAAATCAGCACAACCTGTGTGTTTGGAAATACTCAGAAATAATGCCCTTCTGCAGACTGTGCTGACCTTTGGACATAAAAGGGTTTTTCACCCCCTTATTGATGGACTTGGTCAAAGCATACTGGCTACAGGGCAACTGATTCAGGAACTGGATGTGTAACACAGTGGGATACCTCTGTTCTAGTTGTTCAAGAAATACAACTTCTCTGTTTCAATACATGGTCAGTTCTAGCTCTATTTAGAACATACCTAGGAGTTAGCATCTAACCTTGAGAGCTTTTATTGCTTTGCCATATACAGAACTTAGGATTCCATGTTGTTACTTTTAGAAAAAACTCTCTATGAAAGGTTAAACTGAATACTTTAGAAGAGCTTCACTGATGTCTCAAATACAAACTTGAAATGTCTTTAGAAAGTGGCTTTATGGAGTATTGCAGTCACTTCATTAATGAATTTGAAGATTTTAACATTTTTAAACTAGTTGTCAGATCTGTTTGAGCATCTATAATTAAAGCAGCCTAAAGGAATTTTTAAAACACAATAATAAAAATTTCTTTACAAAACAGCCCCCTTTTTTCTCTATTTTTTTTATAAAAGTTAGCTTTTTTTCATAAACTTAGTTTTTAAATGTTAAGAACTTTTCTTGGATCGTTCTCAAAGTGCTCAGAGCTAGAAGAAGAAAAACTAACAGAACTTCTTAAAATTTGTTTGCATTCCTTTTATTCTTGCTGTGTTTCCTGAAGGGATTAAACACTAAGTAGAAGAAATATTGCACGGCTTCCAAGAAACTTCAGTATTCTTTCTTTTTCAGCAGGCCCATAATGCTAGGAATTAATGAAAAGACAAATGGCATCTTTCCCTCTTACAGTTTTTCTTTTGCTAATTGATTTTTGTTCCTGCTGGGTTTATTTTCATTTACTCAAGGATGTGTTTATTTTCATATACCAAAGGATTACTACGGATTAGTTAGAGCCAATTCTCAAAGTAGTGTCATGGTCAAAATTGAGAGAAGAAGAAGACTGATGTTTCTACCACCTCTGCAGGAGGTCTGCAAGCAGTAAAACCTGCTCCAAGTTGAGTAATGAAGAATATGTATTTTTGCTGAAACGTTATATTTATTCTTTGAACTGGAAAATTTACTCCTTAAATAAACCTAGTCCTCCTTTAGAGTGAAGATGAGGGCTATTCTTTGTCTGCCGGGCAGATTGCAGCTCTCCGTGTATCTTAATGTGTGCTGAGATTAACGCAGGCTGTGCAGCACAGCATGCACTTAAGCCCTGGCTCAGATTGAGCAGTCATAAAATGGATTGGTGACTTAGGCTATTCATCCCAGCCATGACAGTTTAAAGGAGGTCGCTGACAACATCAACAGAGCATACAATCCTTTTCTTCTACACAGGCCTTGCCTTGCGGTTTTTGTCAGGCAGAATCAGAACTATTTAGGCCTCCCACTTTCACCTCTGTTACTCAGGGGCTGTTCTGGAAGAAGTTCCATATGAAAGGAAGTCTCTTTTCAGATACCTGTAATCCCTTCAGTTAGGGAGCACAAAAGTCTTCATAGGCTGTGGATGAAGAACATAATCAATCCATGCTTTTCAGAACAAGATACTTTGGGAGATGTGAGCAGAAAAATCTGGTGATTTATAACATTCTCAGATTTTATTACTGCTTTGTTTAATGAGTATTTCTGTTATTTCCACAATTATTTGGGATGCTGAAAACGCTCACTGGAATGTGTTGTATGGAACAGAAGAAAAACTAAATCTCTTGAGCCTCCCAGGATCTCTTTGTGATATGTTGGCTGAACTGGTTTTTAGTTCCTTTGGGCAGAAAGAAAATCCCAATACTAGCTAGTAGTATAGGTCTCATTAAAAAAAATAGCTGCAGAAAAGCATTCTTTATTTCTGAAGCTGTTTCATTCATATTGTGTATTTGCCTGTGGCTTAATTTGTCATTACTTGAATGGCTTTTAAGTACTACATTTGAAATTTGTTTTGTTTTGATCAGTTGGCAAATAAGGAGATTCACATAATTTTGTGAACTGGTTATTTTACTTGTTCTCCTGTGGTTAAAATTTGAAAGAAAAATCCAGTATATTAAATTATTTATATTATTTTTGTTCGGTTAAACTATCTGGATGTAAGCCAGGCTCTTGACACAGTTTGGCACCCTGGCTTTCTAGCAATGGTGATGGAATTAAGAGTGGAAGACATAATACTTAATTGATAATCAGGAAGATTCTAAAAAAAGCAAGTAAGATTAAGTGAAGGTACTAGAAGGGAGGGAAAATAAAAGGATGAAAGAGATGCTTATACATGAAACTAATATGAAGTAAGAAGAGTTTTAGCATGTTGCAGATGGTGAAGCCCACACATCATATCTGAAAACAGCCTTGTTGCCATGTCTTGGGAGTTTTAGGAGATCTGTTTCCCATTACAGGATTATGGAACCGTGTGCTCCAGCATGGTTCTTTCTTCACTGTTTTCATCTAAATATCTCTTGATTGTATGATTATAATTATATTTAAAAGCCTTAACTATTCATTTTAGTGTTGAGTAACACAAGATGGTAATGCATTTTCAGAATAAGAATTCTTTATGTAAATTTGTTGAAATCCTTTTGGATAGTTTAGCATACTTTCCATTTTATGTGAAGTATTGTACAATATTTTGTATATTTCACATAATATTTGTGGGACAAAAAATTATTTTTTCTCTTTAATAATTTGAAACTCTCACTTGGAAGTCACACCAAATGTGCTGCATTACTTATCTGGATATCTTAAAATGAATGCCTTCAGTTTCATTCTCTTTCAATAAGTTTAATATTTAAAATTTTTATCTCAAGTATTACAGTGTATTCTGTAGACATGTGCAGTCTAAAATTCATTCTCCTTTGTTAAAGAAGACAATGAAACATTGTTTTAATTGGCATGAGAAATGCTGCAGTTACTCTGTGCGGAAAGAAGACTGCATATTCATTTTGCTTCAAGTATTGAATTGTTTCTGTGCAAATGTGGTCATGGTGATTAATGAAGTTGCAGGGAATCATGTGATGACAACAGTACCTCATAGGAGGAATCTGCCAACACAGAATTCTTCACCTGATGAGGATTTGGTTCATTATGTTAATAAAAGTAGTAAAATCTAATTCAGTTGAATTGGAACACATAGTTAATATTATCTGTTTCCTCCAGACTTGGACTTGAGCTTTTCAGTGATGTCATACAGCATGAATTAGCATGGAATATTTAATGTGAAAATGTTGTGTCTCTTGATGTGCACAAACTTTTAGTTTGTGTGATAGTTTTCAGTAGAAATTAAGTTTGGGATACTTATGTTCTTGTTTATAACTTTTAAAGTAGAAAAGCTAATTTCATACCGTTTTGTAGGTTTCATAACTTCCATGTAAACCAGTTCTGACACTCTGTACATGTAATGTAATTTTTGTGCATGTTTAGATGACCTCATGATGTAAACAGATGAAAAAGTGTTGTCTCCACTTTTTCTCTTCTATGTGAAGCTAGGAAGATTGCTTGTGTGTAAGGAAAACTAAGCTTTGCCTGTGGGCTATCACCCTTATATTTTTGGAGAGAAGTGATTTCTGAGTTTCAGCTGAAAATAAGTGAAAAGCTGTGATTTTATCTCTTTATATGGAACAATTAGAAGCACTTGAATGTTGAAGAGCAGAGGCCTTGAGAACTATTTTTGTTCTGGTTCTGCTACTATCCTAGTGATCATGCCTCGTGTAACCCTTTCTCCTCATAGTGCTCAAGTTTGTCTATCTCTAAAATTATTTTTTGCTGAAATCAGAAATATTTCTTTAGCTGCGTCAATTTTATGACTGCTGTAAAGCACTTAGTTCATCTTCATATTGATATTTTACATAGGTGTTTGGTCTTGGAGCTCTTCAACAGAAAGTAAATGAGATATAATTCTTGATCTGTTTTTAAACCAGAAAGAAGGCTACTCAGTAGGAACTGGTGAGCCAAAGAGGTAGTTGAATTGTTGAGGTAGTGTGCCTCTAATCTTGATGTTGAATGGACCTTAAGGATATGTAGATAAGAAGTGAACTAATCAGAATTCTGTCATTTTATGGATTTGGAGATACAGTAATAGTTCTTCCAGGAAGTACAAATTTCACTTAGTTCATTAGGTAATCCAAAGCAAGCATTTGCTGCTTAAAAATAAATACACAAAATAATTACAAGTGCTAAGGAAGAAGTACTCTTGTTTAAGTCTTAGAACAGAGTAGCGAGTCTTGAGACTCGTCATAAAATTGATGTACAAAAGTGAAGAAGCTACTATGAAAGAGCCTTAAAAGTGATGTGTATATAGATGCTGGATCTCCTGGAGCCTAGCACTTGAAGGACCATGACTTGGAGATCTTGTGGGCCAATCAGTAGCATCTATGATATAACTTAGCCTGTACTGGAATTCTGGTGTCTTCCCACCCTGCCCCCTCCCTGGCCTCACTGCAGCTTTTTGGCTATTAGACAAATCATGACCTTCTTTCCTGTTTTGTCTTCAGCGGCTGTTTCCTGTTTTTCCCTTCCCCACCCCATTTTTTTTTTTTTTTTTACTCCTGACTTTCTCTCCAGTGGTGTCTACTTTGTTTCATTGCTAGCTTGCTTTTTCCAAGTACTGCTTTTCTAAAAGAAAGACAGCAAGAAAGAGTTGAGAGCTATAGCATCAGTCCTTCCCTTTAGTGAGTTTTCGTATCCACTTTCTAGTGAATTTAATAAATGTTAATTTGCATGGTATTCCTACTCTCTCCCAAAATTTAAGTCTGTCTGGATGTATTTCGCTTAGCCAGATATATTTTCTAAATGCCAGAAGTTTTCACACCGTTTTGTTGAGATTCCTATGTTTAGGCAGAATTCTGAGACTAGCATGCCTCAGACTTCATCCAGACCAGAGCTCCAGTTCTTGATTTCTGACGTCTCACTTGGAGAACTGATCAAGTACTCCTGATTTGTGAAAGAACATGATGTCATTTTAAACAGGACTGTGACTCTCGTCCTTTCGGTTGACATACGCTCTCTATTTCTTCAACACACAGGAGTATGTCTTGCAAAAAAACCCAGTTGCTAACCATAGTCAAAAAATATTGAAATTAATTTTGTCTGTACACTTCACCGATTTTCATTTTCTCAATTCTTTATATTTCAAATTACTTAGGATTTTAAAAATCTAGATATAGGACAAGGGAAATCAATGATTCTGAGCTCAAAGATGGTTTTGGATTTAACATTAAATGCATAAGAAGCATACCCACGGAGAGCAGCTGGGTAAATATTCTTTCAAGCATTTCTTCAGTCAGCATGTAAACTGATGAGCCCAAAAGGAAGCAAGAAACCCATAAGCCAGTGCAGACTGGGAGTGTCACTCAAAGTCTTTTCAGTGCAGAGTTCATAATACCATGCTGTATGTGTTTGTGTTAATAAAATTGTAAGATGTTAAATTACTGTCATTTTGGAACTGTGTTTGATTTGGACTGTTTCAAAGCTTTGAAAGCACTGAAAATACAGCCCGAGAAGGCAGAATAAAGCCTCTACTTGGCCTGGAAGCTTTACTGTGAGAACACACCAACCCCATTTGAATGTGGTCATTAAAAGGCTTTTCTGGAATGGGTGAGGCTGCTCTGGTAAACTGCAGTTTGTGATGTATATTCTTATATTTATGTGGGAGTGTAATTAAATTTGTGGTTTGGCAGGACAACATTTTTTCATTGTCTACAGGACAGTTCTAAATACTCCTCCCCACCTTGTTCTTGGTGTTCACAAATGAATTACTCTTTTAAATCTTCTTTATCTATTGCCATTCCCTAACTCTCTAAAGAAAACTTTGTTTAAATAGTTATTCCCTTGGGACTTCATGCATATCCTGTTATCTGTTTTATATTACAATCTTTCATGCTGGGAATGTCCTTCCAAAAAGCACAAAACAGCTAAAGCACTTAGATGACTAATAAACATGTTAAGCGCTGAAGTCAGGCACAAACTCAGCATTATTAGCATTGTCTTTTGCCTTTTTTCTCCATTGAACTTGTTTCTGACCTCTAGATTCAGAAATGAACTAAGCTCCTTTCACTTTTTCTTACTCAGATGTTGAAGTGTTGTTAGTTGTGAAGCCACTGCCATGAAAAGTAGGAAACTTTTAGAAAGTTGCTCATGTTTTCACTCTTCTTATCGAATACCAGCATTCAGAAGAGCCCATGGGAGTGATGAAATTTTGGCTGCCAGTTTTATTTTCTCAGCTAAGAGGCATCTCCACTGCTTTTTGATGCTTGGGATTGGCAGAGCTAACTCCCACAGGAGCAATTGATGCATACTTTTTAGAAGAGCAGTGTTATTTCTAGTTTCAGTACTGCTTATACATTCAGTAAACATAAGTATCTAGGAAATAGTTTGCAGTGTTGCACTTGGCATATATCATTTGCTGTGCATTATAATTATTTTGAGTAGGTGGGAAACACTAAGCAAATTGGTTCTGCTTTTTCAAGGGAGTACTTCTGTTCCAGTAGCACATGAAAGACTCAGTTAGCTTGTGCTAGCTGCAAACATAAAAACTAAAATACCAAAACACGATCTCTCAGGTGGCTAACCTCTGAGGTTTGGAGAATGTGGGAGAACAGTCAGAGAATATTGAATATCTTTTATTCATTGCAGCAGGAAGCGAGAATTATCCTGGTTTCAACTATCGTACTTTTAATTTGTGGGAGTTGTTTTTGGTTTGGGGTATTTTTTTGTAAATTGTGTTATACAATTAATGAGCTAGGTTTGCTTACTTGGATGTGCATTAAGCTCTCCACGGGTTCTTCCACGGATGATTCACATACTGGTAACCACTTACCCAGCAAAGACACGGCTGCAACTTTCCAACAGAAGTCCGAAAATACTTAACCATATACCTTGAAACATGGCACTTACCTGGAATTTGGACTACATTTGTTAGGATTAATTTCTAGGGATGTAATTTAATCAAGTATTTGAAACTGTATTTTTTTTTATTGGTAGAAAGTGTGGCAGTATCAATTTCTGTATTACATCTTGAATCCAGGTTCAGGAAAACAGACACTAAAAAAAGAGTAGTGGCAGGAGATGATTCTCCTGTCACCTGGATAAAAGGCTTTATAATTTTATTGTCACTGTTTCTAGCTCTGTTTCCCTCAGTAATGACAAACATCTACTGCTATTGTTCAAGTGACTTGTCTAAGAGAACTGTGCCCTCTGTGGTGCTTATATTTGGCAATAGCAAAAATGAAATGCCCTTTAAAGTGGAAATATGGAACTGATGTTGCTGCCAAAGAAGTCACTTGCGTGGCTATGTGTAGACCCTAAAGCTTTGTAAACATTTGTGGATTGAACTCTAGTCTTGTACATGCCAGAGCAAACTGTCTTAATGCATTTGTCAGTTGTGTTTTGGCTATGGTTCCTAAGTTGGATGAGCTGAAATAAAAAGCTAGCAGGCATTTTGAATGTGATCTCAGTAGTGTCCACATCTGTATGACATTCAGCCTTGATGTGCTTCTGAAAAAAATTTAATAGTTGTATCTGCTTATGAAAATTACTTTTAAATGTGTGTGTACTGCTATCTCACTACTGAAAGCACAGACTAGTTGCTTGTCTTCTTTTTGCTGACATTGAATCCTGGTATTGCAGAGATTTCTTTTTGCATGCTGTTGTACACTTCCTGAATATGTGAGAGGGTAATAATTCTCTATATGACTTCCACTGAAGAGGAAATAGATACTTGTCAAAACAATGATGTGCATCTGGAATTCCACCATGCAGGAACTTTATTACGCTGGGGCCTTCCAGTTTGCAGGACAAGTAATTCTCAGGCACTGGTACATTATTTTTCACCAAGTTGGCAAGTGTTTTGATTAACTATGTTATTGTAAGTGCCTTGTAAGCATACTGCATGCAAGAGTGAACATAATGTTGTCAGTATAAAAAGAACCTGTTTTTTAATCTTGCCAATACATTATAAAGAACGATAGTTGGAAATATAATTTTTTATTGTGGCATCTGCAAATCAATCACGTTGAAATAAGAACAAGGCAAATAATTTACAGAACCCAAATGGGGTTGTCACTGTCCACCCCCACCTCCCACAGCTTCTTTATTAAGACCTGGAAAAATTTACATGTTTGCCTGTGCTTCAGTGAAATTGTGAGTGTTGTAGAACCAGCCATTTGGCAAGGTGGGATAGAGTGGAGGGATAGGAATGGAGATTAGAGGGACAGCATTGCTCAGAACAAATACTCACTGCTGATTTTAATCTCTAAAATTGTGGTTATCATGAAGGTTTAAAGTGAAGAGACGAAACCCATTGTAAACTTGCAAAGTTGATTTTAAAAATAGGGCAGAGACTTTTCTCAAAATCTATGTTGTTCTTAGTTTGTTGGACAGATAATAGGAAAACAGAGCTGTCTCTTGACCCATGTTCATTTTCTGTCTGCTGGAATGAATTTGGAACGAAATCCCGTTTTTCCACTTGAGCATGTCTTTCTCTAGCAGTGTCAGGGCCTGGGTGGAGTCACTTGTTCAATAGACAGCTTTTCAAAATGACTGTTGGATTCTCATCAGATTACAACATTTTTTCAGTGCTGGGGAAGAGCACAAAGCTATCTTGATAAACAGATTATATTTGAGCATATGTACTGTGGCAAAGAAAAATCTCTTGATTAAAATTAATTTGGTGTTTCAGACTTATTTTTCGCCTTGATATAGCAGCATATTTGTAGATTGAAAATGCAGAAGGAACAGAACTCAGTTATCTCTGGGTATGGCATAAATATGTGAGCACAAGTTCCAGTGTGAGCATTGCAACTTGGCTATGTATAGTATTTATGTTTTGATTTTCTTGAAAGCCTTGGGGCTGAGTTTTACATGTTCTGTGGGTGCTGTTCCAAAGATGATGCAGTTTTCACTGAATTTCATTTAGTTTGGAAAACAGCACTTCACAACATTATTTTCTTTGTTTTATTACATATCTTTAGACTGCTGCACAGTGTCAGGAGATAATTTTAACAAAATAGCTTTTAAAGAATTCTCACTGATTTTTCATGTCTTGTGGTATTATCTTTCTGAAGTTTTCCTTCAAGTGACATATCCATTAAAACTAGACCTTTAAAGGATCTCGGTAACCAAGTTATTCACCAGCCAAAATGGAGAGGGCCTGCGGCAAGTGTTTTAAGAAAAGTTGAGGCACTTGGGTGATAAGTAATAGGGATGTGTTGTGTTACTTTAATAGGAAAAAAAGGATTTCAAGAAATAGTAATGTTCCTGGATGTAATTTGAGCCTACAAAGAGTTGAGGTGACTTCCCCAGAGCTGCTTTACCAAAATTTGTCAGCATAATAGTTTTATTGTGAAAATAGTCTATCTAAACTCACTTTGCAAAATACTCACAGATACTCTGCAGTTTTAGACAGAAATAGTTTTTGTCACATTCAATTTGCTGTCTGTATCCTTGATTTTTTCTTTGTCTTCACAGCAATCTTCAGAATTACACTAGTAGTTGTCTTAGGCTGTTCTTTCAGAACTACCTTATGAATTGTCACCATTCTATGTAGGAACTTGCCAGTGTTTTTGTGATGAGCTGTCTGTGTTCTGTGCATTGCAAGGAATGGTTACATAACTACAATAATTTTATCGTAGTATAAAAATGAGTTCTAGAAACTTCAATATTTAAATAAGGATTAGAATGTTTTTGGGAGGGAAATATTACATGTTTGCAAGCTATCAAGTGTATGATGGCATGGTTATAAACATGCAGGCTAATGAAGTGCCTGTTATTTTGAATAGTGACTTTAGTATCTAGATGAAGGATGCTTATGAGTATAATTTCTCTTAGCTCAGGGGCTGCCAGCCACTGTGACATGCCTGTAATTCCCTGGAAACTAGATTTGATAGGCATAGGACTCTTTGGGAGGATGTCATTGTCTCCCATTTCTACTCTTGGAGATAAGCTTTGACATTATGTGAATATGCATATGTATTTAGATACACACGTGTTCATGTAACTAATGTGTTCATATACACTCGTAACTAATTTAATGGAGTCATGATTCACTGTTGGGCTCTGAAGTTACATTTATTAAAATGTTATGTTAATACTTCCACGAAAGCATTCCATCACATGTCATAATCTGGGATTTACACTTGAAATTGGAGTATTTTTGCTGTTTAAGATTTGACCTTTGAAATGTGCTACTGGCTTTCAGAACTATTATGGCACCATCTGCTGACCAATACACAGACTGGCAATGTCAGATCCCTCACCTGGTTACTTCCTTGGGAATAAGCTCCCAGTTCAGGAGGAACCTGAAGCAGAATCATGAGGAGAAAGGGCAATTTTTTAATGGGCTTACATTTGGGGAAAAAAATTTACTAGGAGGTATTATTGCAAAGGCAGTAGTCTGAATCAGTACGGGTTTATTGCTTAAGCTTCCTCCATGAACTGTGAAGCTTTAAAAGAAGGAATTTGAGGTGCTTTTTTGGCTGTCTATGGCATAGGGTTGGTTTTGGTAGTCTGTTTTTCAGTGACTTACCTTCTAAGCCTGCAGTGAAGAACCATGACAGCAAGAGCTCCATCCAGGCCCCAGCTCTGGTGGTCTTGTCACAGCCTGGGAAGCCGATGGACTCTGACAGGCTCCTGCCCTGTGGCTACTGCAGGGACTCACCAAAGAGCCGAGTCTGCAGTCTGCAGTTAACCTTGATTTTTGTGCACAGTGATCGCCAGGGAATGAGCAGACTGGAACAGCCCTTGTCACGTTCAGTGTGTAAATACTTAGGTTTGGGTTCAATTGCTAGAGATTGTCTTTGATCAATCATTTAAAAATAGGTGATTGGACTTTGTATGTATAAAATATGTACACAGTTCCTCTGCTTTTTCTGTTGTAACATTTTATCATACTCACTAGTTTGCTGAACTTGATCTTTGGCTTTTGTATTATCTATTTTGTTTTAGGAATGTGCTTAAAAATGAATGTAATCCAAATTACTAGATTCGGCTTTCAAAGTATGTGTGTATAAACACTTCTGTTTATTTATACGTACAGAGAAAGATGCAAGTTCCTTTGGGAGAACTGGAGTATTTTTGGATGGATGTATGACTGCAGAACA
Source organism: Cisticola juncidis (assembly GCA_013400215.1). Taxonomy (NCBI): domain Eukaryota; kingdom Metazoa; phylum Chordata; class Aves; order Passeriformes; family Cisticolidae; genus Cisticola; species Cisticola juncidis. The sequence goes on along the minus strand of VXBR01009219.1, from coordinate 166,309 downwards.
ATATTTAATTGGGATCTCTGTGATATAAATGTTGCAGATCTAAGCCAACTTTAGAGATTTTTTTGCTTTTTTAAGGATCTCAAAATTGAAAACTTCATTCTTTAGTAGAATTTATTCCTTGATGTTCAGAGCACCTGATGTCTTTTCAATTGTAGTAATCCATTTTAATAATGACTAAAAGGAGAAATGGATTACTTTTTGCTTTGTCTGCTGATTGTCTAGGTTATATTGGCACTTTCAGCAAAACAATGCTACACATGATCATGCTATACCATGAGTTTTCTTGTTTACACACCAGTGATAAAATAGAGGTTTTAAAATTTGCAGAAATCTAAAATAAAGTTATTTAGTTACTACTTTGAACCAATTTTTAAATATAAGTTATTGTACTATACAGAAAAGAACTGATTTATGTTTTTGAAAAATTCTATTTGTAGTACCAGCTTCCTCAGATATTACCTACTGTTTAAACCAGATTCTTTCACACTCTAAAGTATGAATAACTGTTCCAGCTAGGATTTTACTTCTTTAAAGCTTTTATATCAACAAATCTTATATGTTGAAAGCAGCAAGCATGAATGATGTGTCCCAACCAACTGTGAAATGCAGATCAGGCTTCTGCTGAGCTTCAGATCAATAATATGACAAGAAATAAACAACTTTATTTGGGAGCTTTTTTGCTTTGTTTTAGGCAGTTGAAGTACACATGACCTCGTTTTGGATTTTCGTGTCTATTTTTTCACGTTAGATGTTTTCTTTGATATTATTGAGGTTTTTTATGTGTAGCCCATGCGAGATAAATATTTGGAATATTTATGAAGGTAGTGATTAAAAAAAATAAATTATTAATAGTATGGTGATCCAGAAAATTACATGACTTGCACCGACATGCATTGGCTTTTAGTGCACTGAGCTGTAATTTATTTCTGTAGAAGTAGGTTGATTTTTTTCCTTTTGCTTCTATGACATGATGGTTTCTCTGTGAATTCTAGTAGACTGATGGAGATACAACTATCAAAGCAATTTTTATTTCTTGAGTTTGCTATGAATTTCAGTGACAAACTGAAAAAAAAGAAGAAACAAGTTCTGGACTGCATTTTCTACTTTTATATACTGAGAAAATAACTAAAATGAGATCCAGAAATGTATGGAAAAAGGATTTGGATTTGTTCCTCTATGCTGATAAATAAGAAATACTGTAACAGAACCAGTGAATTAAAACACGCATCACTAAAGAAAACTTAATTTCACTGCAGCTGGTTTTAATATTGTCTGTTATCTTTGAGATATACTTGTTTCTTTCCTTCTGTCTCTTTTTTCCTTTTTATTTTAACTTCATATTATGTCTTCTGTTTCTAAGTTTATCTATGGTGGCAGGAATCCTTTAGGTTAGAAAACTACATTTCAATCATTTATGCTAGAAACTGGAAGAAAGCTATCGACCAGCTGACCAATCTAATCTGTTCACCTGAGAGGAGAGAGTGTAAGGAAAGAATGTAGCATCCTTTTCTGCTTTCAGCTGTGAACTCCTGCCAGCACTAAGTTTCTTCTCATTGCAATGAAAAGAGAGAGGAAGGGATGAATGGAGTGGAGTGAGGATATCTGTTGTCTTCAGTTGCTTCCTGGTCACACCCTTGCTTGGGGAAGCTGGAAGAGTTATAAATGGGGCAGATCATCTGCTTCCTGTAAAAGTGGTATCTCTTTTTAAAAACTCACCTTCTCTTCAGAAAATTGCAAAATGTTTTACAGTACTTTTTGCCATCCCACCCCCACCTTCATCCTTGCAGTTTAGGTAGTTCTTCAGTCAGTATGAGCCAAGTTTTCTGGGGGATTACAAAAGATACAGCTGTTATCACTTGTGGTTTAGTGTGCATAGGTTTTATGTCAATTGCAAAGATTTTTCAAAAATTGTCAAGATTTTTCTTTTCTCTGTTCAGACATGGTAATCCTTTATTTGAGCATGACCTGAAAGTTCCTTCTCTTTAGTCTACTCATGCTGCAATATTGTTATTCTACTTTCTCAATTCCAAATGAGACAGATTTCATGTTACCTTACAATACAAAAAAGGTGAGATGAGGAGAAACCTATGCTGCTACAGTTGTTACAGAGCTTACAAAAGATTATGGGGGCAAAAATTTATAGTGTGCTCATGCTAATGTCATAAGAATAAATGAGAGTTTACTTGAAGAGAAGAAAGCAAGGAAACATGCAGTTGAAGTTGAGAATTTTAAATTTGCAGTCTGATTTGTTTTATTTCTTCCTGACACCACTTGTGAGACAAATGCTGTCTGCTGCTTGTTGCCATTTGCATTCTGGCACACTGTTGGCTGTTAGGCCAGAGCTATCTGAGATCATGTGAGGTCTTCCCTATCAGGGTAGGAGGGAATCAGGAAAAAGCCACTTTAAGAAAACCTGTTTTATTGATTGCTTGACTATAGTGAAGGTAACATCAGAGGCTTTACAAACTGCAAGCATAGACTGGTGATGAGCTCTAGTGTGTTGTCCCTCCCTATTGTGTTTTTTCTGTGAACTACAAAACTGGAGGATCTGACAGAGCATTGAGATCGGGAGTGCGAGACCCAATTTTGTGTTGCTTATGGGATAGCTAATGCTTGTAGCATGCAGCTCTGGTAAGAAGAAATGTATCCAGCTAATGTGGTAGAGAAGGTAGGTGTTCTGGCAAGACTATAACTTACACTCTGGGTCAGTGCCCTTGTTTAGTTAACTCCTCCATCTCTCCACAGTTAAGTCAGAGGCTATTGGGAGTATAAAGGAGTATACAGACCCAGCAGAGATGCGTGCTTCCGTTTGCAGGGTTCTCCTCTCCCTCTCTCCTCCCCACCCTGAAGAGCACTGAAGTTACAAGTTTATAGGAAATGGAGCTCATGAAAGAAATCCCTTCTGCTGTGGGCATCAAATAAAGGCATTAAGTGAGCATGGACAGACCTCTTCAGACAGGGGTTGTAACAAGTTTCCCATGCTTCTGCAGTATAAAGCCAAGTTCTCTATAATCAACAATAACTTTGATTATGAAAACCTGAACACATGGAGATGCAAAACCTTTCTTGTTCCACATTGAGCAAGTTTGTACCACCCACTGCTATTCTGTCTAAATTTAATCAGTTAAAATGTGTGACTGTTATCCTCAGTTTCTTTTATTGTTAGAACGGTATCATAGGGATGTGTTTACAGGGTAACTTACTTTGCTTAATTCTAAGGAACTTCCTGGAGATGTCTCCTTTTTGACTGTGTAATCAACTTCTGGTATTAATTTTGAGGGTGGTATATAATGATTTTTTATTAGTTTGTACATGTATTTCATGCATTTCTGCATATTGTGAGGAGTAAAACAAAAATGTGCAGGAAATATAGTGGCTTCCCTATAACTTCTTTGAAGATTTGTATATCAAGTCTTATAAATATGTTTTAGCTACTCTCTGAGAAAAAAATGGTTCTTTCTTAGAGATGTATGAAAAGAATCTCTGTTAATTATGAAACCTCCCTGTGTTCATTATGAAACCACCATCTTTGTTAATTATGAAACCTCCCTTATGAATTTCTTAAGCAGTGTGGGTTGATACTCTCTGATCAGCAGAAGTTTTGATTTTTCTCAGAGAAGGTTGAGTTTGGTTTTCAAGATATTGTTAATTTTTCATTCTGATAATAAAGTTTTCCATTATTATGTTAATAAGATACCCACCATTTGGGAAGAACAGGAGCATTTCTGTGTAACATACAAAGGTGATAGCAAAATGTAATTTAATTAGTAGTAGCTTGAAATCTAGCATACTTATATATGGCTTTAAACAGCAAATTCTTTAGTCTTAACAGTCAAGTAGAAACCTGCTTTTTAGAGGCCTGTTACCTCTAAGATAAATAGTACTTACATAATGTTTAATACTCTATCACAACAAGCTTTATTAGTTATATTGAAACTTGAAGGGTTTTATAAAAAGTGGTAGAAATGGCTACATAACTGTAGTATTTAAGCTTGAAAAGTATTCAGAAGTCCCTAGTGTAGCAATAAAGGTACTAACTTTTAATTTAATTCCCTACTGGGGAATGTTCTGATTTTAGATAGTGAAGTGTTAAGTGATGAACAAAAGCCCACACACACCATGTAGGTACTTGTGTCTCAAGATGCTTAATGTGAATCTGCCTGTAGATAGTTCAAAGCTCCTACATCCAGACTTTGTATAAGATAACTGACAAGACTGTGTTTCCTTTGGCTCAGTATTGCTCATCTCTTTGGCCAGAATGGCTTCTCTTATATATTTAGACATCTGTTAGCCTCTTTATTAGGGAATGGTTTCATTGGTTTCATTTAACTATTTCTGATTGCCTATGGATGTGCTTTGGAAACCTGGAGGCCAAGTGTTGCTGCTGCCTTGTGATCTAAATGAGTTCTCAATCGCCTCCAAGTGCAGTTTAGTGTGCTGTGCAAGTTAATTGCATCAAGACTGAGCTAGATCACCTTCTTGACTCTTTTTGGGTACAGGTGGGAGCAGTTGAGTTCAGGGAGAGTCCTGAACCTACGAGCCTCCTGCCTCTAATGGCATGCAGTGAAGATAATCATAATGAGGAGTGTTCCCATGTTAAAAAGACAGAAATGTGATTGTAACTAACCTGCTAAACTTTAGGCCAGAAAAACAGATCATCAATTTGAAATTAATTGTTGATTGTAAGTAAATACTAGTAATTAATATTGAAATCTAACCATTATAAACTTTTGTTGAACTCTTGTATGCTTATTTTTGTTGGCTCACTTCACTTAATTAGAAAAAGTGTAGTTATACTACACTTTTAAAGCAATACAGCACAATACAGTGCCATACTGATAACAACATTTGCTTATTCTAGTTAATAATTTTTTCAATAAATACCAGTAATGGTAAGTGGAAACGTTATTATGGCATATCCTGTTGTTACAATATTATGATTTGTCTTTATTTCACTGAAGGAAGAATAAGCAGAAGTGATGAGAATGTAAGAGTTGGATATGATTTTATGTTTGAACTTCTTAAGAACCCAATCTTACCTTAATTAAAATGTATGCTCCCTAGCATTATTAGTAATTTCAACAATATCACTGATTTATAATTTCCCAGTTTTTTATAGTCACTATCATGCTCACCTTTCCTCTGTCCTATTGTTTGCTCATCTTGCTCTTTCACTTCCAGTAATTATTTTAAGTGGGTAAGTGTCACCAAATAGTAGGAGGGTTGTACCTACCAGTTTTACTAGAGAAGGTGTTTGCTCTTTTGAAAATTCATTTTCTGGTTTTCCAAGGAGCTCAGTAGAAAGGGAACTGAAGTTACTTCTGAAATCATCTTAGCCAATAACATCAGGAGTACCTTATAAGAAAAAAATGCCTCTCAGTAAGCACACTTAAAATCTTATCAAGAAAGAAACTATATATGGATTTTTATCTAAAGAGCACTAAGTTTTAGCTTACTGGTCTTAATTGTGAACACAAAATTTGAAAAGAAGTATTTCTTTAACCCTGGTAAGTTAAATAATCTACAGGAGTTTATGAATGACTACAAGTTACTGCAAATAATTAGTCAGTAAAAGTAGTGATGCTACATAACAAAACTATTTTTATTGTTGCTTCTTTTAGTGTCTGTTGTGATAATGACAACTGAAGTTGGTTCAGAGACCGAAGTAAAGAAAGATTCTGAGCAGCTGGGACCAGACAAAGCCAAGGACAAGCCTGAAGAAGCATCAGAGACTCCAGGAGATCAAAAGTCCAAGGAAACATCCTCTGGAGAAGCTCAAGATTCTTCTGTCCCAGCACCAACTAGCCAAAGTAGTCCAAGTGGCCAGAAGAAGGAAAAATCTTCACCTGAAAGCAAGGGTATTTCTCGTTTCCTTCCCCCTTGGCTTAAGAAACAAAAGTCATACACCTTGGCAGAGCCCAAAGATGAGCCCAAGAAAAAGGCTACAGGGGAAGAGAAAGGAGTTGAAGAAAGTGAAAGCCAGGCACTAGAGGGGGTGGCTCAGCCAAGAAAGAGCTTGGAAGAAGCAGCTGAAAACCGGCAGAATGCTAAAGCAGATGACAAGGAAAAACACTCCGTTAGTAGTGCTGAAGTACAGGTATGTGTGGGAAGGCTCACTGATATTTTGGAGTCATTTTAATGAAACCTGATTAATGAATTATGTAATTCATGTGAATCTTTATTGGGAGCATACTGGGGAAAAAATGACAGCTGTTTCAGTTGCTAGGTGCCAGTCCTGCTTTTTGTGAAGTTGCATGTCAGTTCTTAACATTCAAACGTCATACTGAGAGTGGCGAAGGCACACAGAGCATGTTTTGTATAAGAAGGGGCTGATACAGTTGACACTGGTCAGCCTGGGGAGGAGAAGGAGGGAGGGGAATCTTATCAGTGTGTACTAATACCTGAAAGGAAGGAATGCAGAGAAGCCAGACCCTTCTCAGTGGTGTGCAGTTAGATGACAAAAGGCAAGGGGCCCAAATTAATGGAAATTTCATTTCAAATCATGAGAATCTTTTTTTACTCTGGTGGTGATAAGACCTTTCCTTGGCAAGGAATGTAGCCAGGTAGTGGTGGTGCAGGTAATAGGTTTTTTAGGGTGGTAAAGGGATGACTCGGACATTGAAACAGGTTGACCAGAGATACTGTGGAGTCTTCCCCTATGAAAATACTCAAAACCCAACTGGATATTGTGCTGGCAAATTGCCCTGTATGGCCCTAGGAGCATTGGACCAGATCTCAAGAGATCCCTTCCAACCTCAACCATTCTTGGCTCTCATAAACACTGGGGTTTAGTTTAGTACAATTCCTGGAGCTTCTTAATAAATGTTTCTCTTTGGAAGAAAGCCAATAGCTCATATTAAAAAAAACCCCAATCCTTATTTCAAGCAAAGAGAAAAAAAGGCACCTTCTCTGGTTTGAGAGCAAAAATATCTGCTCCCTAAATGAAGACCTTAATGCTTATGCTGGTTATTGTGTTTCCAGTATGTGCATAACTTTAATGAATGATTACATCTTATGTATTAGTAGCATATAAAAGGAATGAACAAGTTAAAAATATCCTTCTTCCTGATTTTGTTTAACTGTATTTTATATAGCCTTCCAAAGAAGATGGTAAAGAAACAGAAGTAGAGGAAGGTGCAGAGAAAAAGGAAGAAAAACAAGAAGAAAAAGAAAAAAGGGAGACAAAAGAAGTGCAGACAGCTGAAATTAAAATAGATAACATTCCTCAGAAGTCTCCAAAGAAAATCAAAACTGTGCAGTGTAAGGTGATGCTTCTGGATGGCACGGAATACAGCTGTGACCTAGAGGTAAGGCATCAAGTCATTACATAAAGAGCTTTTTCTAAACAGAAAAGAAAACTTGCTTTCATTGTACTGAGTGTTTAATGCTATCACTAGGAGTCAGTTAGTTTCAGTTTAAAAGTCCATCTTTTAAAACATATCAGTTTATTCTTGAAAATGTGCTCTGCGGTGCACTAACTGATTATTTGAAAGCTCAAAATTGATTATTTTTCTAAAACATTGGGGTTTTCCTGAAGGTAGTGTGACATGCTAATAGAGTTTTCTTGAGTTCATTAATTTTTTTGAAGTTATCTCAGCTGGTGGTAAACTTAAACTTTTAAACTTTAAAGTTTAAAAGAAATTTTCTTCAGAAAGAGAAATTCCACTACAGCTGTAAAGCATGTATTTATATTTAAAGTTCTTTTCTAGTTCCAAATTTTCACAAAAGTTGACTGCAGGGTAGTAACCCTGGAGTAGTTGTTGGTTTGGGATTTTTTTTTTCACAGATAAATCAGGATGTTTAAATCTGAATGGTATCTCTATTTTAAATTGAAGGCTACATGAGCTTTATCTTCCTAGGCTTTTTCCCCATCCTAAAAAGAGACTTAATTGAAGTGGTTGCTTACTACAGATCTAAGAATATACCATTTTGTATTTATAATTGCAGTATTTTAAGTCTGTCATTATTCAGATTATTCATTATTCATTTGGCAAGGAAAAAGTTTTCTCATTATTTGCAGTAAGAACAATAGTAAAATTAATTTAAAAGGGGAAAAAGTGGTGAAGAAACAAGTTGGTTTATATGTTCATTTGAATTATTTATAGGACATGAGCAGTGCTGACTGCAATTTTATGGATGAATTCACGTTCTTAAATACATGTAGATTTTTTATGCTCTACTGCTATATCAAAATACTTGAAGTCTCAGAAATCTGTATCAACTGATAATTGAAATTTCAGTTTGTGCTTTCTGCAAAAGATCCTAGTAGATTTCTGATACTGTTTTTTTAGTCTTCCTTCAATATTTAGTGTTTGGTTACATGTTGGTTTATTTCTGCTTTTACAAGGTTACTGAAATGATACAAGAGTTAAAAAGCAAAAAAAAAAAATTTGCAGTCAAAACCCAGTTTTCGTTGGTTGACTTTCTAGTAAATCAGGTTTTAGTTTGGGGCAATTGTCATGGTTTTTGCATTCCTGATACCTCTTCCACTTTACTATGGACTGTAGACCAGCTTCTATATTTAAAGTAGATATACTTGCTAGTGGCAAAGTAAAACTGAGAAATACTTGTTTTCATTACTGTTATTTGCTGGCTTTTGGTGGAATCCTGTTATTTTCTAATAGCCATTCTAAACCTTCATGATAATCAGTAATAAAATCTGAGCTAATACACTATTGGGGACTTTTCTGTTTGACTTGCAATCCTATTCCTTTTTTCATGTAGAACTGCGTCAATTTGCGTTCACATAAATTAAAAGGAGTGTGAAAGAAAACAAAATATGAAAAGAAACCCCATTAATTAAGTCTATGTTAAATTTTGCCAATTGTTTGTTCCTACTGTATGTGTCTCTATATCAGACAATACCTGGGAAGAGGTATAAAAGGAAAGAAAGCCATGATGCAGTAGCTGCAGTGTCAGCACATAGATCAAGGCTGATCGGGATTCTCAGCAGTAACTAAATACTGAAAGTTTTGTGGCCAATTAGTAGATATTATACAATTTATTAATAACAGTGACAAATCATAATTTGAGGACTTAATACTTGAGTTCAACTGTTATATACCTTAGAGTCACTAGAATCTAAATAGAAAATCTTGAATTAATAGTAATGCTTTGTTTCTTAAAAAAAAAAAAAAGGTTTTGATGCATTAGTCTTAGAACATCACCTCTTTCAGTCAGGAAGACTTTAGTCTTCCTTGATGTTCTGATCAGTAAATGGTTAGTGGCAAAAGCTTGAAGGTGTGATTTGGGGACTAATGGAAAAAGGGAGGGTTATGGTAACATGTGGGAACATTTGAGAGAGACAAGTCCTGTGGGACCTTACAGAATACACCCACCAGTACTGAGTGAACTGGCTGGTGTTGCTTTAAGGCCAAACTAGTCCATATTGGAAATGTCTCAGCAGTTAAGGGAATTTTCTGGGATTTTTTTTTTCTGGGGGGGTGGGAGTGGGGAGGAGGCAGGGGGAAGCAAATGTCATTCCTATTTTCAAGAGACTTTTTTTAATGCCATCTTAGGTTCTCAAAATTCATAGTTGTGTGTATGGCCCTTTTAGCAATTTGGTTAGATCTCACATTTTTTCTTGTAGGAAAAAGCTGTTCCATAAAATCTTACCTGTTCATCATGGTTGTCTAAGTACTGTTTTTCTCTATTTTTTTTCATGGGAGTTTTTTGTGGGCTTCCTTTTGAAGTAAGAGAAATCCCTAAATGATTGAGAACTCTTAGGCTTGTTATGCACTTGTACCATTACAAGCCTGCACTTTAAGACTTTCATACTGTCTGGAAGGGCAGATGAGTTCAGCTGTAATATCCCTAGCATTTCCTATTAACAGCTTCTAAAATAGCAGCTCCTTTGTTACTGCTTATTGAATTCCATGATATATGCCAGTTGTTTAGTCTAACACCTCTCTTCATTTCCTTTTATTTTCCTTTATTTTAAAAAGCAGTTTTAGTATAGATTGAGGTGCTAGATAAGGAGTTCTGAGAGGTTCTTTTTTCTGTCCATCCTGTTCTTAATTTTTCCTGAGAGAACAGAGTATCCACTGACAATAGTCTGTATGCTTAGGAAGAAATGCCATTTCAGTAGACCAGAAACTGCTCTCTAAAGTCCTGTCCACGTGATAGTTAGATTTCTATCCTGCTTGTGCTTTGTGAGCTTAATTTAGTTTTAGACATATTTGTTGTTATGTTTCTTCAGCTCCAGTGATTTAAAACGTTTCAACGTACTTAATTTTTTATAACACGATTTTGAATTTTGAATATGGAAAGAAGGAGGCATTGTTTCATTTAATGTCTTGTACAAAACCCAGTTTTTACACAAGCACAACCACCCCCTCTCCCACTTTCCCTCACTCCCCAACACTGAAGCTGATTTTGTTTCTTATTTTGCTGAGTAACATTTGGTGCAAATTAAATTAGAATAATTTCTCAAAGATGACTGAAATAGGTTTTTTTAACCTTAAAAAAGTTGATATTTCAATTCAGTAAAATGTTAGTAAGCTTTTACAGAATATGTAAATCAATTATGTTAGAAAAGAGGCTACAGTTTTTGCTTGGTATTTAATGACATTTTAAAATCTCATTTTTAAATTTTCATTTTTAAAAATGTATAATCTCTGAGACTTAGAGTAGGTAGCAAAAGCTCTATAGGTCCTGTTCTGGACCAGGCTCTCCATGCTTCACTAAACATTTTTAGACATTTAATATTTACCAAGTTACAAGTGGATATCCTAACTTGCTGTAAATTGAGTTCAGCTATATTCTGAAACATTTAAGTTCCTTAGTGTGAAGCTGAGGTAGGCAGAGGGATTAAGTGAATCGGTGAAGTCCTGTAAATGTAATGTGGCTGAAGCAAATTTGTGTCTGTTGTCATACTTGTCTTCTGTCCTGGCTACCACAGATTTGGTTTTGTGATAATAACCTTTATATTCTCAAGGGTCATCTTGGTAAGGCAAGATCCCCTGTAAGCAAGAGCTTAATGCTACATTATTGTCAGCTGGAAAGGACACAGGTGGAAGTAGGTTTTGCATAAGGAAATCATTGATCATGTTACTTTTTTTTAAATTTTATTCTGGAATCTTCAGATAGGAGATTTTGGGGCAAATATATGTAAGAAATGGAACATATAGGTACTATTTAAGAAAAAATATAAACCAGCAAAAATTGCAATCCAGTTATAAACTTAATTATAGTACTAAAAATTTGCATTTATGTGCATTTTGTTCTAACTGGGACTGGATCTGTTGATTTTGGATGGATGTCCAAACTTAGTGTCTATTATGTTAATAAAGGAATTCATTACAGTTTGAAGTCTAGTTAATATTAAATTGATGTAACTTCTGCCTAATGAGGCATATTCTTGGAATCTGTATTGAATTAAAGCACCTCTTGGAAAAAAATAAGTATATGTTACATGCAGGTTGCATTGAGAAATACATCAGAGTGAAGAAAAACTGGTTTCTGTGACAAAAGTTTCTGAAAGTGAATTCCTGTGTGACTGATACAGCATAAAAATGGATGGGAGATAGTCACCTGGGAAAAATATAGCCTCAAGATATTGAGATAGTATACTTATATATGAAATTGTGGGGAAAAAAGAAAAGTTCATTCTGGTGAATTAGCATGTTTTTAATAGGATATTAAAACATCTTTGCAAATGACTGTAATTTGATGCTGTTTTTCTGTAGTTCAGAATTTGTAGTTCATCAAATGTTGCTGTAGGAGCACAGGTATATTTGAACCTTTCTTGTTCCTTTGACGCTTGGGTTTTGTGTATTCATAATTACTTTAAGTTCTTTTTTTGCAGCCACCTAGTCCTGTTTGACAGTGGAGTTATTTCTTCTGGCTTGTTTTTGCACGTCTTTCTCGTTGCCCCAGGCATGCCTGATGTGGTTGATCTTTAGATTTCAGCATAAAGCAAATCTCAGATATTTCTTTTTTGATGTTACTTTGTAAATTAATTTATCATCTCTGAGACTCATCTGTTGTTTTCCCTGATAACTCTTTATTTGCCCTTAGTAGATCTTCTGATTGCTATGAACTTGCCAGTTTGAACTTTAAGTCAATAATTCTTTACTGTGGAACTGTTTGAACAGCTATTTCAGTTTCTTTTGTGATTATTTTCTTTTTACTTCTCATCTGTCTTTGTACTTCCATTACTTTTGAAGATGCAAATTTGAAGAACCTGGTTTGTAATCTTTCTGGAGTACAGCTTTTCCAAATATCCTTGTCTGAATGCCGGTGTAGATACAACACCTGAGGTACTCCACTGTTGCCTATAGAAGTCCAGGACATGAGAGCATTATTAATCTAAACCTTGTGCTAGAAACCTGTTCCTCAGTTCTTTGTAGTTTGAAATTCTCACTGTAGTGTTTTGTGGTTTTTGATCTTACCCAGAAATGAACTGCACTCAATTCACCAATGCAGAGATGCTGATTGTAATCTTGCATGGTTGATAAAATGCTGTCTGTAAATAATTACTCTGTGTCTTGGCTATTTGCTCTGGAGAATCAAAATTAGGGTGGGAGTAGTGTTATGAACATTTATTCTAGCCACTCTTCAACACTCTTCACACTTCTTGCTTTATTTTGATTTTTTTTGACCTGTAAAGTTTTATAAGGGAGCAAAATATCCTCCATTACAATGTTATATTAAATTCCTTTAGCTTTTAGTATTTTAGTTCCTTAAGTCCATAGGTTCCGTATTAATAAAATAGATTGATTTTCTGTGCTCTGTTGCTTTAAAGGATTGTTCTGAAATAAGTCACGAAATAATACTGCATGCAAGTAGTATACTAAACAGCGTGAGTTACATGTACACAATATGTGCATTCACAGAGCATGAGCAATTAATTACTTTAAGCTTAAAACTATTGTAACTTCTAAAGATAACACCTACTTAGCCTCAGAATCTTCAGAGTGATACGTGAATGCCTGGAGAGATGGAAAGAGGAAGAAGCTATTGCTGAATAGTTCTGGAGGAGCATGACTTGAAACAACTTTCACAGGCAGTGAACTGTTAAAAAAACTTTCAGTTACCTTTCATTATGTTAAAGAGATTTAAAGGAATACCAGCTGTAAGTTTATCATAGACAGTTGTCAAGGTACTGAGGATGAAAACTAATGAGTGGTATTTGCCAAAAACTGTGACTGAAGCTTTGTGCTTACTTGAAATGATAGAACCATATTAAAGTATAAAATAATCTTGGTTCATGATTCAATAGTGTAATATTTGAAATGTAATGGCAGTTGAGTTTTAATAGCTTGAATGTGCAGACTATTGGAATGTTTAAGACTTAATTTTTAGGAGAAATTTTAATTTTTTTTTAACACAGTGCAAATGATGTAATTTTGACCTACCCCTTTCCTGATAATTGATCTCTGTGGGAGGTATAAACTACTAATATATTACCGTGAACTACATATATCTCTTGCTTTCACAAATAAACTTGCTTTTTCCCCTCTTATTCTGTGGTTTTGTACATAGTTGTGAAGAAATTCTGTTATTTAATTTGGGATCTGCAGTAAAGACTAGTTCAGATTTTCTGTTTTAAACACAAACTGTGTTTGAGTTGAGAGTAACAAAGTTCAAACAAACAAAAAGAAGTGCTAAGTGCATAATGATTACTAATTAGAAGCAAATGACGATCCTATTGGGTCTGTTTACTGCATTCAGTCAGTGGTCTAATTAAATATTTATGACAAAAGGCATTTAAAGGATGCCAGCACTGACTGTATTTTATGCACGTATGAACAAGTGAAATGTATCAGAGTTGACACAGACTCTATGGTTACTTACAGTTTGCTAATACAAAGTAAAAATATGTTTGCTCAATGTACAATTAAGATCAGTCTTTAACCCTGAATTAAGAAAACTCTGAATGAAGCTGATAGGAAACAGATGTTAAATTGTAGCTGAGTTTTGATTTGCAAATCTTTTTTCTGACTGCTCAGATGTCTAGTCTAGGTTTATTCAAGCACTAAGTGGTCTGTTTAAAGTATGACATCTTTTATTTAGAAAAAGGGAAATAGGGATGATGTTAAATTTGGCACGTTCTTAAAATATTTGTGTAGATTCAACAGACACCACTGAAAGTAATGTTTATGTGTGAAGTCATCTCAGTCCCTGGGGATTTTTTTCCTTCCTCTGCAGCATTGAACATGGCCCCTTGCCAAGGGCTTCTTTGGGCCATTCTGCCTATGTTCTCTCCTGCTGCTCCTGCACCTCCAAGGCATCACTCATGCCCTTGCTCTCTGTCTTTCTTTGCCACTCCAAGTCTGTAGCAGGAGTGAGCTCCTGTATTCCCTTGGTTTGATTATCCCTGGGGCTCTTGTTTGTACACGGCAGTCTGGTTTGCTGCAGCATCAGGAGCCAGCACTTTCCAGCTCTCCCTGCATGCAATACAAGTGTAGGCCAGGCATGAGAGCACTTTTCATGCATCACTGGCTAAGAAGCACAGCAAAGCAAATTTTGCGGCCAAAAAATATGCTTGTCACTGATATGTATCATACTTCTGAAAACAACCCAGGCTGTTGCACATCTCTTCCTCTTTTGCTTGTGACCAAGTAGCAATCCCTATTCTTCAAGTCTCTGGAAATAGGGATGGCCTGGTTCAGATTCTGGGTTCTCCTTTCTGTGCCCTTGCATTTGCCAGATTGCAAGGGATGTTTTGATTCTTTTAAACAAAACTGAAGAATGCATTAGCCTGGGCCTGGTTTTGGAATTGCATTGTGTTAATGCCTGTGAACATTGGCTCTTAAACCAATTCAGAAAAATAAAATTAAATCAAATCCTTTTTCCTCTTGTAAATACGTGTCTTTGAAAGTGTTTTTGGAGCTGAAAAAACCCTGGCATTTCAGGCAATACCAGTCTCGTACTTAGTCAGCTCCTGGGTGCTTCTCCTGTGATTGCCTGTAGACATTTGTGGTTAGCCACTTAGAAGCTGGACCCTCGTTCTGATGGAGTACTGTTGTTCTCAAATGTAATAAAATGTTTTATTATATTTCTCCAAGGGAAATAAGTCAAGCATTTCTAAAAATGAGTACAAGAAGAAAAAAATCTCTGGGGAAATAATAGATTTTGCAGACTTCAAAAAGTCACTCAGTTTGGGAGCATGTCCTGCATTTGGCTAAGAGTTTGGTCTCTGAAAAGATATGTGGAGTTCTGCCATTCTGCAGAAACCCAGATAAACTGAATGAACACCAAAGACTTTTAGAACGGTACTTGTGTTTGCTGGCTTTTTTTTTTTCCCAAACTTCTTCAAATAGTTAAATAAGTTTGAGATAATCCACAGCTCTCACGCCCATCAGGTACTTGCCTCCTTCCCACACTGATATTCAATGCTTAGGCTGGGACATGATTACCTATTCAATCCTTTCTGCTAGTGCAAGACTGGAAAGAAATGTTGAGATTTTCCTTTGTGTGTACTGCTAAAGAAAGGAGAAGGCAGGAATAAGAATAGGATAGACTCTTTCAGGTGGAAAGGACCTCCAGTGGTCATCGAGCTCAGCTACCTAATGACCAACCCTTTAAGGGTAAGGAAGCACCCATGTCACAAGGACTGACCTAAAGGTCATGTCCAAATGACTTTTAAACACTGACATGCTTGGGGCATCAGCCACCTCCTAGGAAACTGTTACATTGGTTGATCACCCTTGCAGTAAAGAAATGCTTCCTCTTGTCACATCTAAACAATCTGTGGTGTGCCTTTGAACATGTCCAATCACTGAATCACAGATACCAGGGAGAAGAGCTCAGCACCTGCTTCTACACCTTCCTCAGGAAGCTGTAGGGGACCCATGAGGCCAACTCCTCAGCCTTCTCTTCTCTAATGTAGAGAAGCCCAAAGTCCTAAGCCAGTCCTCATAGGCCATTGCTTCCAGCCCTTTCCCCAGCTTTGTTGTTGTCTTCTGGACATATTCAGGGACTTTCATATCCTTCTTAATTTGTGGGCCCCAAACTGCTCACACTACTTGAGGTGTGGCCATACCAAAGCTATGTGCAGCAGGATAATCACCTCTTTTATCTGGATGGTTGAACACAGGGTTTACTGCACTCCAGGATGGGGTTTGCCCTCTTGGCTGCCTGGGCTCTCCCTGCTGGCTCATCCTGAGCTGCTGCTGACCAGCACCCACAGATCCATTTCTGTGGGGCTGGTCTCCAGCCACTCCTCTCCCAGTTTATACTTGTGCCCAGCATTACTCTGTCCCAGGTACAGAATCTGGCATTTGCTAAATTTCATGCCCCTGATTGCCCAATGCTCTGATCTATCCACATTGCTGTGTAAGGCTTCTCATCCCTTAAGGGAGTCAGTAGCACCTCCTACTTGAGTATCATCAGCAAACTTGCTAATGGTGCAGTCAACTCCTGCATCCCTGTCATAGATAAAAGCATTGAACAGGACTGCTAGCTGTGAATGTTTATATTGCATCAGTATTTGGCAACTCTTATATAGCCAAACAGATCCATGATACCCTAATTCCCAATTGCATAGAAGTTTCCACTGTGTATGTCAGCTGCAATTGCTTTGCTCTGGTTTGCTCTTTTTTTGAGAAGGAGGTAAAGGACAGAAAAATACTGCCTCTGGTTTGATGAGGTGATTTGCATTATGAGGTGGTATCTGCAGTGTCTAAATACAGGCTTGAAATTGGTACTAGAGTAACCTTGGTTACATGTGGTCTTTTTATGTTCTTACTTAAAGGACAGCATAACTTGGCAGCAATACAGAGTACTGCTGATCTGAGTACTCTTGTGTTTTAAACTGCTGGCTCTTTGAGCATCTCCTCACTTCTCAGCCTCTTGGTATAGCTGGGTTGAATGTGCTCCCCTTCTTGTGGGAGCAAGGATGGACTTATGCTTTTACTGATATTTGTGCATTATAATTTGGAACATGAATATATCCTTATTTTCAGTGCTAGTATTTGTTGTGCTATAAACAAATATGTGTGTGTATATGGATGCATAAATGTGTATGTATGCATACATATAATAAGAACAGTGGTTGTGACTGTCGCTTGACATCTCAAACACCTGGTAGAAAATGAAATGAAATCCATTTTAAAAAGTAATAAACTGTGTAAACCATGATGCTGCCTTCTTAGGAGTGCCCTGCTCTATTAAAATATTTCCAACTTCTGAACTGACTGGATCATAACAGTTATCTTCAGTTCATGTTTAAAGACATTCTACTAGGAATATGAGTTTTTCCAGAAAAGTTATGTTATCGTGTAACTTAAACTGTGTAGTAATGCTTGTCTCCAAATGGTTTACAAAGAAATTGCACTTGAAAAGTTTGGTTTTGCAAGTTATGTACTCTTTTAGATTTTTAAATGTGTATATATATATAT
>VXBR01009219.1:112079-148945 GCA_013400215.1 Cisticola juncidis | reverse complement strand
TATATATATATATATATATAACTCAGAGTCTTTTCAATTTCAAGTGGGATCTTATCATGAAAACCATTGCTGGTACTGAGAGGCTTCTTACGCTTTTGTATCCATAACAGAGCTGTATAAATACTAGTTGCTGATGGTATAATGTCTTTTCATTTTGGTGCTGTCTAGAAAGTAGACTCACAAACTTAGACTTTGTGACATGGTGGTGTTTTTTCTTATGTGGAAGAACCATGCACTGAAAAAAAAATGTTTAAAGATACAGTGGACACTGCTAGTGTATCCAAGTTCTTTGTTGATTATTACTTCCTAATAAGAAACTGTGCAATATTTTACAGTTATACTTGCAATATATTTCCTGTAGATTTGCCTGCTTTATATTTCTGTACATCAACGACTTGATATTAACTGTGGGTTTTAGTATATAAACTTCATAAAAAAGCAGTTGATTCTAGATGTGGGCTTGATATGATAGCATATATTATTTTGCACTATTCTATAGATCTCCTTTACTGAAATTTGTATAACTGAAAATTGCCTTTGCAAGGTGTGATCACTGACCTGCATATTGACTTTGGAAAAAAATGGTATTTATTACATGCACCTAAGATTCTTTGAACTCTCTCTTGCTTATGTTTTTCTGCTTTCAATTTACTGCTTTCCTGTATTGATGGTTTTTCTTATTAAGCTGAAGGTGAAGTTGTCAAGAAAACTAAGTGGTTATTCCAGATGCCTAGAGGAAGTAATCATCTTTCTTGAGGAATAAGATTTTTTTGAAAGGACCAAATAGAATTCCCTGCTCTCCGTTTCGGAAGTCACTCTGACTTCTGCTTTCCAGTGGCTGCTACTTGGGCTACTAAATGTGGTCATTTTATAATTTTGCTTCTGTGAAAGCGTTCTGATCTTCCTGAGTAGAATGTCTGCTGGACAGTGCAATTTTGAACAAAGTTCTGGATTCTTGGGGAATAAATCAACAATGCCTTCACTCTTTGCTCAGTGCATACCTTCTCTTCTCCCCTCTCCCTCTGCTCTTGGCCTTTCCCGCCCTGTGCCGTGGAGCCGAGCTGCGGGAGTGCCGGGATGGGGCACGTGGAGTGCTCCGCCACTGTCTGCAGGGACAATGGCCACAGTGTCACTCGGGCCTACACAGGGGCTGCCCCTGGCATTTGGGTGGAATGGCAGTGGGGTGTGGCATCTACTGAAATCTGTAGGATAAGCAAATGCAAAAATTCCTGTAAGCCAGCAGGCCTCGGAAAAGGCCATGTTGTGGCCTCTGTGATAAATGCCACAAATAGCAGAGCTGTCATGAAGGAGTTGGTTCAAACTGGAGACTGCATGCCAGTCATGGTCAGATTTGTACTGTGGAAAGAACTCCTCATCTTCTCACTCCTGAGCATATGGTGTGAGCTATCTGCTCTACATCTTTGTCTCCTTTCAGCAGGAGACAAAGATTTTCCTTAAAACCTGGCACACAGAAGTAGAGCCTGGACCTGTTTTTCATTACTGGCCTATGTACATATGGAATGTTTACATTCCCAGTTTCAGGTACAAGAATCACAGAATGATAGAATGGTTTGGGTTGGGAAGTACCTTAAGGTCATCTTGTTTTTAAACCCCCTGCTTAGGCCCGGGACACCTTCCACCAGGCTGCTCAAAGCCCCCTCCAACCTGGCCTTGAACATTTCCAGGGAAGGGACATCCACAACATTGAGCATTGTTCCAGTGCCTCACCACCCTCACAATAAAAGATTTCTTCCTAATAGCTAATCTGCACCTACTCTCTTTAAAGCCATTACCGCTTGTCTTGTCACCACATGCCCCTTCTTTCCCTTCTCTCTGAANATGATAGAATGGTTTGGGTTGGGAAGTACCTTAAGGTCATCTTGTTTTTAAACCCCCTGCTTAGGCCCGGGACACCTTCCACCAGGCTGCTCAAAGCCCCATCCAACCTGGCCTTGAACATTTCCAGGGAAGGGACATCCACAACATTGAGCATTGTTCCAGTGCCTCACCACCCTCACAATAAAAGATTTCTTCCTAATAGCTAATCTGCACCTACTCTCTTTAAAGCCATTACCGCTTGTCTTGTCACCACATGCCCCTTCTTTCCCTTCTCTCTGAAGCCCCCTTTAGATACTGGAAGGCTGCTGGAAAGGTCACAAGAACAGATAAAATTTCAGGACTGACTGCCATTTGCTTAAGCTCTGAGATTAATAGTGAGCTCACTTGTGAAGTGAGCTTCAAATTAGCTATTTTAAAATGCTTTTTAAGATTATGTTAAAGTGATGATCAGTCTTCAATTACCGTATTCATAAAGCAGCAGATTATGATACTGAAACTAACCTCAAATAAAACCTTCAGGTTTTTTTTTTCTTTGTTACTGACTTCCACAAAATAATATTTTTAGGAAAAATAAACTTTTTGAGGATTTCTGTTTTTTTGAGCATCGAATGAATTTGTTGGGTACTGAGATTTCAGAAATACACAGATAGAAAGTAGCCATCTTATTTACTGCCCTTCAAAAGAAACCACTGCAGTATAGACAACTAGACATGTTGGATATGTCCAGCTTCTTCTTACATGGTACTTCTGCTAGACTGAACATCAGTTCTTAGTGGTCTGCTTGTTCTTTTTGTCTTTTGAAGATAAAGCACTTTCTTTTTCAGTACATCCATATCATGTGATTCATAAGTCACTGAGATGTATACCAAAATGATAAAAATTCAAAAGTTAGCATTGTAGATACTATATTAATTTTTAGAAGATAATATAGAAAAAGTTAGCTCAAATAAAGAAGTCTTCTGTTATTTTAAAAATTAAGATCTAGAAAAATCAAGACTGTTTAGTGACACTTAATAGTCCAAAATATTTAAATATTTCAGGTACTGAATTTTCCATGTGTATTTATGTTGTTGTTGTTTAAGGTTTTTTTGATGTATTAAAAAAAAAATCTCAAATTTTCTCTGTTTTTGTCAAGGATATGTGTAGCTTTGAAATATGGTGAATAGTGTTTGTAAAAAAGCTTAGAGTTTTATAATCTGCTTTATGTATATTTTAAATTTTCCTGAATAATATAATCGAATAACAGTACCTGTAATTAAGGACCTTACTGATTTATTTATACTAATTTTCTCTTTTCCCTTATTTTTCCTTATTTTTTCCTTCTTTTCCTACCCTCCCACCCCTCAGAAAAGAGCAAAAGGACAAGTTCTGTTTGATAAAGTATGTGAACACCTCAATTTACTGGAAAAGGACTATTTTGGGCTGTTGTTTTACGAGAATTCAGAACAGAAGGTAAGCCTGTATGAGGGTTTTGTTTGTTTTTTGTCACTGCCACTCACTGCAATAGTTCAGTGAGGTATATTCTATTAAATGTTTACCATTTCAAGCACTTGAGTAAATTTTGCTGCCTTTTCTCTTAGATGTGTAAGAATGCTTTGTTCACGAATATGAAGGGAATGTAGCTCGTAAGTCTGTAACGATGAGGCCTTTGAGTTCCTTTATTATTAATTTTAAGTTTAAAGAAAATTTTTGTAAAGAGGCTGAAGCTGTTCCATCACTGGTATTGGATGCTAATTTTACAAATGAATGGCAGTTGAGATGAGTGCATTTGAAAGGATTTCTTAGATACCATTTGGTAACTTCCTTATTCTTTTGCACTTCCTTTTTTCAGATGGTTGAGCACATCTAGTTTGCTCAGCTAAGGAAAATCTTAAATCAGTCAGTGGCAAGTGCTGCATTAATTACCAAAACCCAGTTTATCTTTCTAACATATTTGCATTTAAGTTATGGGCTGGGATGCCTGTTGCTTCCTTCATGAACTAAAGATATATGTGTAGTTATCTTTTTCTTCATAAATGAACTCCCAGATGAATATTTACAAATTGAAGCATGAAAAACTGTATTTCTTTTTTTTTTAATCTGTATTTGTAGTAGAAGCATCATTACATCATACTGCATCTAAAAGTTTTTCCTTTTTTGTCATTTTCCTCTTAACGCTGTTTTTTAAAAAACATTAAGTGTAGTTTCATAGTCTAAATAAATCTGAATCTCTGACAACTTCTATTCTGATAAAGCTGTTTTCTAGAGTTATTTGCTTTGCTGCAAAGCTTTCTGTGCACTATTGAGCAAAATATTAAATTTCTTTATATTAACAATTCCCATATACAAAATGAGCTTCTTATATTATTACTTAGATATTTAACTTTTGTTCTTGATTTGTAAACTATTTCCAGACATAAGAACTTCTTTGGTGTAATGATGAAGAACATCTCTGTTGACTTTCTAACTAATGTCATAATATTATCTGTTACTTTTGCTTGATGCTTTATTTGGGCTTCTCACTACTGAAAAACTGTACTGTACATACACAACAAAATAACATAAAACAGCAGTCAGATATCTGGCAAGAGAGAAGGTCTAGTACTAGACCTGGGATCCTTGACCTGTACGAGAAAATAGCTCATCTGAGTAGGATCTTGGTAGGTAAAAAAGGGAGGCTTGGGTTTTTGAAACTTCAGCAAAAAAGTCTGGATTGGTGTAGGGTTTTTTTTTTTTTTTTTTTTTTTTTTTTTTTTTTTTCTTTAGTTAGACTTAAGACTTTCTTGGTATTCTTCACTCATTTGAATAGAGAAAGAGAGGTCCACTCTTAGAAAGACCCCATCTGTCTTCATATGTCTTTTTCCTTGGAGATACTAAAAACTTGACTGGATATGAACCTGGGCAACCTGGTCTGAATCAAAACTGGCTCTTGAATCACACTTGAACCGGTTATATCTTTAATGTGAATGAGTCCTTGAATTCCTTATCCATTGACTGTGAAGGTGGTACTGTAGCTCATAAGTATTTACATAAATCAAGTGAGAAATATCTGATAATGGGGTCCTTATTCAAAAGTAGAATAGATCACTTCTCACCTGAGTTATGGACAGCAGCAGGCTTTTATTTAAAAAATTCTGGAGAAATCTGGTCCTTTTTGTTATGAAGCCTAAACAACTAAGTTGATGGATTTTGTCTTCTTCAAACAAATGCATTCTTGGTGTTATTTGGAGAACTTTAAAAGAACCTCTTTCCTAGCAAATCTGTTTCACACGTCCTACTTTCTCAGAACTTTTACTGGGTTTAAGGCCCTCTTTTTTGTTTACCTCTGTATTAAGTCTGAGTTACTTTTTAATTTTGGTACCAATTCTTTCTGGTACCTTTTTTTTTCTGTTACGACTGTTGCCTTTTTAGATTAAAATGCCACAAATCCCTGATCTCCAGGCCAGTCAGTACTAAATGGTGAATGATGTTTTTTTCCCATTCTTGTGCACTCATCACAGCCACCCATTTATGAGCCAGCTGTTGAACCCGACGGCAGCTGTGGCGTGTGGCAACTGAATGCCAGGCACTTTTGAATTAGAGCTGCTCCCCAATGCACCATTGGGGTACCATTGGAGGAGGAGTCCCATTAACTCTTCTCCATGGGTGTTCTGTGCAGCTGGGAGAGAGGTTGTGTCTTCCAATCAGACTCATTTTTGTTAGCTTTAGTACACATTTTAAAACTATTTAGGCCAAATTAGTAATTAATGATTTCTTTCGGTTTTTGCAAATGTTAAATTTATTAGCCTGAAGTTTAGTTAGAGATTTCATTGCAGTGCACCCTCAGAAGTCCATGAATGCATCATTCACATTGTAATTGGTCTGCAGAAGTGTTAGAAAGCTTCTGCTCTTATGTTTTGGATGCCAGCTGGAAATGCTGCTTTTCTGGATTTGTACAAAATACTTTTGTACTGGTAGAGAACATTTTGTTCTTTGACAATACATTACTTTGTCTCATCTATAACCTTACCATTCACAAATTAAACAAATAGATTTCTGCCTACTGGAGCAAAGTAGTGTGTATACACTTTGTCTTTTGTTTCGAAAGACAGACCTGTCTATTCTGCATTAAGAGCTGTAATTTAGGGTAGATTCTTTCGTGATGTTTGTTTTTATCCATGACAAAAGGCACAAATGCAAAAAAAACCCAGCCCTGTAATTCTGCCTATAAATGGAATATAAGCATCTGATTTTATTTGACAGAGCAGTAATGAAAGTTATTGGCTAAGTGTGTTTCCAGTAAGCTTATTTCAGGCTTGGAAAAATCAGAAAGTGAACTGTACAACTTGTTTAAAAAAGGGATTATTCTTATCATCTTGCAGCATAGTCTGTATTTTATGTTCTTTTCTCCTGCTTTATAGTGAGAAAATATGAAGCACTGAAAGTATTATGTACTCCGAAATCCTATTTTTCTCTTGTAGTTAGTCCATGCTATATTCTTTATTTATTTACTTGATGCTATGTCTAAAATGTAAGGGTTTAAGATACCTCTAGTCAGTGTAGTTGGAAGAATATGAATGTGGGTAATTTTAGAATGGAATCCTTGACAAAACAGAAAACGTAGGATAATAACTGTAGCTGAAATCAGTCTCAGTTAAACTTATTTGAAGAATGGCGTTGTCTTCCAAGGCCTTTCCATGTCAAGGTTGTTCTAGCAGAAAGCAGTTTTTCTGACTTAAGCATTCTAGATGGTATCCAGGATTTTGGAGAAGTGCTTTCTAACTCTTCCTTTGTAAAAATGTTATGGACTTTGCCTTCTCTGGAAAAATCATGAAAAGTAGAGATCACAGACAAAATGAGAAATGTGAAATTGTCTTGTTTTACACAATTGTAATAGATTATAAAAAGGAGGGTTGCTTTTAATTTGTAAATAATATTAATCTAGTATATACATGGTGCACTTGTGATGAAATCTACTTGGCCCAAGCTTGTTTAAAACAGGTGACTTGCTCCATGTTCATGGGAGACACATTGTGTCAGCAGGGGTGATCTGTGTTAAAGATTTGCACTACTGCAGAAACCTATTTCCACATTCTCCTAATTCACACAGACCTGTGAATAGACTAGCATTTTTGTCTTCTTGAAAGAAGATGGACTTTGGGTGCAAAAGCCCCTAATAGAGACTGAGGGATATGGTGTTGGGAAACAACGTTGCATCTGAAATTTGTTATCTACCATAGACTGAAAAAGGTGGGTCACATTACAGCCAGGATGCTCTGCTTTGCTAAGTTAGGTGAGAAACTTTGGTAGAAATAAGCCTTTGGCAACATTTGTGTGGCACTGAGATACTCCCTCAGACTTTAAAACTGCAAGTACCTGCAGTGGCTAGTGAAAAAGCAGGTATTTTCCTTGGCCTCACAAGGCAGTATCTATCTCTTCCCTGCATTTCATGTCTGTCTTCAAAATGTTGCAAGACTTGATGTCAGGCTGGTTTTATGCGTGTTTCTTCCATGAATGTGCTTGTGTGTTTGTGTGTCTGGCCATGGGAAGTAAAGGTTCCAACCCAGTGAAGGAAAGTCTCAGTAACTGTAAGTAAAAGGTTTATATTCCTAGTCTCTCAACCTGCTTTTTAATATGTATGGGTAAAACTAGTAAACAGGATTGTCTAGTTACCCATGAATATATGCTATAGATTCCCAAGTCTCACGTCCAAAAGTCAAGTTCTTGGATGATCTGTCGCAAAGCAGTCTCTTTGCTCATATCAGTAGTAACTGAAATGCTAAAAAGCTGTTTACTAGGTAGCACAGATTATATCAAAATATTTTTGGTATTGAGAATTTTAAATGCTGGCTGTGGTTTGTTTTGTTTTGTTTTTTTCAGAACTGGCTAGATGCTTCAAAGGAAATTAAGAGACAAATTCGAAGTAAGTACTTCTGTGTTCAGATGTTATGCTCCTTCCTCACAGAAATATTCTCCATAAATTTAGTCGCCTGGATGTTGATTGCTTACAGCTTGAAAATAATTTCTGATAGTGATGTATTCACCTTAAAAGAGAAAGCAAGTCTTCTGTTTCCATCCTCTGTCCAAGTAGGGGAGAGGGAGTCACTCAGCATTATGCTGTAGAAGTTAATGATTATACTACACTATATGTTGTTATATCACTGTATTATAATGATTAATCATTATATTATATTAGAAACTATGCAAATATGGTATTGCCTCTAAATTTTCCCTTGTTTGTGAATAATAGTTGATATTTTTGCATTCTGAAACAGTAGATGTTTTTCAACTTTGTGCTGACAGTTAGTTATTGGATGGAGAATACAATCATGCAAAGATGGTCATGGTTGTTGCCATAGGAGTTTCTTACTTCAAAGACTCACCAGAAGAATATGAACCTGCAAAAAGAGAATGAAAATGTTTTACAGAAAATGTATATTCTTCAATACTGATCACTCCAACATTGACTTTTTTGATAATGTCCATCATTTTCAGAGTGGAAATGGAATAAAGAGCATAATCTTGGAATGTCTCACTCAGTGCTTTTCAGATTGAATCTGCTTGAAATGCCTTTTTACTTCCAGTACTCAGTACATGATGAGTAATTTATTTTACTCTGTTTGCATAAAGCTCTGTCAAAGCTCTTCACTATCTGGGTAGCTTTTGCAGTAAATGAAGAGTGCACGGAGAGTAAATCTAGATGATACTCTGCCTGAGTCTACAGATCACAAAATAAGTGGCCACTAAAACATGCTAGACAGCCCTTGCCCATACTGAATTTATTGCGATTACTTTCCTCATTTGTGACCAAGCCAGGGTTTTTGTTGTTGTTTTGGTTTTAGTTGAAAGCTTTGGGTAGTACCTGATAGGAAAGTGGGGAGAAGAGGGTGATGATAATATATACAAGCCTAGACTTACAACAGGAGAATTGAAGCTAAGAAACTGACTGTACTTGTAATTAAGAACAGCAGTATTTTATTTATAATGACAAACAGATGGTTTCTTTACTGCTGTTAGCTCCACTGTTTTAACACAATACTCATTTTTTCCAGACATTATAGTGGTGTTAATTCCTTTTTCTTCACATCTTTGCCCATTAATGAAATCCCTTAATTAGAAGGTGTACGTTTATATTTTTAGTATAGAAATGAAAGTTACAGAAGCATCCTTGGAAGCTGTTTTTTTGATCCCACATGCTCTTCTGTAAGCAAACTCGACCTATTAAAACAGCGAATGTGCTAATATGCAAGTAACAGCCATACCTTTAAGGAAAAGTTACGGGTATTGAACTTGTGCAGGTCTTCAGTGAAAATCTATTAGTTGTCCAAATATGCAGGCTAAAGGCTGTTTGGTTTGCTTTTAATAAACTGCAAAAGATGGAGATGTTGATACTTTTTGTATCAACTTTGTTGATACAAATATTGGTATCTTTTTGTCTTCTGTAGCAATTTGCATGCTATCTAGCCTACAAGTTAGTGTCACAAATTTGAAATGTAAGAACTGACCTGAAAATTTTTTGGATGCACTCGACAAAGTTCTTTTTAATACTGTATAATATGCACGACAAAAAAATATGTTAGGGGTGTTTGATTTTCCATACAGCTTGAAGACCTACATTTTAGACTGGAGAGTAAGTCCAGTTATTGAATGAGGAAACATGACAGGATGTTTTTTCCTCTGGTCTATAGTATTTAAGAGTTGATAGGCATAGTAAAACAAACAACCAAGTTAGAACATGATTTTAAGGATTTTAAAATGACACTTGCTTACACCAATATGCAGGTAATTACCATACTGTTAGTTGTGTTCCTCATCATTAGTCTATTAAAGTTTCCAGGTACTGGAATCTTACTGCAGGCACATTTAATCCTCCAGCTACATAAGTATCAAGTAATGAGACCTTTTTCTTCTCAGGCTTAATTCTAAATATATTTGTCTCTATTCAAGAATGGAAATCCTGTGTACAAAAATACCCATGAAATTGAAGATACCTGTAAAATCTATTAGTCCATTTGAAAGTTGGAAATGAAAAAACTCTTGAACCTAAGATTACCTTAGTTGGATAGAGCCTGGTGCTAAAAACAAAAAAGAAACCAAGGTTGTGGGTTCAATCCCCTCTGTGGGCCATTGACTTAAGTGCTGGACTTGCTTTGTGGGCCCCTTCCAACTCTGAATATCTGGTGATTTCTTTTTCTCTGGTATGTGTGGCTCAAACTTAAGCATTAGCATGCTAGATAAGTGTATTTGGACAAATATGTTGATCTGAACACACAGAGGTGACACTTTCAGAAACGGAATTCAACACATCAGTTTCCAGCACACCTTTACAACAATCTCTGGCTCTCTCTTAAATGTGAGCAACACTGATACTCTGCACATTGGGCATGTATATGCCACCTGTGACTGGGAAAGACAAAATAAGAATCCTGTAGTCTCCCCCAAGTCGTGTTCTGCAGGGTGTCCCTTGCTGTGTCACAGTCCCCAGGCCCTTTGTGCGCTCTCTTACTTGTACAGGTTGGCCTTTGCCTGGGCAATTATGTTGGATCTCAGCAGTTACTGATGTTACCTCAGCTAATGAACATGATCCACAAATTACTGTCTCTGTTCTCAGGGCTACAAAGGTGACAAAAATCTTGTTTGCTTTCAGCCAGCCTGATCTCTTCAGGAAAATGAATACTTGACTTTTTTTAACTCATGTACTTGGCTATCCACTGGCATGTGTTAAAACCTCTAATTACTTCTTTCAGGGACAGGTAGGTAATTACATTTCTGTCACTATCTTTTTGAAAATTGGTACATCTCAAGTGAATTCAGCCTTTTGCAAAACTGAAAATCACAGCTAGAATATTGTAGCAATTGGTGGTACAGGCAATAGCAACTGACCTTGAAATAGTCAAATCTCAGATTACACAGAGGGTATGTTGGGTCACCCTCATACAAAATTCAATTTGGGAATTTATCTGTTTAAATCAAAGGTAATATTTTCTCAACTGAATCTTTTTCTAGCCTCCAGCATGGTTAGTACTTTTAGTGCAAAAAATAATCCCACATCATATTCTGTGTTCTAGATCTTGTAAGAAATTGAGAGAGTTCAGATGTTCTGAGGACAGAATAGGCTGGGATATTAAGAGAAGTTTTAATTAATTAGCAAAGAGCTTGTATTTTAGGTGCACAGTTCTGGCTGTCTGATTTTAGTGCTAACAGATGTATAGGTATGCTCAGGCATTAAAATATGGTGGTCACTTTATGCAGGTTCACTTTTTTATATCTATCTATTTTATATGTATTTACCTATATATCTATAAGAGTTGTACCTAAATTTAATCTAAGCTGATTACACTGGAGGATAGATTGTTATTGTTGAAGAGAACTAAGTACCTTTGCCAAGGGAAGGGTTTTCTTGCAAAAGCTGACATATACAAGAGGTCATGAGTAAAAGCCAGAAAAAGCCTTTACTGGGGAAAAACCCTCACCGATTTTTCCCAGTTTAAATGGGATGAATCATGTTAATTGTATGCTGCTAGCTGGTTGGTTATATTGCATTCTTTTTCCTCTAAGAATGTGCCTACAGTTGCCACAGAAGCATTTTTGATGTAACAAGCTGGCTAGAAAAATTTTTGACATTTCTGTAGCCCATACTACTGAACATCAAAACTGAGAGCCTTATCAGGGACAGAATGCTAAATATAATTTTAAATCAGCTTTGGACTTGTTCTTTTTTGTCTTCGCTACCAACTCCATAAAGTGCCAGCAATAATGGCATTGTGAGGAAACCTATGATTATATGCCTCATTTGTGCAGCTATAAAAAGTATGCTTTAATGAGAAGTAGAAATATATACTGTGCACACTTAATAAACTTGTTAGTCTATGTTTAGAGGATAAATGTATTTTCAGTAATTAGGTGAAATACATCGTCACCAGTGGTCCAGAAAATATTTAGTACAAAATCAACTTCAATATTTTTCAATAAATCAGCAATTTAATCAGTGTGAGTAGAGACATAAATTTTCTCACAAAGTCTACACACAGAGATTTTATACACGTTTCATAGAGAATATAATTTTTTCAATTTTTTTTTCTTCAAACCACGCCTAAGTCTCCTGACTGCAGTGCTTTCTGAAAGTTAGCTGTACAAATGCTGACAAGAAAGAGCAATAGTTAAACAGGAATTGATATGAAACTAGTTTAACTGCAATTTTAGACCAGGAAAACCTTGACGACTGGTTTAGTACTGGTGTGGAAGGACACATCCTTCCTCCATTTCTCCACAATTCTGTTAACATGACAGCTCTCCTTGGATGCTTTTTACATAGATATTTTGGCCATATTGTTCATACTCATCACTTTGGTTTACCTAATATCAGCATCTTTTCATTAAATTATGCTCATTCCCTAGGAGATGATGGAAGTAGGTTAATTTATTCCATCTTTAACTGTGTTTGTTATGCTGTATGCATTCATTACTGTTAGACTTATTTTTTCTAAGGTATTTCTGTCTTTATTTTGTTTTCACTGCATTGCAGTAGGCAATGCAATGATAAATGAGACCT
Source organism: Cisticola juncidis (assembly GCA_013400215.1). NCBI lineage: Eukaryota > Metazoa > Chordata > Aves > Passeriformes > Cisticolidae > Cisticola > Cisticola juncidis. The sequence goes on along the minus strand of VXBR01009219.1, from coordinate 136,596 downwards.
CATTTATGAATCCTGCCTAATTTTGTACACAAAATTGTACAAAAACTTGATAACTGGGAATGTTAGGATCCACAAAACCCTGAGCTCTTAAAAAGAAATAGTGGGTTAGTAGCCAGGTGTGGAATGAAACAAAAATTGAAGTGCTTCAGTGAATAGCCATGTCTGAAAAATCGAAATAATTTTTTAAAAGTTGGAAGACATTAAAAATTCTGACACACCTCTTTACCTTTAGTATATATGGGATTTCTGAACAGGTTCTGTTAAGGATGTAATCTTGTAAATAACGTCAGCACTTTTTGCTAGCATTGTGTTGGAAGTGGATTTCAGTCTTTTTTTGTTGCTGTAGAAGGACACATTTTTCAAAGAATGCTTGATCCATGTAACACAGATTTCTAAAATCATTTACTGTCCAAAGTTTTAACATTCTGAAAATGTATTTTAATTATTGATGTGTCACTTAGCTTTCAAAGCTTAAAAATTTATTTAAAAACAGACCTATGACTAAAGGCGACATTTTATACCTTTTCAGATTATTAATCTAGTTTTAAGCACGCTTTTGCTCTTAAAAAATATGTGTGTTATTAACAATTCTAACACCTGGGAATTTAAATATCACTGCTATTGCAGTTGTTTACCAGAAAAATATTTTAAAGTAGGAATGGCTAATATTTTTGTCCTCCACGCATTCTCAATGAATAATTTATTATCTTTCTATTGTATACAACAACACAGAGCTCATTTTGATGTTCACAGTTACTGTACAGTCTCTCAAACTAAGTTGAGACAGGAGGAGACTGTAAGCCTTGGAGGAGTGGGAAATAAATTCAGTGCAAGTGCCTTTGAACACACAATATCTTAAAAGTGTTAATATATTATGGTCATTTTCAAATTAAAAATGTCTTCTGATATTTGTGTAACTTACTGTAAAACATTATTTAAAAATAATTTTTAACATGCTAATCTTTCATTATGTCTGTGGGTCTCTATCTGTTAATGAAAATAATCTAGGCTTCTTAATAATGTACAGTAAAAAAGAGAAAAAAACTTCCTTCAAGATTTCAGTGATTAGATTTATTCTACTTTCTAACATTTTTCTGTAAAGTTTTTTCTTTGTTCACTTGGACTTATTTGAGATTAACAATCAAATATTTCCCATGTTTAGGTTTACCTTGGATATTCACCTTTAATGTGAAGTTTTATCCCCCTGATCCATCACAACTGACTGAAGACATCACTAGGTATGCACAGATCCTAATTTTAAACTTTAAATTACTGTTAGTCTATCTTAAAAACCACATAAATTTTCTTCTTCAGTTTCTGGGTACTGTACACTATAGATATTCTTACATCAACTACTTTTTGGAAAAAGGTTGAAAAGGTAAAATGAAAACATTTAGAAGAAATCTGAGCAAGAATTTAATGATAAGTGGGGATATGATTTGGGCAGCAGGTAAGGTGTGAGTGATAGTATGTGAAAGAAGCTGGTGGTTTATTGTCAGGCTGCTGTTTTATTATGAAACAAATGAGGGCACGGAGGTCTTGAGCAAAGCTCAAGGGATCCAAGATACTTCAGTAGTAATCTAGACTAGATTGAAAATGCAGGTTTATACATATGCTTTAAATAAAGCCTTAAAACATAATAAAACCTGAAAATAATTATCTTCTAAACTTCTTAGACAATTCTTGGAATGCAATGGATACCAAGGACCTGAAAATAGCACTGCAGGGCTAATAACTGGGAATAGAGTGCAGGGAACTGACTGCTTTTTCTCACGAGTTACAGAAAACGTAAATGCTTTGGTTTGGAGTTATCTGACTCTGCTGAGGCAGATCTTACTACTACATGTTGCATTGGATCAGTCTTCTGCTCAAAATAAGATAGCTATGCAAGTGTGCAGCTAATAGATTGCTACAGGTAGTGATTTGTAGCATCATAAAAGACATTTACACAAGTATTTATAAGAAGTTGTGTGTGTTTTCTTTGAAAATTTTCAGTGAGTTGGTTGGTTTTCCGATTGCGTGTTCAACTGACAAAAACATTTTTTGGTTATATCTTCAATCTAAGCTTCACTAGTAAGACTTTTTTTCCCACTTATATTTTAAAAAAATCTCTGCTAAGGTAGGATGTCTGCAGATGTTCAACTTGTTAAATTTGGTAGAAGGCTGTATAAGTACCTGAAAGATTGAATTCTAATACATACATGCTTTAAGAAAGGTAATTATGGTTTCAGTACTAAACTGGATTTCTTTTGTGCATTACATGACATGATTAGCTTGTGAACTGCAAGGGATATAAAAGCTAGAATTTCAAAGCCAAAGGGAAATGTCAGAGAAATGCACAGCTTATATATTTAAACCATAGATACCTACAGGCTACATTGTGAACTGAATGAGTTCCTTAGTCAGATTTTGTTGAAAACTAGAAACCTTTTTATTCATTTATATTGGAAATCAGAATTTTTTCTGCTTGTCACATTTTTTATGAAAGTAATATTGACTCTTAAAGATCAAATGAAATTTACTGTGTGGTAACAATACTCAAATAATATAAGATCATTATTAATGCATTTGCTTACTTGAAAACACACTTACCCAGTTACGTGCATCCTGATGAATTCTGCCATATTTCTCATTATCTGCCGTAGGTAACCCTTTCTTTGTTCTTCTTTCTCTTTGGTTGTTTCTTTCTCCTCTGTCCTGCAGGTATTTCTTGTGCCTACAGCTTCGCCAGGATATTGCGTCTGGCCGACTGCCGTGTTCATTTGTGACTCACGCCCTCCTTGGTTCGTATACCCTGCAGGCTGAGCTGGGTGACCATGACCCAGAGGAGCACCGCAGTGATTATATCAGTGAATTCCAGTTTGCACCCAATCAGACTCAAGAAATGGAAGACAAAGTGGCTGAGCTACACAAAACACACAGGTATGTCAGATACGGTGGGATTAAAAGAAGTCATCGTGCTTTGTCACATTTATGTCAGTTTTCCTAAGAGTATATGTAAAAATGCTGAGGTAAACTTACTGTTACTTTGGAAATCGTGTGTTATAGAACTAAAAGCTCTTACTTTGGTGTGTTTAGTTTGAAAATAGTAGTTGCACTAAGGTCTTTGTAGAGAACTTTTGGTAAAAAGTATTTTTATATTAATTAGTTCAAGCAACACAGATAGTTTGAAAGACTGAAGTTGGAAACCCATACTCAAGTAAAATAATATGCTGTGAAAGCACTTTTCCTGTAGAGCAAAAATGCTATTGATACCTTATAAACTGAGGGGTTTGTATCAATCTGAATTCCAGGATTCCACTCAGTTTTTTTGTCAATAAACTCAAGGCTTATTCAATGGTTTTAGGGGCTTGACTCCAGCACAGGCGGATTCCCAGTTCCTAGAAAATGCTAAGAGACTCTCCATGTATGGAGTGGATTTGCATCATGCCAAGGTATTGGGGATTGGGTTTGTTTGGTTTTGTTTTAGGATAGACATGCTAAGTATTAAATAAAATATTATAGATAGATAGATTATTTTTTAAAAAGTTATTACAGCTTTTACAATTACAGCTTATTAAAATAATTTCTCAATTTACAACTCTAATATCAGTAGAATTTATATATAAGTTTATTTAGTGCATAGACATGTGCAGCTTGGAAATAATATTTCACTCATAAGAGCAGATAAATATGTTTAAAATGTCATATTTTCTATGTCAAGGAGATGTGGAGCCAGTAAAATAAAGGCTAAAGGAACATGTAATTGTTTTCACTGTACCATGAGAGCTAAAAAAATATGGCGAGAGGTCCTGGGGGGAGGATTTTTGTGCTTTTTCCACTTCCAGGGGTAGGTCAAATAAAATTTTCATTTCGAGTGGGATTTTTTTTTTTAAGCTAGAACCCCAAAAGACAAACTAATAACCTCTTCCCACTCCCTCTCATAAATCCAGAATCTCAAATCATTAGTAAATGTAAGATATTGTAAGCATATCAGTCTTGCATTTAAAAAAAGAAAAGCAAGACTTTAAAGTACTGGAGAAACACTGTTAAAATTTCTTTTGTTAGTTCTGTCAGTGAAGCAACTCGATAATGATAGTGTTGGCATTTGATGTAGTTGATCTGTTGTTGGGGAGGACATGAGATTCTGCTGTATTGTGTAGTGTATCAGTAAGTGATTAGTTTTGTAGCCTGTAAAGCTGCCATCAAATGCTGTCAGTGAAAGAGAATACTGAGAAACCTATCCATTACTTCCTCCATCTTTGCTGGAATAGTATGTGACTATAAAAGATCACCTTGATCACCAGCTGGTCCAGACTTGCACTGACTGCATTAAGTGGGACAGGCCTGGTTTTCATTTTGCTTCTTTTAATATCTGTTGAAATTATTGCTAGCACACACACTGGCCCTACCTTTCCTGCTTTTAAGTTGTTAATTTTAGTCCCTGTTACCAGAATATAGAAGAATTTCCCAGAACTGTGGCATATGAATGCCAAAACTATTACTTAAAGTCCAAAGTCTTTTCTATAAAATTAATATACTTAGCTATTTCTGATTTAAGAATCTCATTGTAGAGTCAGGTTTGAATATGAAACATGTCCCAGTTACAATATTCCCTCAAGGTATTTCAGCAATAATTACTTGTTTGGAATGTTATTGAAGTGATTTTTATGGAATTGTCTCATACATGGCAGGATTCTGAAGGTGTGGATATCATGCTGGGTGTATGTGCTAATGGTCTGCTGATCTACAAAGACAGACTCCGGATCAACCGCTTCGCTTGGCCAAAAATTCTGAAGATTTCCTACAAGCGAAGTAATTTCTACATCAAAGTCAGGCCAGCAGAAGTAAGTAGCACCTCTCAGTCTTCTTTCTTTTGTGAGGTTATTTCTGTCCAGCAACAAGAAAACATTCTCATTTTTTCCACAGTTGTCCTCATAAGGTTAAGATATATTCAAGCAGAACTTATGAGTGCTTTTTCCTCTTCAGCTTCTAATGATTGCATTAAACACTTGTCTTGATTAGTAAAAGCAAACCAAGAAGAAAATCTATTTTTTTTAATAGAAGCTGTCTTGTTATATTTTTGGGTTTTTTACACAAAAAGCTAGTAACATTGGCCATATTCTCACTGTGCAAACTTGCACTCCCAGGGGAGAGCCATCTGCTCTTCCTCCTCGTGTATAATTGTTCACTACATGTCAGCACATTAAGCTTGTGGCTGTAACCAAAGGCTTGAGTTGTCCTGTAGAATGTTATAACTTTGTTAGCTGCCGTGGAAGTAGTGGATTTAACTTTCTCTTCAGTTACTGCTAAAAGTTTCTGGGAGTTGCTGGAGGGGGTGTGTGCGTGTTTACATTTTGAACTCTTTGTAATAGGAAATGTAACAAAACCCCCCAAATGTCAAATACTGTAATGCTTTTTTAGATTATACTGTAAAATGTTTAAGATGGCTTTTACTGTGTGAATAAATAAAATAAAAGAGACATCCAAACACCAATTTTACAATACTGATATTGTGGTTATGTAAGTTTTCTAATGCAGGTGTATTGTTCTTGCATTCATTGATGCTGTGATGAATTTTTTTTGCTAAGAAAGTATTATATTGTGATACAGCTTATATAAGTTTAACACTGCTATATGGATTTCAGGCTTTTATTAAATCCAAACAAAGTGCAAAGCACAACCTGCAGTACAATTTCTTCATGCAGTTTATCCATCATGACATAGCCCATCAAGTCTAATCCTTTTAAAAGGCTGAAAAGTCTGATATTTTTAAAAAATGTATAAAAAAATCTTAGGAAGTCTTATGGCAGGAGTATTACAGCTTGATACAGTAATGGAGCTATCTTAACTCTACCTATTAAAAAGCTTAAGGAAATGAGTTAATTTATTCATGGATTCCTTCCAGCTGGAACAGTTTGAGAGCACTATTGGATTCAAACTGCCAAACCATCGGGCTGCTAAAAGGTTATGGAAGGTTTGTGTGGAGCACCATACTTTCTTCAGGTAAATGATAATTCTCTGCTTCCCCTGCTTTGCAAGGTATGCTTGTATCTTTATTTTAAAGGATAGGAAGAAAGTAAAGATTTCCCCCTTATTTGCCTCTTGCAGTATCACCTCTTAGACAGAAGATGCCCTGACAATAATTAACCCTAAGTTACCAATTCCGAAAGTCCCAAATACAGTTAACTGCTTTATCAAAACTTTCAAAGTACTAAGAGGATGGACCTAAACAAGTGGTCATGGAGCACTGGAGGTATGCAAGAACTGTCTGGTCTCAGTCCTGTGCTGTGTGCTCTGGAATGACCCTGCTTGAGCAGGGAGATTGGATGAGGTGACCCACTGTGGGCCCTTCCAACCTGACACATTCTGTGGTTGGTGGTAAGATTTCCTGAGAGACTAACTTTTCAGAATGACCATCTAGAAAGCCCTTATACATCATCACAAGAAGCTCTTAGGGCTTGGCAGTAATCTTCATTCAATTTGAACATTCTGCTGAATGTAAATGCTAAACAGGTGTGTAAATGCTTCTAGCTGATTTTTTCCTTATGTATGAACTAGGCTGCAGCCTAGGAGTCACAGATTTAGGTTGAATCTCCTATGAATTATATAGGCATTGAATCTGAGTTTTTCCTTCAAAGCACAGTACCTGGGGTGTGTAAATTGTAAGCTTTCTCCTTCAGTAGCCTGCTTGTTTTTTAAAAAAACAGTTGTGTTTTAAAGTAGATGCAATCCTGTTGCTGAATATACTTGCTAGACAGAACTTCAGGGAACTTGGAGACCGTGAGGCCTAAGTAGATGATTACTGGAACAGTCTCCTTGGATGGTTTTCAGTATTCATATTTTCATTGATGGTAGCATGTTCTCGAGTGCAAAGGTAGAATTTATGCTGAGATTGCCAAATCTCAGCATAAATCAGTTTCCAAATACTTAATTTAGAAGCACTTCTTCAATAAATCTTGATCAGAGATTTTTTTTTTTCATGTTGATGGAATTCATTTATTAACACACTCCAGCATTCTATTCTTCTTGAAAATTTGAATTTGAAGTCTGCTTCAGCTGGTAGTGTCTATTAACACAAACAGCATGCAGTTCTGTTCACAGTGAAAAGTTTAATACTCTTCAAATAACTTACATAGTGATTTGCTTTGTTGGTAAGAAGTATTTCCTAGTTGTATAGTAATAAAATAAAAGTGAGTAAGGAAAAAGCAAATCTTATGGAAGCCAAAAATCCTAAACTGACAGCTACCATTTGCAAGTCAGAAAGCTTTCAGGAGTGTTAATATGTATTAAATAATCTTTCTACAGAAATTTGAACATAATAAAAATAATTGGATTTTATTCCAATCAGAAGTGGCTTTTCCTAACCAGGAATGACATTACAACAAGAATTATGTAACAAATACTTGAACCATTCTGTAAATCCATATACTCCACTGATGTCATCAGAGAGAAAATCCTTAGAACCTCTCATCCTGATTTAAAAAAAGTAAAATAAAGCCAGCTCTATTTTCCTGAAAGATAAAAAGCAGAAAGCAATTGCTACAGTCCAAGAGACTGTAGCTTATTCAGAGTATGTGTAAAGCTTGAGTAGGATGCCACAGTAAATTGTATACAGTTTACATGCATATTTTTAGCTTCCAAATCTCTTAGCATGCCCTATAAAACAGAGTATGATTCCTTGTGTTGTCTTATGTAATGTTTCACTTTGTCTCAAATAATCACATCAAGATCCATTTTTTTATAATGTATAGGAAATTCACCGGTATAAGAAGTTATTTATAAAAATTATAATGAACTGTATTGAAAATGATTACCAAAGGGCATTGTATTCACTTGTTATCAGCTCAAACTTAGAGGATTCCAGTAGCATTTTCAAAGAGCAGCAATCTACTTTAAAAATACAGTCAGACCATATATCTACATAAAAATTTTGAGATAAGCTTGGTTGACAGCTCTGGATCTTAACCAGTGTCTGCAGAAACTTATATTTCCTCTCTATGATGTTTTATTTGATATTTTAATTATTTTTTTCAGCATCTCCTCAGAATGTCTTAAAGTGGTAAAAGCATAGTGTTCAGTTCTTTCACGTAATTAAGCCTGTAATACAAAAATCCATTCAAATGTCCTTAATCAGGAAGTAATTAGTTCTCTTGTTTTTTCCACATTAAAAGATTAAAAGTTTATCTCAGCAGGGTGGAAGATAAAAATGGCAGTCAATGCTGCAACCTTGCCAACACTGGAAAATCAAGAACTGAAGGAACCTTGGAAAAACTCTTTTAGCCTTCTTCCTCTTAGTACATAATGTACTCCCTGTTGGAAATAATAGAGAGAAAGACTGTTTTATAGAAGCAATGAAAGTGAAGCCTTAAGTTCATAAGTGGCCTTAGTGCAGAAGGGTGGATTACTTTGTCTTGAATTGTTTTCTTTATAAATGTTGGAACAGATTTAAGATTCAGGTGCATGCATATGCATCTTAGACATGGAGAATTGCATGCTTCTGGCTAGTGCCCCAATAAACATCCCCTCTTAGGGAAAAGGGGGGAACGTGTTTTTCAGATTTTCTACTCCTATTTCCTCTACTTCTGCTTCTCATTTCCTACTCTGATTTGATTGATAAGAAATTAAATTAATTTGTTCCCAAGTCTAGTCTGTTTTGTTCATGAGGGCAATTGATGAATGATGTCTCCTTGTCCTTATATCACCCATAAGCTGCTTGTTGCATGTGTCTCTCTTTTGTCCAGCTGAGAAAAGGGAGTGTCTGTGGTGGGGCCCTGGTATCCAGCCAGGGTCAGGTCACCACACTAGCTCACTGTTCTGTGTGCCAGGTATCTGAAAATTCTTCAGCTTTGCTGAAACACATTTAGAATGGCTGTTGTAGTCTTCAGAACCCAGTACTGGATACTGCCTTAACAGATGTTGGATCGCATTCCGCTGACACAGATATTTCTGTGCAAATGCTTCAGAAGAGAACAAAGCACATTTTGAACTCTCACTTGCCCATCTGTGCCATCCTCAATACAAATGGCACATGCATTGCTGGTTCTGCTTGAAGGAAGTTGATGTTCATTGAGCTGCTCATTCTTTGCAAATTCTCAAATCAAGAAGCTTTGTCTGCAATAATCTGATAGTTTTATACAGAGAGAGAGAGTAGGCCATGATGGGTAAGCATGTATTTGCAGCATTACATTGATCCAGGAAACAAATTCAAAGGCCTTTCCAGAGAAGCAGGGACTGGGAAGAGTTCTTGCAGTGATGACTGTTTTCCCTATCAACAAGGATAGCAGTAGACCCTCAGTGTTGCAGTAGATGCTCAGATCTCAGAAACAAAGTACAAGCAATAGAGGTGAGATGAGTATGAACCTGAAGTCCTTATACTGAAGGAAATTCAGGGATGTAGAGAGAACCTGTCCTCAAATTCACGTGATGATGGTAAAGAATAAACCAGACTGAAAAAGCTGTTGGAGATTATCAAGTCCAACCTATGACCTAACACCACTTTATTAACTAAACCATGGCATTGTCTTAGACTGAAGATTTCATGTGGAAGTCTTCTTTTAAACACCTTCATGGACAGTGACTCCACTACTTCCCTGGGCAGCCTATTCTGGACTTTCTGACAAGGACTCCAACACTTATGGTACAAACACGTATACCCAGCATTAACAGTACATGTAACTCTCTTTCTCACCTTTTTCACACTATGCTTCTTCCTTATATTACTCCTTATATACAGTGAACATCAACCCATATAATTTTATAAATGACACTGTAAAGAAATTAGTCTGAATGTAGACTGTTAAACTTGTTGCTGTTGGGTAACAATTCCCCAATCTTCTCAATTTTTTTTTGTCTTGATACTCCCACCTATGGTATACCACTTTGAGATACCATTCCCTAACTTTAAGGACTATTCTACATGACCTATAATGGCTTCAGCTTTCCAAAAAAAATTAAAATTTAACCAAGATAGCACCAAAAGATAGGAGTCTCTGGTGCTTAGTCGTACTGTGGAAAAATGTGATGATTATCAGCATCACTTCAACTCCAACTGCAAATAATAAATAACATGCATTGTTTTAAAGGTCTTTGAAGAGCTTACAATTCTTTCTTGGGGAGCACAAATTATGCACTGTGAACTGAACTTGAAGCACAATAAGTAGCTTCAAATTACCTCATTAAATACTTAAACTAAAGCCTTTTAAACTGACTTTCCTCATATTTCCCTTTTAGGCTTGTATCACCAGAACAGCCTCCAAAAGCCAAGTTTCTGACCTTGGGTTCCAAGTTCCGCTACAGCGGCCGTACGCAGGCACAGACACGGCAGGCCAGCAACCTCATTGACAGGCCCGCTCCCTACTTCGAGCGCACCTCCAGCAAACGTGTTTCCAGAAGCCTGGATGGAGGTACAAAACTTCTCTTACTTTTGCAGTGTTGTGATTTCATTGTGTGTTGTCACCCTGACCTGACCAACGTGCGGAAATGTTAACATTACGGATGGCCAGAAGGTCATTTGACAGATTTATGGATTTTAGTTTCTGAAGCCACTTTAGGTCCTTGTCAGTTTGAGGGTTACGTTAAGTTCAGTCACTGCCTAAATGGCATGGCACTGCAGTGAGTATATGGATTTCTCTGTATTGGGTATGTAGCATCTGTGTGTACAACTCATACCTTTTTTAAGGCATAGGCACACACTATAGGCTCTTAATAAAATTGTTTGGTCAGTGACATCTTTTGGGATCTGGGTTGGCCTGAGCATCTCTAAACAGAAAAGGCTGAATGAGTGTTTTCTTAGTCTTCCATCATTTTCCTCAGTATGTTGCTATCCTAGTATATTTATTCACTACTTCAGTGTTTAGTTAAAATTTTTACATTGATTTTGAATAGCTAAAGGCTTTTTTGTCATTACTGGTATTTGATTTTTTGAGCAGAAATACCTTCTGGTTTCCTTTATTGGAAACAGGCATTCTTTCCAAAGGCAGGTATAGGAGCACTATATGTGAGAGATGTAAAAGCACATGTCTTACTCAAAATCACTTCTGCAAAAATATATAATAGAAAACACTTCAGCAAAATAACGTGAAGCTTGACTTAGATTCAGGCATGCACAACTTCACTGGAATAAAAGTGAGCCATGACAGTGATGTGAGTTTAGCTACAACTGAGCTGTCAAATTTGTCCTATTTTCTTAAAAAACAATCTTTGCTTAGAAGAGTTTAACTTCTGTAAATAAACTCTGTGCTATGACAAATGAACAAACTGTGGCACTTGCTTGGGAAACCTACCAAGTCTTACCTTCTGAGAACTGAAGTAAAAATATGAGGCAAAAGTGCTTGCACCGGTGTAGCATGTGATGACTTCTTGTGGCAACCAAAAAACCCATCACCACATCAGTATTTTATAGTCAAGCCTCTCTGGCATCCCTTGTGCAATATCTACAGAATACAGGCATGCAGGGATGTGTGTTCAGGCCCTAACTTTCACTCTTACAGAAGCATCAGGGTCAAAATTTTGAGCGTGATGAAACATTGCTCTGAAAGCATCTTTGCACAAAAGGATCTGGAGCCTCCTGTGGAACAGGCTGGATATGAGTCAACGTGAGAGTGCCCTTACAGCAAAGTAGGTTGGCTGTATTAACAAAAGTGTAGCCAGTACATCAGAAGAAGTTATTGTTCCTCCTTATTCAGTACTTTCTGAGACCATGCCTGAAATACTGTGTTCATCTTTGGGCTCCACAGTATTAGATGGGCAGTGACATATTACAAGCCCATTAAGGATCACCAAGCTGGCCAGAGGGCTGAGAGCCTGTGATACATCAGGAGAGGCTGAGGCAACTGTGGTCCTTCAGCTTTAAAAGGAGCAGGCTGTCAGGAGGTATTGCTGTCTATAGCTACTGACTATATAGAACCTATAGAAACCTATAGAAAAAACAGCCATGTGTTTCTCAGAGGTGCCTGGTGAGGAGGCAGTGGGGTGTATTTTCAGTTTGAGACACAGCAAATTTCAGTTACAAGCAACAAATTTTGCTTGTTTAAAAAGACCTTGGAGGTACTTAAAACTCAACTGGACAAGCTCTTGAGCAACCTGGTCTAATTTGACCTTCTCTGAGCAGGGTTTGGATTAGCTGACTTCTGCATGTTCCTTCCAACCCAAGTTACTCTGACTTATCAAAATTTACTTGTGGAACTTGTGTGATGTATACCTGAGAAACGCTCTATTTGCCACCCACAAAGGGAACAGAAGTTTAAGCTGCAGAACTTATAGGAGCTCCCCAAAAGCCTTCCCTCCCAAATGCCCCATTTCCTATTAGCTAGGCTTCTCAGCATCTTGAAGGAGTCCCTGGTGTGAAGCTTGGTCTTTTCAAAAGAAGATATCTCTCAAAGGTACTCCAAGAAACACTTCTTCCTCTCAACTCTCTGCACCTCAGTTTTGTAAAGCAAAGGCACATGAAGGTATATACAGAACATTTACCAAATGATTTAAGTCTGGATCAAAGTTGTATTCATCAAAACTCTTTCATTTAATGAATTCTCTTCTCATTACTACTAGTATTTCATTGTTTTGACTAAGCCAGTCATCATGATTTAAAAACAGCCATCCTGCTTATTAGTCCTCCTGTATGCTGAATCAAATAGAGGAAGATAATTTAAGGCCTTTCACTTTCCTGTGCTTTGACTATATTCAAGTATACATGTTTAGTATTTCCCCCTTCCATTTTTTGCAAACATATAGGGAGGAAAGTTCTTACTTTCACTGAGCTGTTTGTGCAGTTTTGCTAAAGTTCCAGTGAAAAATACTGTGACAATTATATGCATAGCTATTTCTAGATTGGGTTAAAGTAGTCCTCTCAAATAGTGAATTTCCAAAAATACTGTTTCATATTTCTGTCTTTTTTTAATGGTGATTTACACACCCAAAAGAACAATATCTTCAATTTATCTTCTAAGTCTAATCAAAAAGTTTATAAATACTTGTCTGATACTGTGAGGGTCTTTTCCATATATAATAAGTGCAAGTTTTATGACAGGGGCACATTGCTGTTCATGCCAGTGCCATGGGAACCGCAGACTTTTTGCAAAGCCAAGAAGCTGAAAAATACTGTATCCCTCAGTAACTAGCCTGTATTGATCATTGCTGATATAATCATAAAGTGCTTTTCCTAAGATGATTTGAAACCAAAATGTTTCACCTTATCCAAATTAACCAAAATTACTGTGTTCTCTAATAGCTCCCATGGGTATTTCAGACCAAAGTCTAAGAGACTTCTCTGCTACTGGAGGGCAGGCTGCTGGAGATAAAATCATTGATCTTGAAGCTGCTGGTCAGGCCAAGTTGAAAGAAGGTGGTAGAGAAGAAGATGAAAGTCCACTCAAAACTCCACAATTAGAATTGACTCAGGATGGAAAGGTATGTCTGACTTTCACACCAAAATTATTTATTCATGTGATATGTGTCTCCATGTGTGGTTATTTAGTGTCTATCAGTACTGAGTATCATACAGAATACTATATTAAAGTAATAGAGAAAAACTGTCAAGTGTTTTCTGTGTGTTTAACTTAATGGAAGTGTATGTAAGCAAAAGAGAATACAAACTTCTAAATGACACTGACCTAGAGTTTCCTTTATTGCAATATATCTAATTTAAATGCTCAATAAGCTTGCATGAGTTCTTGAAAAAATGTTTCAAAGGGTAAATCATGTTTTATTCGCGTCCTTAGTTTGTTTAGACTTGAATAAAAATGTTAATGTGCCATGGTCGTGTACACTCTACAAAGTTGGGTATATTATGATTGAATTTAATTACCATAGGTAACAACTTTATTTTAGTAGCCATTGCAGAATTATTTCATCCTCTAAAAACTTGTATGTTGACTAAGATATAGATTTCTGTGAAAAGTTAAGTACTGTGATGTGTTTGTGTTGCAAATGTTTGCTTGTCTTGTTTGTTTGGGCTGCTGGGTGAATAGGTCAAAAAGTTTCACTTATTTTTTGTATGATTGGATGTAAAAATTTCCTCCCAAAGTGCCAGGTAAAATCTGTGTCTCTTTCTCTCTTGGAGATCATTTCTATTTCAGCAGTTCTTCAGAACTTAGTTTAATATTTAAAGAGTAGTTTTGTCCTCAAACATTTTTGCAAGTTAGCTACCCATTTTATTCTTAGTGAGACTACTGAGTTTCTCTGTGCAGTTCATATGTTCCCACTGCATTCAAGTGTAGGAAGAGAACAAATACTACAGCTTCGTTTTTTTTATTTGCTGGCAAGTTGAAATAATTTTGAAATAGATGAGAAAAAAGTAATTCAGTTTCTTTATGAGAGAAAAATGGAAAAATAAGTTACTATGTTTTGCCTCTGGGCTTGTTAAAATGGTGATTCTCCTTTGTTTTCAAAGTATCTTTCCATATTGGAACCAAAACAGTGGTGGAGGGGAAGCCAGTATTTCGGGAAGTTGTTCAGTACAGTTTTGTTACATGTGCTTATTCTATGAACAGCTTTTTCTCTTTCCCCTTGTGCAGATGCTTCTTTTCCTTTCTGGTTCTCTTTAAGTCTTAGAGAAAACAGTTATAAACCCAAGAAGTGCCAGCTTGTTTTTCATGTACTGCACTGTCCTCTGACCTTTCTGCCAAAGCTTTGAATGTCTGTCTGCTTCCATCTGTTTTAAGTGACTATTACAGTTCAAAAGTGCACAGTTCTTTACAGCCTGGGAACAAAACATTTGTAATGGGTTCCTTTCATAATCCACAGAAGTAAACAAGTTGGCTGCTTGTAAAACACAGCGAGATTTTTTTTATTTCTGTTGCATTAGTAAAGCTATCCCTTCTTTGAAGTAAAAGTTTTCACTAACTAATAATTTCTCTTTTTTCCCCTCTTCATGTGCCTTCAAACTTGCATTTTTGTTGTGCTTTCATTTTCCACTGTGCACAGAATTTTTTTCTTCAGCTCACTCACGTACACCCATCATCACTGCCCATCCATCCTGTGTCATCCCATCTCACAAACTTGTCACCTCTCCCCGAGATCGACATGCTTTCAGATATTTCAGAGGAAGATCCCTTTGAAGAGCCCCTCCTTACCATTCCAGACATTTCAGAGTGCAATTCCATGGAACAAACATCAGATCATAATAAAACCAGAACAGCTTCACCAATTAATACCTATGAATCTGTGAGACCCCTAGCTAGTCGAGGCTCCCCTACTGTTGAGGGAAGAATCCATACAAATGACTACAAAAGCACTGAGCTGTGCGTCTCATTCAGCTTCTCCAGATGCCTTTCTTTTAGTTTCCGTTCGCTGCTTGATGAGGATGGCTATATTACTTTTCCTAGCCTTCCTGATGTTTGCATTTCTTTCCTCCCACCTGCCCTTCAGCACTATATTCCTATTACCTCTCCTTCCTTCATCCCCTCTTTTCTCCTTGTCTTTGTCCTGCTCCTGTCTGCTTTCCAGTCTATTCCTTTTTCACTCACATTTTCCCTTCCTCTCGCTCTGTCTCTCTGCTACCTGGAGCCTAAGGTGACTTCCTTTAGTAGCTCTAATGGCAATGACCTGAATGACAAAGCAGAGGAAGAGGAGGTGTGTAATTTTGCTGCTTAAATGTTGACACTTGCACATTGCAGTTATGCTGGTTCTCATGAGGCTTGCTCAGTTTTGCACACTTCCTAGTTTAGAGGTGTGTCTGTGGACATGCCTGTAAATGCATATATAAATACACAAATGCACATGTGTATATCTGTATCTTTTTAGCATTTCTCATTTGTGCAAAATTGCCATTGTGGGATTTTTAGTCAATAGATAGCTCATGGTTTTTCTGCCTGATTTTCTATAGCATGCATAATCTCATTGAATTCCTCAGATACTGAGCTGCAGGTGGACTTGCATTGTAGTTCAAAATGTTAACAAGCACATAAACCTGAACGATGAAAGTGCCCTGTGTAACATTAGATATGTTATTTGATACTATTTGCAAGTTCTATTTGCACTGTCAATTGGTTTTAAAAAGCCTGTCTCCTGCATGCATTGACTGGAATTCACATCTCTGAAGTTCTGTTTAGATCTGAAAAATGAAGTTCCTAAAAGCTGAATTCAGAAAGCTGCAAATATTTTAAAATCAGTGTTTTGTTAATCCGGATTTCAGATGTTTCAGCTCTACAAGGGTGTATGCAAAGCTGAGTCTGTCCAAAGCACTTTTTCTTTTTTACATGCTTTGATTAATCTCTAGTGGTAGTGGAGACTGATTTCATTCATTAGCTGGATTGCAGGTTATGTCAGACTGTGTCAGTGAAGTCTGAGCATTCTTTGGAATACACTGCTAAAATGTACACAAACCTCAGTCACACCAGTTTGTTGCTCTGATCACCTGGAGTGGCTGACAAACTGCCTCCTTTCCTTACATCTGCTGCACATGTTACAGCAATACCACCAGAAAAAGGTCTTCTCTTTTGATCCCCAAATAAAATATTAAACTAATTAAATGGAGGAGGATCTGTTTAATGTTACATTTAACAAAGTTTGCTAAACCAATGTATATATTAAAGATTTATTAAATATGATACAATGTCATTATAATACCAGTCTAAGTGTAAAATAATGAGAAACATGACCTTAAGATTTTCTCAATTTTTCTGTCAATTCAATCAATAATTTTTAGCACAGTTACAGAAAATAGAACCCCAGATAAGTCAGACATTAATAAAATGTTATATGTACCACATCTTTGACACAGAATCTAAAATGCAACAGTATGCCCAGTAAAGATCCATCTTCAAATTTATGGACTTGCACAATGTTGACTTTAAATGCATCTTTTCCTAAGGTTACCAGTTGATATTTGTACTTTTGGAAAGACAGCCAGGAAGAAGTTCACTTTTTAAAGAATGCTGTTCCTTAAGACAATCAGAATACTTGGAGATGAGATATGAAGATTAGCAACAGAAAATTACCAACAGAATGAATTGCAGTTTAAGAATAAATATATTCACTTAACAAGGGATGGGTATGTAAATAGTTCATCCCAAGACAACAACATTCCTAAAATTTGTTTGCTCCTATTTCTAAAGTTTGTAAATATAGTGTTTAAGTGTTTGACTTGAACCTCAGACTCTCTTCCCAAAAGAACTCCTGGATTAGATTCCATTTTCCCATCAATTTGTTGCAGAATTTGTCGCTTACCATAGAAACTATACATATCATTTTTCTTTGTTACTCATTCTTAAATTTTCACCTGGGAAACAGTAAAAAGTGCAACAAGAAAGGGACACAGTGTGAAACTTCCATTTTTCATGCCACTTATGCCAAAAATTACTTCAGCCATTCTACAACAATGTAGGTGCAAGAAGACCCAAGTCGCTTAATTTCGACATCTGGGGCCGAAAAAGTAAAGGTCTGTAAAATCCAGCACACTTTGCAGCATTTACAAAGAGATGAAGCTTCTGTGTTAGTCTGTAAGCCAATGTTAACACTTCCTTTTCTTGGTGATTTGTCGTGCGCTCATGCAGGTGGAATACGAAGAGGAGGAAGCACAGCAGAAGGTGCTTGGTTGTTCTTTTACAATTGAACCTGGCTGTGGCTGCCTGCCTTGTTAGCACCCTAAATTTTCTGTGGGTTTTGTTTGAATAGTGCCTTTTCACCTCACCCTCTTATTTGCTTTATTTAACTGTCTGATTGTAAGGGTCCTTTTTTATTTACTTGCTGGTCCATTTTATGTTCTTCATGTTTTATTTTTGTTTTTGTTTCTGTTTTTTTTGTTTATGTGGCTCAATTTCACAGATCAGTTCCTTGAGAGTAGACGGGGAAAATATTTATGTCAGACATAGCAATTTAATGTTGGAGGTTTGTATGTAATACAAAAAGTACTCTCCGTTCTCACGGGCTGCCAGGCTGCATGGGATGGGAGGTCACCTGCAGGCTGTTATGGACACACTGCATGAAATGCATGGGGGAAACCAGCTTGGAAATGTTGCATGTTACCATTCTAGTTTCTGAGTTAAAAAAAGAAGCAAAATACGCACAACCAACCCTCAGCTTGAACATTGAATGTAAATAAGTGTATTTTTGCTAAATGTTTTCAAGGTGGCAACTGGGAATAATAGCCCTGTTTAGACAGAGCAGACATATGGGTGCATTTCATAATTCTAAATGGCTTTTTGCACATTGCACCTCAATGTTTGCATCTTCTGTTGAGTCGTTTCCAACTTTTGCCAGTTTACTCAACCTTCCTCAAATACATAGCTGAATAAATTAGTTGAAGAGTTAGTAAGGTGCAAGCAGTAAAAGTATAGAAAACTGATTCTGGTTCTGACACTGGTTTTAGGAACATTGAGAAATGATGCAAAGATCAGATATTCATAGGAATGTTTGGATATCTCCTGAAATACTTGCTTTGTTCTTTCCTTTTCAAGTGGAAGTAAATTTTGCATCTTGAAGATTGGTTTTCATTGTAGATGAACAACAGCAAAGAGCTTTGAATATTATGTTCATGTGTAGTGCATTGCCACTGAAGTAGAGATTTTTATTATAAGAATTTTCATATAGATTGCTAATCTTAATTATTTTATCAGAGACTGTCTGTACATATTATCAGTATCATTTAACTTGTGGTTAATAACTTAAGCTAGTAACTGAAGATGTTTTAAAAAATCCTACTGCTGTCTTTATTTTATTCATCCAGATGGGGCTATAAATAATTCCCTTTGTCACAAAAACAGTTTTTTAAAAAATCATTGGTTTTGTTCAGTAATAAGGAGATGTGTGGATCGCAGTAACCCAACTAATGTTTTATGGCTTTTTGCAGCTTTTGATCACTATTGAAACTTTGCTTGTGTATAACTTACTGAAGCACTGAGAGTGTGCATTGCATAACTGTGCTTTGATCAAGTCCAAGAAATGTGCCTTGTGTCAAGCCAAGACAGGTCTTAAAATAATGATAGGATTGTTACGAGCTTCAGTTGTGTAATAGAATGCCTTTGGCATAAGATTTTACGTGACTCAGGAAATAAAGACTTTAGGGGGACATATATAATGTCTCACTTGTTAGTCCAGGATGAAAAGTAGTCCTGTGACAATACAAACCTACTGAGTTGCCAGAAGGAGAAAGGTTCAAATGTTCAAAATGCATGCAGGCTTATCCACAAGGTTAGGAAATAGATATGCAGCACCAAACCCATACTGGGGTTGAACATGCAAGTGAAAAGAAATCAGAAACTAATGAGTTTGGGTTGTGGGTTTTTTGTGACTTAATGCGAAGCATCTTTGCATTGCAATCATTGACAATAAAAATCCTAACCTAAATGGTAGATTCCAGAACAGTCTGCTAAAAAGTGTTTAAAATCCTTGTAAAAAAATCAGATTTTTTGCCTACATAATTATTTCTGATTATATTGACAAAACTTCCTTAATAATTGTCTGCATTGGTAATATTTCATTTCAATCTTCAGTCTTTAGTTCTTTACTAAAAATGAATCTGTGGCTTAAACTTAATATAACTACAGAATACTACTGAAAAAGTATTCTTGTTTAGAGAGAGCATAAGCAACGTGGGCTTTTTTTGAGACCTGGGATGCTGGAAGGAGGATGAATTGTGAAGGCAGGATGAAATCGGCTTTTCCCACCAAATTGCAGCCATTGTATTTAGAAGACAATGAATTCCCAAGAAAGCTAAGCATATATATTTTTTTCTGGTTACTAGAGCAGTTACATTTTGGCATAGCTCCTGAGCCTTACCTCTGCCCTGTAGCTGGTACAAAGTGAAAGAATGCCTTGTAGTTATTTCATCCAAGGTGCTGCAGTTTGGCCTCAATGGTCATGACAAAATCTAATTTGGTATTCACGCTGTGGTGTCCTCTTTGGCACTGGTCTATGGAGGTGCAATTTAGATCATTTTTTTTTGGTACTGGCATGCACAAAAACTTGACAGTCAGGTTCTTAAAAGTAGAATTGGCAGGTAACAGGTTTTAAGTCTTTAAATCTGATTCCCTGGTAAGTTTAAGCCTGCAGGAGAGGCACAATGAGTTGTCCCGCTGAAGCTAAGCAGGTGTTAGCTGCTTGTGTATTTGGCCTTGTAGTATTGTGTTCACAGATGTAAGTATTTTTCATGGAGCTTGTAATATCAAGAAAGATACATTTTTGTGCTCCTTGGGTTAAACTATTCTTTCTTACAGCTACCTTCAGTTATGTTAGATATGCAGTATCCTGGAACATTTGCTTCTGTGCTTACAAATTTCAGGTGAAAGCAAACTGCTTCTGGAAATTATTATTGTTTCAAAGGGCTAGTAGTGTCATGTTTTGGATGAAAGTAGTTCTTTGCTAAATAGCCATGTACAGCATTATTTTCCTTTGCTTTAAAATACAGAAGAAATGGTGTATGAGTAAGACCTTCACTACCAAAACAAAACCAGAAAATCTTGGTCCCTTATAGCCTTAAACATTTTTTATTTTGAGGCCCTACAAAAAAGGTCACCATTTCAGACACAAGGCACTTTTTCTTGGCTTGGTTGCTTCTATTTCTTTTTTTTTTTCCAGTTAAGTTTGCTTTTGTTGTCGTGTTTTGTCCTACTTTGTTTTATGTTGTGGGTTGCTAGGACCTGGATAAGACCCAGGACGACTTACTGAAACACCAGGCTAGCATTAGTGAGCTCAAGCGCAATTTCATGGAATCCACACCCGAACCACGCCCCAATGAGTGGGAAAAGCGGCGTATCACACCTCTGTCCCTACAGACACAAGGGGTATGTCACTGCACACACCTGTCTGCATGCCTTTCCATACAACCCTCTATGTCCTACAGCAAATGCAGTTTGTCCTTCAGGTTAACACTTTATTTGTCTGACATAATATTTGTTTATACTAAGTATACATTAACTTTTTTACCATTACAATTGGACCTGACTTGAAATAGTGGGTGGAATTTTATTCTTCTACATGAACAACTGAATTAGAAGAGAATGGAAGTGATGGCAGTATTTTCCTGTATGTTAAGGATATCTTAAATTTCACTCTAATTTACACAGATTGATAATTTTTCAGTGACAGTAGAACTTTTCCTTCCTTTTCTATATCTTTATCTCTTCATAGACAGCTTGTGCATAAATACACACACAGTCTGTGTTTTGTTTCAGAAGGACTTTATGTGATCAGTTAATTTACACTGTTGACTTTGGGACACATTTAATGTAGTTGTTAAAATTTATCCATCTTAATCTTTAAAAAGTCTGTAAAATGAGTTTATCTACTTCTCTCTACCTCTCCTTTCTGACTAAACCTTGAAACAGCAGTATGGAATACAGTTTTCTACAAATATCACCCTCAATGCCTGTAGGAAGAAACCTACCCAATTTTCTCATGCTCTTGTGAAACTTTTACTTATATTGGGTTATTAGCTGTTTGTTTCATACAGTAGATGAGTAAATCAGTTTTTAAAGCAATCAGTTTGTTGTGTTGTTGTTCTTGTCTATCACCATGGTTCCTACCCTTCCTTCCTTAAATGTATTGTCTTATCCCCCTAAATTCTTCAGCTTTCTTTTAGTCCACATAATGGTGAGCTTTCGTTTAAGCAGACCTGATGCTGCAAAACTATTTTTGATAATAGGACATTATTTCATTAAGATCTGTAAGTGATCTGAACTGTGAGTATGTGCATACAGAGAACAGACGAACTAACTATGCGTCACTTCTTTATTTTGTTAATTTGTGGTTACTGCCAAGAAATTCCTCAAATTTCTAAGTAGTACCTTAGTATTTCTCTGTACAGTGGTATATGCACAGGTACATATGTTGGTCATATTTTCAAACATTCATGACACGGTAATTCACTTAAAGGCTATAAATATATTTTTGATTGAAAGAGACGTTTATGTAAAAGTGCAACTTAATTTTTATCATGTGGTTGTGTGTATTTCCTGTGTTGATTTCTTTCTTTTGAAGTTGAGGGTCCTGCGAGTTATTTTATATCTGGTGGTTTGATTTTGGTTTCTTTGCTCATCTAGTATGTTCTGTCACTTCCAGATGATTTGGTTTTATGTTTATGTATAGTGTATGTCTGTCTCATTGCTTGTTGATTTACACTGGTTTTATAAAATGAAAACCAAATAGAAAAAAGGAGACCACATTTTCCAAGTGAAAACACTGCCTGGGAAGGAGAAACAATGGACTGCAATGCCATGGATTGCAGGAGCAAAACCAGAGGAAACCAATAAGGTGGCTGCCCTGAAACCTGCTGCTTTTTCACTATATCTGCTTTGAGCTAGCTTGGTGGCTTGGGCACTTCTTCCTTCTTCTTTGTCTTTTTTTTTTTTTTTTTTCTTCATGGAAATAACTTTTTAAAGGCAATATTGAAAGGAGAATGTTGAGTTGTAAACCAGGATCTCTGTGTGTATATGTGTACAGATACACATATATATGAATGCCAGCAACGTTTTGGTTAAACATCAAAATAACCATGAAGTTCTGAATGGCCACTGGAAAGAAACCTAGTTTTTCACTGGAAAATTTCTGTATTTGATGTGACTAGGATGAGAGCAAAATGTATTTTCATTCTAAGGAAATAATTGCTTGCAGTTATTTGACACTTCACGCAAGAAATTTTGCTTTGTATGTTTGCTGTGTAATCATTATTCAAATCAATAATGCTGTGTAAGCAGCCTCATTTCAAAAGCAACCTGTTGTGAATACCTCTGCATTCTGTATGCCTCTTTTCATTAAGGAAAAGAGGGAGGTTTTGTCCCTGATAACGTCTATGCAACGAACAGCATTCTAACCAGTGGGACTAGCAGCAGTGTGATAGTGATGAACAGCAATTGTGATGTTGCTTTTTTACATCACTTTTGGTCTGTTAGGTTAATGTGAAGCTGGCAGTCCTATTTCATATATAACATATATAAATATGACATTTGGGGAACTGTGTTTCCATCCTGAATTATTTGTTGAGGGATGCCTCTTGATCCTTGCCTGTCCTTTAGGATAGCTGAATAATAGATGAGAATAAAGCAGGGATACCATTGCTAATATTCTTTTTCTTCTTTTGCTTCAGCAAAAATGCTTACAAATAATATTGTGTGTCCTAGAAATGTTATTTTGGGTACATCTCACTTGTGTCACTATACTTCTAGATCCACCATACTCTTGCAACTGCACAGCATCTGTGACTTAATTAAACAAAAACTGACACATTGATACATATGTTGCAAATAGGGGAAATATTTCTATTTTAGGGATACCCACCTTTTTTTTTTTTCTTTAACGCATCCCCTACAGCTTGTAAAAAGTATTTCGTGTTAGAGTGTATGACCATGTTCCAAAAAATTTGCCAGGAATTTAAACACAGGCTGATAAAAAATTGATTAATTTTATCTATACATTTAATCCTTTTTTAGTAAATGCTCCAGGGAACAAGAGTTACATTATCAAACAAATTGTGTGACTGGCGTTTTTGTTTTAAATGACTGTAAGACCCAAAAGTTTGAAGGTGGGAAAATACTAAAAGATGGGTGGTATGTGCCTGTCTTTAATTATATATATAAGGGGGAGCAGGGATAGAGAGAGATTTACACAGTCTGACCACCTGCCACATAAAGATTTTGGATTTCCCATGCCTTTTTTTTTTTTTTTTAATTGTTTTGAGCAACCAGAAAACAGGGTACCAGAGTATTATGAAAGGAGGATCATGAACATTTTTGCCTTTTGATGTCATCTGTTAATAGATGAATGTTTCTTGGGTGGAGTAAACTAAGGAAAGAAAGTAGGGGTAAGGAACACATTGCCCTAGTGGATATTCAGTGTAGCATGAAGGCAGTTTTAGTAACTTGCATTCCTGTTAACTCTTCTTAGCCACCATTGAAATAAACTTTGGATTTTAGTATAGGGGGAAAAAATCAAACAAAAAGCCCAAGTTAGGAGTTCTTTTTCTTTTTCCTTCTCTGTTCTTCTGCATGCCATACTCGTTGTAGTGTCCGTAGAGCAGCACGGTGTAACCTCTGTCAGTTCACGCCCCACATCCCGGCTCACACGGTGTCCCCACCGCTGCGGGTGTGTGCATGGCACCTCGGCTTTCCCCTGGCGCCCGCTGCTGCCACGAGTCTCTGCAGTGCCCTTCGGGAAGGCTGAAATGCATCTCATGGAATCCGTCAATATATGTGTCCTGTCCGTGTTGTGTCTTTGTACACTGTTGGCTTTTTATTTTAACCACTTTTACGTCTCACTTCTTACCAGAGCTTGTGGAATGAAATCTGGCATAAAGAATTGCAGCCTTTTCAGAGGCTTGTACCCACGTGAACTTTCAAAGTTTGCTTAACCATACAGATTTATAGCCTAGTTTTCTGTAGGGCTATGAATCTGTGTGGTTAAGCAAACTTTGAAAGTGATGAACATAACTTACACTTTAAAGCAATGTGTCACCTTTTATGCATGTTTGAAAAATACAAGTTTTCCCGCTAAAATGGGGAAAGGCTTTTTGAAAACAGATTTTTAATTGACGTGAATTTGCTTTAGATATTTAAATATTTTAAATATGTATATATAACATTTATTATTAAAAAGTAGGAGATATTTT
>VXBR01009219.1:44862-112042 GCA_013400215.1 Cisticola juncidis | reverse complement strand
TACCTCCATTTTGTTTAGTAAGGAGCGCTTCGGCGCCGGCACCAGCGGGCCCTTCGCCGCCGCCAGCCCGGGGCCAGCAGAGGGCGCTGCGGGGGAGCCGACGGCCGTGCCGGGGCCGCAGGTGCTGCTCGGGCGCGGGGCCGGGGCCCGCCGGGAACGGGACAGGGACAGCGACAGGGACAGCGACAGGTCCGGGCTGCTCCCGTGCCTCCGGCCTGCCTTAGAGCGGCGTGCCTGCCTCAGAGCCTAACTCTGCCTCTGCAGCGCGCCACAGACAGGGAGGAGTCAGTGCTTGGCTAAGGTTACGCTCCTTAGGTGCTGCGCTAGGTAAACAGCAATAAAAGCTAGCATTAAGTCACAGATGGTGTGTTGATTTTGTGTATTCTTTTCGTTTGAGCTCTTAATTTTGCTGCAGACTGTTCACTAAAAGTATGTTCGATTTAAAAAACTTGACAGCATAATACATCATTTGCTGCCTGCTTTCGGATAAGCATCACTATTTTGTTATGAAACAAATACTAATATAGCTACTTGATTATCATCCTTCTGGCTCTGAACTGAATTTTTACAGGATCTTCTTGGTAATCATTTATTGCTTTTCTGACAACATACTACCCTAAGCAATCTTCCCTCTCATTATCTCTTAAGTTGCCTAAATTAACAGACCAAAGACAAACAACTAATAAAACCCTGCAATAATGCCTTTTATACTATTTTTTTTAAATTATGGCAAACTGGCAGTAGAGCATTACTTTTTCTGTTTACTTCGGTTTAATATTATTTATTCTTAATTCCTCATTTAACTGAGAGAAATAACTGCCTCAGTAGCATCACTGGCTAGTACATTCATGCTGTTTATTTTCAGGCTTTTATAATTCAATTCTTACACCAATAATAATTTCCATAATTCTTACCTACTTTTGATCGAATATTTTTGTGAAGTGTAAGGCAACTAGCATCTTGCAGTGAATATGTAGCAATTCTCTAGTATCCTGTGTATGCACTCTTAAAAGCTTGCTTGGAGGATGGTGCACTGTTGAAAAGGGTTATGCATTGATTTTTGTCCTCTGATTGCTTTTTGTTTCACAGAGACATGCTTCCAGAGCAGAAGGGCCTTGTACTGGAGTCAGCGATGCTGATAAGGTTCTGCAGATTTTTTCCATGGCTAAATTTGGCTCTAACTCTTCCAATCCATCTTCATTCTTTCCTTCCTTCTTTTTTCAGTTAACCATCAGTCATCTTTTGTCTTCCATATGACATGAACCAGCTATCAGCTGATTTTATTTGCATCATTTTAATTTATTCATATACTCTATTTTTGTTTATCCTCATCCGTGTTTTTTGTGCAGAGTTCACATGAGACTCTGGACATAGTGGAGGAGAAGAAGCAGGCAGAGTTTGGGATAGAAGAAACACTAGTCGTAGACGAAACCAACAAAGGGAAAATGCAAGTTGCCACTGATGCTGGGGAGACATGTAAGGTGGAGCACGTGTCAAAAAAGGACTCTTCATCATTGCCATCAGATAGTAGCAGCAGCAGCAGTAGTAGTGAGAGTGAGGATGAAGAGATGGGAGAATACCAGCCACATCATAGGGCAATTGAGGAAGTCATCAGGGAAGAACAGGAGGAAGAGGAAGACACGAAAAGGAAAGAACGTGAAGAAAATACGCAGCATGTGGAAGCCATACCAGAAGGCAGTAAACTAAATGTACCAGTTGAGCACACACAAGTTACAGCTGAAGATTTGGTCCAGGAAAATACAGTTACTGTAGCTACAGAAGAGAAGAATTTGTCAGAGCAAATTAAGCAAGATTTAGGTGAAGAAAAAGAGGAGGAACAGCTGAAACTCAATGGAGATGTGTCTCATGTTGACATTGATGTTGCACCACAATTAATTTGTTGTTCTGAGGTAAATGGTAGAACAGTATGACAACTAGATTAAGCAGAGATATTTCTTGGGGTGAAAATATACCTGCCTTTCTTCTTCTCCTATTCCTCCACATCTTCTGGCATCCAACAAGATTCAGATCATTTGGAAGGGGAAACCATGAGCAGTGAAATTCTGTCTCCTTCAGTTATGGTTTCTGACATTTTGCTAGAACTGAGTGAAAATCACCAGTAAAGGCAAACCTTCCGAAGACTGAGATCTTTTTTTTTTTTAATTGTTTTGAGCAACCAGAAAACAGGGTACCAGAGTATTATGAAAGGAGGATCATGAACATTTTTGCCTTTTGATGTCATCTGTTAATAGATGAATGTTTCTTGGGTGGAGTAAACTAAGGAAAGAAAGTAGGGGTAAGGAACACATTGCCCTAGTGGATATTCAGTGTAGCATGAAGGCAGTTTTAGTAACTTGCATTCCTGTTAACTCTTCTTAGCCACCATTGAAATAAACTTTGGATTTTAGTATAGGGGGAAAAAATCAAACAAAAAGCCCAAGTTAGGAGTTCTTTTTCTTTTTCCTTCTCTGTTCTTCTGCATGCCATACTCGTTGTAGTGTCCGTAGAGCAGCACGGTGTAACCTCTGTCAGTTCACGCCCCACATCCCGGCTCACACGGTGTCCCCACCGCTGCGGGTGTGTGCATGGCACCTCGGCTTTCCCCTGGCGCCCGCTGCTGCCACGAGTCTCTGCAGTGCCCTTCGGGAAGGCTGAAATGCATCTCATGGAATCCGTCAATATATGTGTCCTGTCCGTGTTGTGTCTTTGTACACTGTTGGCTTTTTATTTTAACCACTTTTACGTCTCACTTCTTACCAGAGCTTGTGGAATGAAATCTGGCATAAAGAATTGCAGCCTTTTCAGAGGCTTGTACCCACGTGAACTTTCAAAGTTTGCTTAACCATACAGATTTATAGCCTAGTTTTCTGTAGGGCTATGAATCTGTGTGGTTAAGCAAACTTTGAAAGTGATGAACATAACTTACACTTTAAAGCAATGTGTCACCTTTTATGCATGTTTGAAAAATACAAGTTTTCCCGCTAAAATGGGGAAAGGCTTTTTGAAAACAGATTTTTAATTGACGTGAATTTGCTTTAGATATTTAAATATTTTAAATATGTATATATAACATTTATTATTAAAAAGTAGGAGATATTTTAACATTTCAGCGCCGTGGGTATGTATTCTAAGCAAATATATCTGACAGCCCTAGAGCTGTGATCCAGCTGGGCTTTAGAAGGTGTCAAAAATGGACTTTTAGAAGTGGAGAAAAAAAATCCCAGTAGTAAATACGGAGTTACCAGCTAAGCAAACGGTGCAGTTTGGGCGGTCCGTGTAAATGTCAGTGTGTAAATGTGGATGTGTTCGTTCCCCCGGTGTGTTGTGCATGCTGCAGGCGCAGCCCCAGCGCACGCCTGTGCCGCACCCCCCTGTCCGCGGCCCCTGCTCCTGCCTTTGTCACGTCTCTCTCTTGCCAAACCNGCTTTCGGATAAGCATCACTATTTTGTTATGAAACAAATACTAATATAGCTACTTGATTATCATCCTTCTGGCTCTGAACTGAATTTTTACAGGATCTTCTTGGTAATCATTTATTGCTTTTCTGACAACATACTACCCTAAGCAATCTTCCCTCTCATTATCTCTTAAGTTGCCTAAATTAACAGACCAAAGACAAACAACTAATAAAACCCTGCAATAATGCCTTTTATACTATTTTTTTTAAATTATGGCAAACTGGCAGTAGAGCATTACTTTTTCTGTTTACTTCGGTTTAATATTATTTATTCTTAATTCCTCATTTAACTGAGAGAAATAACTGCCTCAGTAGCATCACTGGCTAGTACATTCATGCTGTTTATTTTCAGGCTTTTATAATTCAATTCTTACACCAATAATAATTTCCATAATTCTTACCTACTTTTGATCGAATATTTTTGTGAAGTGTAAGGCAACTAGCATCTTGCAGTGAATATGTAGCAATTCTCTAGTATCCTGTGTATGCACTCTTAAAAGCTTGCTTGGAGGATGGTGCACTGTTGAAAAGGGTTATGCATTGATTTTTGTCCTCTGATTGCTTTTTGTTTCACAGAGACATGCTTCCAGAGCAGAAGGGCCTTGTACTGGAGTCAGCGATGCTGATAAGGTTCTGCAGATTTTTTCCATGGCTAAATTTGGCTCTAACTCTTCCAATCCATCTTCATTCTTTCCTTCCTTCTTTTTTCAGTTAACCATCAGTCATCTTTTGTCTTCCATATGACATGAACCAGCTATCAGCTGATTTTATTTGCATCATTTTAATTTATTCATATACTCTATTTTTGTTTATCCTCATCCGTGTTTTTTGTGCAGAGTTCACATGAGACTCTGGACATAGTGGAGGAGAAGAAGCAGGCAGAGTTTGGGATAGAAGAAACACTAGTCGTAGACGAAACCAACAAAGGGAAAATGCAAGTTGCCACTGATGCTGGGGAGACATGTAAGGTGGAGCACGTGTCAAAAAAGGACTCTTCATCATTGCCATCAGATAGTAGCAGCAGCAGCAGTAGTAGTGAGAGTGAGGATGAAGAGATGGGAGAATACCAGCCACATCATAGGGCAATTGAGGAAGTCATCAGGGAAGAACAGGAGGAAGAGGAAGACACGAAAAGGAAAGAACGTGAAGAAAATACGCAGCATGTGGAAGCCATACCAGAAGGCAGTAAACTAAATGTACCAGTTGAGCACACACAAGTTACAGCTGAAGATTTGGTCCAGGAAAATACAGTTACTGTAGCTACAGAAGAGAAGAATTTGTCAGAGCAAATTAAGCAAGATTTAGGTGAAGAAAAAGAGGAGGAACAGCTGAAACTCAATGGAGATGTGTCTCATGTTGACATTGATGTTGCACCACAATTAATTTGTTGTTCTGAGGTAAATGGTAGAACAGTATGACAACTAGATTAAGCAGAGATATTTCTTGGGGTGAAAATATACCTGCCTTTCTTCTTCTCCTATTCCTCCACATCTTCTGGCATCCAACAAGATTCAGATCATTTGGAAGGGGAAACCATGAGCAGTGAAATTCTGTCTCCTTCAGTTATGGTTTCTGACATTTTGCTAGAACTGAGTGAAAATCACCAGTAAAGGCAAACCTTCCGAAGACTGAGATCTTTTTTTTTTTTAATCTCCTCCATATTTTATATGCACATACATGATGTGTATTGATTATTTACATGTTTCCAGCGTTTTGAGTCTTGTCTTGTCTATTCGTCAACTGTTTTTGACAAGTCCATGACATGTAATTGTGACTGGAAAACTATTGCAAATTGAAATTAGAAAGCACCTAACACAAATTTTTGTTCCTTTTTCCCCCATACTCAATCACTGCTTTTCTTGCCTTTTATTCCCTCCTTCAATAAAACATTATGGATTTGTAGGTTAGAATATGGATGGCTAGAAGTGGCATAAGTGAGAGCACTGTAAGTGGTGNCTTCGCCCGCCGCTGTCTAATTCTTTCCTTTCCCTTCTCTGACACGTCTAGAGCCTGGAAGAGGAGATTACCTCCATTTTGTTTAGTAAGGAGCGCTTCGGCGCCGGCACCAGCGGGCCCTTCGCCGCCGCCAGCCCGGGGCCAGCAGAGGGCGCTGCGGGGGAGCCGACGGCCGTGCCGGGGCCGCAGGTGCTGCTCGGGCGCGGGGCCGGGGCCCGCCGGGAACGGGACAGGGACAGCGACAGGGACAGCGACAGGTCCGGGCTGCTCCCGTGCCTCCGGCCTGCCTTAGAGCGGCGTGCCTGCCTCAGAGCCTAACTCTGCCTCTGCAGCGCGCCACAGACAGGGAGGAGTCAGTGCTTGGCTAAGGTTACGCTCCTTAGGTGCTGCGCTAGGTAAACAGCAATAAAAGCTAGCATTAAGTCACAGATGGTGTGTTGATTTTGTGTATTCTTTTCGTTTGAGCTCTTAATTTTGCTGCAGACTGTTCACTAAAAGTATGTTCGATTTAAAAAACTTGACAGCATAATACATCATTTGCTGCCTGCTTTCGGATAAGCATCACTATTTTGTTATGAAACAAATACTAATATAGCTACTTGATTATCATCCTTCTGGCTCTGAACTGAATTTTTACAGGATCTTCTTGGTAATCATTTATTGCTTTTCTGACAACATACTACCCTAAGCAATCTTCCCTCTCATTATCTCTTAAGTTGCCTAAATTAACAGACCAAAGACAAACAACTAATAAAACCCTGCAATAATGCCTTTTATACTATTTTTTTTAAATTATGGCAAACTGGCAGTAGAGCATTACTTTTTCTGTTTACTTCGGTTTAATATTATTTATTCTTAATTCCTCATTTAACTGAGAGAAATAACTGCCTCAGTAGCATCACTGGCTAGTACATTCATGCTGTTTATTTTCAGGCTTTTATAATTCAATTCTTACACCAATAATAATTTCCATAATTCTTACCTACTTTTGATCGAATATTTTTGTGAAGTGTAAGGCAACTAGCATCTTGCAGTGAATATGTAGCAATTCTCTAGTATCCTGTGTATGCACTCTTAAAAGCTTGCTTGGAGGATGGTGCACTGTTGAAAAGGGTTATGCATTGATTTTTGTCCTCTGATTGCTTTTTGTTTCACAGAGACATGCTTCCAGAGCAGAAGGGCCTTGTACTGGAGTCAGCGATGCTGATAAGGTTCTGCAGATTTTTTCCATGGCTAAATTTGGCTCTAACTCTTCCAATCCATCTTCATTCTTTCCTTCCTTCTTTTTTCAGTTAACCATCAGTCATCTTTTGTCTTCCATATGACATGAACCAGCTATCAGCTGATTTTATTTGCATCATTTTAATTTATTCATATACTCTATTTTTGTTTATCCTCATCCGTGTTTTTTGTGCAGAGTTCACATGAGACTCTGGACATAGTGGAGGAGAAGAAGCAGGCAGAGTTTGGGATAGAAGAAACACTAGTCGTAGACGAAACCAACAAAGGGAAAATGCAAGTTGCCACTGATGCTGGGGAGACATGTAAGGTGGAGCACGTGTCAAAAAAGGACTCTTCATCATTGCCATCAGATAGTAGCAGCAGCAGCAGTAGTAGTGAGAGTGAGGATGAAGAGATGGGAGAATACCAGCCACATCATAGGGCAATTGAGGAAGTCATCAGGGAAGAACAGGAGGAAGAGGAAGACACGAAAAGGAAAGAACGTGAAGAAAATACGCAGCATGTGGAAGCCATACCAGAAGGCAGTAAACTAAATGTACCAGTTGAGCACACACAAGTTACAGCTGAAGATTTGGTCCAGGAAAATACAGTTACTGTAGCTACAGAAGAGAAGAATTTGTCAGAGCAAATTAAGCAAGATTTAGGTGAAGAAAAAGAGGAGGAACAGCTGAAACTCAATGGAGATGTGTCTCATGTTGACATTGATGTTGCACCACAATTAATTTGTTGTTCTGAGGTAAATGGTAGAACAGTATGACAACTAGATTAAGCAGAGATATTTCTTGGGGTGAAAATATACCTGCCTTTCTTCTTCTCCTATTCCTCCACATCTTCTGGCATCCAACAAGATTCAGATCATTTGGAAGGGGAAACCATGAGCAGTGAAATTCTGTCTCCTTCAGTTATGGTTTCTGACATTTTGCTAGAACTGAGTGAAAATCACCAGTAAAGGCAAACCTTCCGAAGACTGAGATCTTTTTTTTTTTTAATCTCCTCCATATTTTATATGCACATACATGATGTGTATTGATTATTTACATGTTTCCAGCGTTTTGAGTCTTGTCTTGTCTATTCGTCAACTGTTTTTGACAAGTCCATGACATGTAATTGTGACTGGAAAACTATTGCAAATTGAAATTAGAAAGCACCTAACACAAATTTTTGTTCCTTTTTCCCCCATACTCAATCACTGCTTTTCTTGCCTTTTATTCCCTCCTTCAATAAAACATTATGGATTTGTAGGTTAGAATATGGATGGCTAGAAGTGGCATAAGTGAGAGCACTGGGCTGTTAAGTGGTGAGGCTCATATCACAATGTTTCCATGAAGTCTTCTAGTGCAGTTGATACACAGGACGCATGCATGGGTTCCTGTCACAACCAGTTGTTTTAAGCCAAAGAAGGTTGAATAGTTCATTACTAAGCAAATGATAAAGAAGAAGAAAGGGAAAAAATGAAAGGCAGGCATGCATGTCTTTTTAAATTTGTCATGATCTTCTGCTGAGTTTTTCACTGCTTCAGTAGGTTTTTTGTAGTTCTCTACCTGCTTGTTCTTGTAATGGTGGCAATTTTGTTTTCTTCACTTTTTATTCAAAACAACTCACATTCTTTCTTTTGTTGTCTTTTGCATACACAGCTGTTCTTATTAATGACGTGAAAGAAATAGTTTATTAGACTTTTAAAATTTGCAAGTACCCACACTTCCTAAAAGCACAGATAGTTTGGAGAAAGGGTAGGAAGGGCTGCTGTGTGTGCAAGCATGAAATGGCATTTGGGTTTTTTCCCAGGATTTGATCCTATATATATTCAAAGTCAATATAAGATAGCAGCTGATGCATCTAAAAAAATATTGAAAGGCTTTCATTCTTAAATCTAATGAAAATCTGCTCCAGTAAGATAAGTAATGAGTTCATTAGTTTACAGACCCCAGGTTAATTGCTTTGTTTGCAATATTGCGGAGAACACCACTATTTTACTCTAAAATTCTTGAAGTAGCTTTTTAGAATCTTTGTCAAAAGAAGTCATTGACTTACAGAAAAATTTAGACAACTTAAAATCTAGTTTTCAAAAGTTTTTCTTTTCCAGAAGTAATACATATTAAAAAGTTAAACTTTTATGGAATTTCTAGTCTTATTTGCAAACTGAGGAGTGATAGGTTTTTTCCCAGATTAGTTCTAATACAAAGTTTATCTTTCTGATCTGTCAATTTCTCTATGCAAACTAAGATTTTTATTTTTTTCGTAGTGATGCTTTTACACATTTTCAACATGTGTTGTAGCTTTGTTTTAGAAATTGCTCTTTGGTGTGTACTGTTGGCTGAAACACTGAACTTTGACAAGGTTATTAGGAGATTAAATTTTCCTACACTGTTATGGATATGCTAGAGGGTTGATGTATTAATCTTCATTACATTTTGCTTATTTATTGCATGCTTTTTGTATGGGAAGTCAGTCAGATCTTACTGTTATGCTTTTCTTGAGCTTTTGGTTGTGTTTTCTCGGTCCACTTTACAAAACTTCTTCTGTCTTTTGAATTGATTGTTTATTTCTTGCATCACAGCCTCCAGTAGTGAAAACAGAGATGGTAACCATTTCAGATGCCACTCAGAGAACTGAAATCTCCACGAAAGAAATTCCAATTGTTCAAACAGAAACTAAAACTATCACATATGAATCTTCACAGGTACGGTGACTGGGTTGTTTGCAATCTTATTTTTATTCCAGTTCTGTAGATCAAAATAGATGATGTCCAAAAATGCTTTTCAAAAGCATATACTTTTTTTCTAGCAGATAAGATTATACATTGGCTATGAATTAAGTAAGTGAAATGTTACAAAATCATATTACTCAAGAAGTTCTAATCTTCTTTTCCTATATAAAGACTTAGTTGCTGCCTGCAAAACTATAACTCGCTTTAATCCATTTTTAGAAACTTGATTAAAATATGTCATTGTTCCTGAAAGGAATACATAAGTGTGAGCATGAATTCTCCACAGAAATGGGCCATAATAATAGCCTTACCTGACTCTATGAACTTGGATGGCTTCTATTTAGATTTCAGTTCTAGCTGAATTAAAAATGTATTTAGTAAGAAAACTAGCCTTTTCTCCTGTGAAAACACAGTTGAAGTGCCATTCTACAATAATACTTTTTTCTTTCTTGTAGGTTGATGGCAATGCTGTTGGCGATACCGGCGTGCTGGTGAGTGCACAGACCATTACATCAGAGTCCATTTCTACTACCACAACTACACACATCACAAAGGTAAAATATATTTCATGTCTTTCTTAATTAAAATAGACACCAGACCCTCAAAACACAATTTTACATGAAGCTTCTTGTATGTCTGCTAATTCACTGAGGAAAGCTAATTTAAATGGAAGGGATTCATCCCAGGCATGTGTAGAGTTAAATCTTTCTGTGCAGAGTTTGAAGACAGAAGTCCTAACGAATAAGCAGGAATATCTGGGAATAATAGTACATCAAAAGGGGGGAAAATATGATTAGTGGTTTTTCAGTAGTTCATATAGGTCTTATTTCAGTATTTGACAAATAGGTATGTAATTAAACTTTTACAGATTCAGTTCTGTCCTCACCCACTGATATCTCACAGAATCTTTGCTAGTTTAACTAACTTGTGTGAGGCTGACAGGAGCCCTGCTAATGGCACCATGATGAACTGAAACAATGTTTCCCAGACTTTGTGTTGATCATCCTTGTGCTTCTAGGTTTAGGGTAGGCTTAAAACCAGATCATTCTGTTAGATTACTTTGCAAGCATGTTTGGGTGCTAAGTTATTTCCTGTGCATTCCATGCTTGAAAAGGAAAGGAAGACTCAGTGTTAACAGGACATCATCATGGAAAACGTGAAACATGTAATATTTGATGCCAGAGTGTTACTGTTGGGACTACCAAAGTGTGATGATGATTATTGCTAATTTATGTAAACATTTGCCAAATTTTAGGCATGCCTAAACAGCACAGCTTTCAACTCCTCTTTGAACTCTTAGCATCTTTTTCTAGGAAAATTATAGAAAGTATTGTTTTGGGTAAAGAAAAATGGAAGAGGGAAATGAAATGTGAGTTCAGGATCCCCCCCACCCCAAGATATAGAAGTTTTACAACATGACAGAATTGAACAGTAACTCACTGGTCACTGGATATATTTTCTAAAGATTGAAATATTCTGAAGATTAAAAGTCATGCACAAAATGATAGTGGAAGAATAATGCTGGAAAGTGAGTCACATGAAATAAAGTAAGCTCAGAATTAAAAATGCATATATTAAAAATGCATTTCTTATAAACACTAGTCAACAGATCTTTTCAGACTCCTGCTCCTTTTTGGAATCATTAAGCCATCACCATTTTAGGAAAATATCTTCATTCAGTGAATTGAACCACAGTTCTGACAGAAAGGGTACATTTTCTTGTCAAGTTCAGATGCCAAATAATCTTGCTTATTGGAAGGAACAGTTAAATAAAATGGTTTCCGTCTTGTCTTCTACTGAAAAATTACTGAAATGACCATGATGCAGCAGATCTTATCTTTTTTGAATTGATGATAAACAGTCAGTAACAAGATTGTTCAAAATTTCTAAACTGACTTTTTATTTTACATTTCAAATTGTTCATTACTGATACAGGGACCTTCCAAAATAGTTTTATTATTGTAATGATGTTCTTAACAGAGTCATCTTGGCTCTTCCCTAGTATGTATCAATGTATCTTAAGTAGTAGTTTATTCTTTTCTCATACACAGGCTGATTTAAAAGGCAAATAATGTTATTTCTGTGAGAATTTTTTTATAAGCTGAAGTGTTGTAATCATTAGAATAAGAAGTGAAGAAAAAAGTACGAAACTGTTCAGCAGTGTGAAATATGCTGAAAATATCTGATGAAGGTCCTTAAATGACGGAACTAAAAACCAGATCATCTTTGTATTTAATGGCATAGGATTATGGCTATGGAGAGGGCCATG
This sequence comes from Cisticola juncidis, assembly GCA_013400215.1. Classification (NCBI taxonomy): domain Eukaryota; kingdom Metazoa; phylum Chordata; class Aves; order Passeriformes; family Cisticolidae; genus Cisticola; species Cisticola juncidis. The sequence goes on along the minus strand of VXBR01009219.1, from coordinate 100,410 downwards.
ATAGATGGGTTGAAATAAAAGAAAAGATTCCTGGAATTTCCATGCTGCCAGATTTATACAGGTGGAAGAAGTTGGAATTACAGTTTGCCAAACATGGGCTCTAGTAACAGGAGTAATTCTCTATAGCTGGATTTTTATCAAGTTTAGCAGTTACTAGAAGGTGACCAACTGCATAGCTGAAAAAGGAGAGTATGATTTAGCACTGGACACATTTGCTACCAATTCCAACTCAGAGACAGAAATCTATTTGTTTCAGTGCAACAGGAGATTGTGCTTTGTGGAAATATGGAATAATTGCAGGGATGTTTTTCTGTTTTGTTTTGTTTTTCTGACATCTGTAGATGGTAAAAGGTGGAGTATCAGAAACAAGAATTGAGAAGCGCATTGTCATTACTGGAGATGCAGATATTGACCATGATGAGGTGAGTATGCAAACTTAACACTTAAAATGTGGGATTTTTAGTGTGGTGAGCTCTAGATGATGTTTCAGAAATCTGAAATAAGAGAAAGATAGAAAAATTGAATAAAACGATACAGAAAAACCCCGAGACATTGTGGCATAGTTATTAAGCAGTTGTTTTGCTATTAAGAAGCCTTTTGAATATATGTGAAAGAAAAACAGCATTTGTAAATTTGCATCATAGATCATGTGAATGGATTTCTGCTATTTTTAGAGGGATTACTCTTTTTGGAAGAGACCCAGTTTATTTAGTACAGCTTTTGTACTGGGAGGAAAAACATTACTGAAATAATCTTCTTTGGATGTGCTGATCTGGATAGATGTGAGTCTCTACTGCATTGTTTCAGCAACATCTGAATGCAGCGCTCATTTTGATTGAAAGCTTTGAAATACATTAAAACATTAACTGCTTGAATTTAAAAATTAGATTTTGGCCAGTATTTGTAGAATTATGTCTAACAAAAGTAATTGTTGATCTGCTGTAATTGTTTGTACCTTTTAGCTCCATCAGTACTGAAGCAGTATTTTACGATGTCCTAGAAACTAAGGTTAAAATCACTTCTACATGCCCAATTAATAAGGCTGAATTTGTGCACTACACAGGAAAATAATTATCAGAAAAGTCAATTATCTAGTCTTTGTAGTAATGATTACTCAGGGTTTCTTTTCGTCTAAGAAACAGTAACAAAGGCAATCTACAATCATTGGTGAATACAAGTGGAAAAGCCTACCTTGCAGTGAATACACTTCTAACTTTGTGAAGACTTCACAAATCAACATAACAGGGTTCAGTTTAACTTACGAATTGTAATATATTGAGAGGTTTCAAGGAATTTATTTTTACATTTTGATTTGTGTCCAGAAAGTGTCTTTTGACAAGTTGAATCTCTTCTTGAAATTTGCAATTAAATGACAGGGCTGCTTAGCATCAGGCATGGATGGCTCTTGTTTGCCTTGACACACATTCAGTGCACTTGAAATGTCTAGAAAGGTCACAAAATAGCTTTAGTATACCAGGCAGTTCTCAAAGCCCTTCTTTAATTTGGGATAAGTGAATAATGAAGTAAAAAATAAAATTATAAAAAAGAGGAAGTATGAAATACAATTTTAATCACTGAAGTTTAAAACAGCAGTGAGCAGCTTTTAAGATGCTTAAGAAATATCTACCACTGTTTTTTAAGTGAATATGGAGCTTCCTAAATGCCCAAAATAGATGCTGGATGGTTTTTATTTTGTCTATTTTCTCCCTATATCACTAAAACAGTTTTCAATAGGAAAACAATATTTCAGATTGGAGTTTCAGAATACAAATGTTAGTATTGTTGTAATTTAGCAGTTAGAGTCTTAAGATTTTTTCATTGTTTATGGTTTGATTGGTAACAAACAGCAAACATCAGTGTTGTATCAATGTACATCATGTGTCCTGTACTTATTCCCATAATATGATTTCAAATTCAGTGTCACATAATAGTTAGGGTGCCTAATGCTGGTGTTTCCAATCTCTCTTCAGAGTTAGTTACTTTTTTTCTCACTTACTACCTGTAGCTACCTCAGGAAATAATCACTTTTCTAAATTAAGATAAACCTTTTTGTTGCATTGTATTTTTCTTGCTCCTTGTAGTATTTTGGGGGTTTTTAGTTGCATTTGGTACTAAGGTGAACTGTTGCCTCTGAATACCTTCCCATGTCTTTTGGTTTTTTCATATGTTAGGTTCCAGCAGTAATACAGCTCACTGAAAGATGTGTACTAAGATGTAGGCAAGAAAAAGAAAGTCCCAGGTGCTATTTCACCTGTGGTGATTCAGAAGGTGCTCTTATGTTGTTGACTATGATGTAGAATAAAATACTACATTTCAGTTGGGAGAGACCTATGATGGTCATCTGATCCAACTGGGTGTATTGGTACATCTCTTAAGATTATAAAATTTCTTAAAATAAGGAGGGATCATAAGCAACTGATGATATTTGCATTTACACTTCCCTGAATTTAACTAGAGAAATTTCTCTTAAACTAATACAAGGAGAAAAATGGAATTCTTGTGCTGAGAAATTTCTGTTATGATCGCATTCCAGGGTTTCAGTACCATATTTTGTATACCAAAGTACCGTTCTGTTTTGTTCAGGAAACTGAAGGGCACTCTTGTTTTTCTGTACTATCTTATACTCTTGTTACAACATTATTTGTAAGAACTTCAAAAAGTTCTTACAAACTATAGAAATTTTAAAAAATTTCTATATAGAAATACTTTTTTTCTCCTAAGATGAGCTAGAAAGTTATATTACAACTTTATGGATACTTGTTTCTTCCTAGAAATCTTGGTAAATTTTTAACATGGTGACGAGTTTTGGTTGTTTGTTTGTTTGTTTTTCTTTTGTTTGGGTTTTGTATTTTGGGAGTTAGTTTGGTTTGGGTTTTTTGTACCTTTGATCTCAAGTGCAGAATTTACAGTTCTGAAAAATTATAACCAAATTTTCCAGAGATACCCTCCCATTCTCTACCCCCACATGAATGTCCTTTTGGTTTTATTGAGTTCCATATTTCAAATACATTTGCAGGCCCTGGCACAGGCAATCAAAGAAGCCAAAGAACAGCACCCTGACATGTCTGTGACAAGAGTGGTGGTGCACAAAGAAACTGAACTTGCTGAAGAGGATGAAGACTAAAATCAAAAATGCCCTCAAGCAAATATTTCAGGTAAGCTTATGTATATAATTAACACAGGAAAACATGGTGTCAGTTTTCTGTTGCATTTGTGTCTTTTCAGCTGAAAAATATGGGTCATCTTTACAATAGGCACTCACAGAAGGGTGAGTTTTAAAAGGTGCTAATAGAAGACTTAGTGTAAGAATTTTTATCTTGGGTCTCATCTGACATTAATTTCAGTTGCAAATGTTCCTATATACATCTTACAGTTTTGTCACAGTACTCTCGTGGCATTTTCTACAATGTTTGGTCAAGTTGTATTGAAGTGAGTTTGGACTATTTCTGCAAAATGTGAAGGATGTGTCACACTTTTCTGTTTACCTGCAAAATTATAGTTCTTGCCTAACATTTTGCTCATTTACTAGGAAGACTGTGTAGTTTCCAGTAGTGAAAGGACATACTTGAATATTTGAGTTTGGTCACCTAATCCTTAATCCTAAACACACTGAAATTTTTGGGCTTTTATCCTTTTCCTAGGTAAGAAAACACTTCTAGGTAAGAACATACTTCTTTCCTAGGTATGAACACACTTTCCTAGGTAAGAACATAATGCTTAGGTAAATGTATTGGAAGCTCAAGTTTTAAAGCCTTTTATCAGTTGAAAAAGCTATTTGAAGTCATGTTAGTTTATTAGGCCCTCCTTTCGAGGTTGAGAAAAACAAAGAAGGAAAAAATACAATACAGTTCTCCTTAATGAATTCAACAGAAAGATCAGGATGAACACTGAATAAATCTGCTCTTGCACTCATTACAGGCTAATGTCTTAAAGCTCAGTAGCCATTTGGGGGTTTAAAGCTTCAGATGTCCTGTGCTTGTTACACCGTTGTTATGAGACTCAAGCTGCAGGTTTTTTCAGACTTGATGGTTTGTTAATGGTTAATTCAGATTCAAGAAAAAGATTTTGTTAATGGTTAAATTGGTTACATCAGTGGGAGAGATTTATAAAGAAATGAAGTTTAAAAGCTAGTGGTTTAAGGCTTCATTAGGAGATCTCTCTATTGACCAGACTATTGAGCAGTCTCTGTATTTACCTAGAAGAGCAGCGGTGTTATTGGAACATCTCAAGAAGGAAAATTGATGTAGTACAACTTCAAGCTTTTAATATGCACTTAGTCAATGTTGATGTAGGAAGAGACAAGGTAAAAGAAATACATTTTATATGTTTTAAAGAAATTTGAGTAGTCATGATTCTTATTTCCCTGGTTCAGTATTTTATACAATGGTGGTCATGGCTCATGGACAAAATACTTCTATGTCCTGTGCAGGCAGGCATTCCCTTAGTACTGAAAAAAATTCTTTACACAAGGAAACTCCCATTATATATTGCAACCTGCAGCTTTAGCAGACTTCAGCACAGCCATAAAGTGCCAGGAATATATGAAAAATGAGACATTGACTTGATTCCAAATTCAGTGTAAGCTACTAGAGGGGAGGGTGTTTTTCACATAATCCTGATAATTTGTCATGTTAAAAAGATCCATTTTATTGCTGTGCCTGAATTTCCTGAAAGCTCAAGACTGTTGACTATCACTTCTGGGATCCAGAAGAGAAAAGATTCAAGTATCAATTGAGAGGATTTGATTTGCATCTATTGAATGCTATTCCATGGAGCATGACCATTATCAAAGAATTGGACTCTTCCTGAGCTAGTCTGATCGGAGATGCATATTTTCAACTGAAGGACATAGACTAAAGCCTTAGTTTATTTAATCTATGTACAAGTGTCTCTTTTCTTAACATCTGGATAGTAGTGGGGGTGGCTGAGGAAGGGAAGAGCTAATATCCATTGCCAGCTGTTGACATGGACATGGTCAGTTAAGAGACTGCCCATGTGGGGTATTGGCATGAGAGTTTTTCTCAACTGCTGGCAGAATTGTTGTGTCTCATCACTGTACACATAACTCTCCTGAGAACTTGTCCTGAACTCCTGCTGTGTGCAGTACTGCATAGAGCAGCAGTGATGAATGCTGTGGAGAACAGGAGGATGAGAGCAGGGTGGCCTGCCCTCTGCCTGCAGACAGGAGGTTTGTCCATTTTCTCTGTCAAAGTGGTTCCAATTGCCCTTCCTGACCTTGTACAGATAATGTTAGAACTACAATGTTTGTTTTGGTCATGTGTGTTTAGACAGTATTTTCTGGCTAGTTTTCCTCTGACCTTCTCAGCATGTAAATTTACAGATTTTTTTCAGGATGTAAAATACAGTAGAACTAAGTTTGAGCTGCCTCCAGCAAATGTCTTCAGATTTGGTCAGATTATTGTGTGTTTGAAAAAGAAACTAGTATTTTTTGTTCATAAAAAAACAGGAGAAAACATGGACCATTTTCTGAAGTGCTAGATCACCACTCACCTGGATATTCATCTTGTAGCATAATTGCTTTTAAAAATCATTTTCACATTAGATAATGCTAGAAACAAAAAAATAACAATGGAGGTGGGGTTGCTTGTGAGGGGAAGTTGAGGAAAAGCACCAAAAATAAAGAACACTGCACAAATGTCTGTTTTTTCATTGTACCTTTATTTCAGCATTCAGTTGTGTTTGTGTTGTGGCTTTGTTGCTTAGTGACACTGAAAATGAGTATAACATGTATGCTCCAGCTTTGGTTTGAAAGCACAGGAGAGGACAGGGAACTCTACTGAACGGTGAGATAGGGAGGTGTTGATGAGTCCCCACATCACATAATAGTTCTAGAAAGCTTGGAAAAATGCACATCACGTTTGTGAGAGCAGTTTGCAGTTAGGAGAATGCATGTGCTTTGGGTGGTTTCACTGGTCCCTTGGTACAACATTAAACATGCACACTCAAACCACCAGTTGCATATTTTCAGCACTTTCATTGCAGGATTGAAGGTAGAAAGACAAACTGAGACAGCAGAACAGATGGTTTGGATTTGCAGGGTTTTACTATTCTATGTGCTACCATCACATTTTGCAGTCATTATTAATCAGTGTGAATTTAAGAGTCGTGGGAGCAGGAATTGCCCCTTCTCTTATATGTGTTTAGAATGTGCCAGCTTCATGCTACCTTAATCCAGAATCAGTGCTCAACACGATCTATCCCACAGAAGTAATTACATCTTTTTAGAGGAGACTGAGTCTCGGGAGGAAAAAATTATCTTGGCAGGTTTGCACTGCATTTCTACATTACTGACCAGCTGCAAAATTAATTCTGTTCCTTCATCAAATATTTAACTACTTTGTAAAAATTTTATTCAGGGAAAAAGCATTCAAAGAATTCCTTCCATTGTCTGAGGGTGTTTTTTGCATTTTTGAGAAACATACATATTGTGGAACAGTTGTTTGCAAAGGACTGGAGCGTTTCAGATGTTCTTGTCTGAGTGTGCCATTGCTTTACAGGAGCCTGGTCTTCAATGCTTGTGGGAGAATAAAAGAGGACATTTCTCCATGCTACTGTTGTGTCAGACCTGAGACTTGTTTGACTGATGATGCCTTTCATTTAAACTTTTGGGAAAAAATTAGGCATCTAAACAAAAGAAAGCCACCTGAAGTGCCTTGAGTATCTGTCAAGAGCCTTTTGCTCTCCTGTGCTAAGGCAATGGAGACATGCAATGAATTTTGCATAGTTGTTTCTGAGGTGAAGAAATCTCTGGTGACTGAAGTCTTCTTTGTGTAGACTTGTTTCCTCTAATAAAAGATACTGCATTCTCATTCTGAAGGATTACTGAACTGAAAAAGCACCTTCCTTTTTTATTTATGCTGTAGGTTGTGGACTAGAATTTTCAGTAAACTGTGCAAGCGACTGCAATTAAAATAACACAAGAATTTTAGGGAAGGAAAATATGCTCTAATGCAAGATGAGTACTTGGAGAAAGTGTAGTACTGTCTGCCTAAAGGCTAAAGGGAGTTTTAGTCAATGCAATATTTTTTTAATGAAATAACCTTCCATTCCTGTAAAGAAACACCGAAGAACCCTGCGTAGAGAAAGTGATTTCTGACTCTGATATGACATTCATATGGTATCTGTTACAAATGCTTATGTAACCTTCCACATAATTTTTTCTTCCAGAAATAAAAATGTCACTGACCACGAAGAACTGTAGTCATTCCAAGTCATCCTGACTCCACTGAATCCACCAGGCCTAGCAACGATGACCAGATGTTCACGACTTAAATGCCAATACCAAACTCCATTTTAACGTCTATATTCCCTTACAGTCTTTCTTGTTTATTTTTATAACCACTTCTTAACAATCTTAGAGGTTTTTTGGTTTTTTTTAATGAAGTTCTAGAGGGTATGATCTTCTTTTGCACAAATACTTGTATTTTTGTTTCTTAATTATATGAAAGTGAACAAAATAAGTCTGGAAATCATTGTTCACTGGAGGAGGTAATTGTGCAGGAAGGAGGATCTTTACTAATTTAGGTATAGGTTTTTTCAGATATTTCAAGTGAAATCTCTTACTGGAGTAATTTACAGATTTCTTTTCAGATTATTCAGGTAAATATATGATATCACATAATGAAGTTTTTTATAAAAATAAAACATTTGCTAAAATTTGAAAAAATATATTTCTTTGGATAAATTTTATACTGGTATCTCTGTAACTCTTTCTTTTCCAAGGTTCTCCTCTCTGCAGAGCAGAGATGGTGTGACAGTCTGTAGAGGAGAAGGAGTTGCAGACAGATTTCTTCTGACTGAGCACTGTGTTCTTTTTGCACTTTGGTGCCAATGCTCAACTTTTTGCAGACTTTTTGCTGTCTGCAGCATTCCAGATAAGGAAAGAAGGAAGAACAAAATATCTTTCTCTTTTTCCAACAAGAGATGATCTAGGCAGCTTAAAACCGTAGTGCTTTTTTTTCTTACTGTGTCCCAATTCCAATACTTCCATTATTTGGATACATGTGTAGAATGCTCGCTTGCTATTAAACCTCACTGTGTCTCCATGTTAGAACTGACATTTCTGTTACAGAGAAGGTATATGTTTCACATGCTTCCTCTAATGGTTAATGCAGGTTTTTAGGCTACTGAATAACAAGTGTAAGATGGACTCCACTCATAAAGTAATAAGAGTACCATCGGTTGAGACTGCCATGGCAAAAACCTGTTAATTATATTGGAGTTTATTTTTAATTTGTTCTTGCAGGGGGGTTGTTTGTTTGGGTTTTGTTTTTTTTTTTGCTGTTGACTCTGTGTATAGTTAAAATGCCAAATTAGATTTATAGTAGCTTGAAGTTGTATTAAGTGATATTTTGCTTTCTGTAATTCTGTTATAAAATAAAGTTGTTTATTCTCTGTATGACTTTTGGCATTCAGACATAAGCTTGGAGGAGATTTGAAGTGAGCAGATTACTTCTGAGAACTGCAATTCTAGAGGTCACAGAACCGTAAAAAACAGGGATTAGTGCTTGTGGTCTGCAGGGCTGCCAGAAGAGTGGCACGATTGCTTGGTACTTAAGTACCAGTGTTTTTTAAACATCTTCCAATAAACATCCCAATTTCTGTAGTTTAGAGAAGAAATCTTCAGCTGCCAAAACAGGAGATTTGAACATCACAGCGGAAGTTGAAATTCCCCTCAGTCTGCAAGTGATTGTACTGAGTTCATTGCGATAGGATCCACTGTGGTTTCCAGATAACAAACCAAATCATAAAACTTCTCACTACATCCTTCCTCACTTCTGAGCAGTGTATTTTGGTGCTGTTCTCAGTTTAGACAGTTGCCATCTGTCAGCACGCTTGTGTAACAGAAGTGCTCGTTAGCTCTGGCTCTGCATGATTCGGGTTACGTACGACAGCGGTAACAGAGCTGTGGATTTCTGTACATACACAGTCATTCTCAACTCCTTCTGCATTACCTGGAGAGTAACTGGAGACTTAAACAGTCTCACCTGCTCACCTTCAAAACCAGAGTATTCTGCTTTTCAAAAAGAGGAGCAGAACCCTATCCAGCCTGATAATGTAGCACTGCCACAACACTGCATGAGTAGGGAGGTTGGCAAAGGAGTGGCAAGTTTGGGATTTGTAAATGTAGGTCAGAATGGACACACATGCATTTAGAAGGATGTCTTAGGGGATTTTTCCTACAAAAGTGTAAGAAAAAGCTATATAAAAATCTCTAAGGTATTTTTGATATGGTGTAGTGTTAGTTGCAGATCCCGTTTGATGGGAGAAAAGCATATTACTTGAATTCATTGATTTTGGATTGGTCTCATTAGTTAGACACCAGATCAATATTGGTTTAATTGTAATTGTATTTAATCGTTAAAACTGCAAATACAACATTCTTGAAAAAATATTATTTTCACTGAGATATGTCTTTCTTCAAATACTAATAGAACCTTTTGTCAGTGAAAAATTAATAGTATTTTCAGGTCAGCATAGCCCGTGCACAGATTTCACTTGCATTGATTAAATATGTTAATATATTAAATATAAACAATTAAACAGCCATTGTCATGCAGAAAAACATAAGCTTTAAGTGTGATCAGTCCTAAAGATAGTCAAGGTTTACAGATTTCAGGTTATATGTAATTATTCAAATATTCTGGAGTATTGTGCAATTCTGAATCTTCATTGTTACCTTTTTATATATAATAGATCTACAGCAAAAACTACAAAATGCAAAAAAAGGATTTGTTCTCAAGGCACTTCACAAGTCATCTTTATAATACATGGGCAATTTCAAATATAATTACAGTAATTAATTCTGCTTAAATACTTAGAAAGGTGAATCATGTGGGTCTTAAAAAACCCACAATACATCTTCCCTTTTAATAAGGATAACCTCAGGGTTCATAATAAATGTTGGACTTGTTCTACAGATTATTTCCTAGATAAAGCTTTTGTAAAGGGCAGACATGCAACTCCAATGAAAAACTTTAAACAAAAGATTCATTGCTCAAAGCAATGAGCAACTATAGCACAAAGTGTTTCTTGAAGTATTCTTCTATTTGACAGTCAAGCTGAATAGCGACTTTTAATTGGGCCACAGAAGACATCAAACAGATGGAATAAAATACTGACTACACTCTGGAAGGTTTGAAACTTCTGATTTTCAGGCTGCTCTGTTGTTTGGAGCTTTCATACTGCACTTGAAAAAAAGATAGAGTACTAATATTAATACAAATTACAAGCATTATAAATCCTGTGATAATCCCTGTAGTGTTAAAATACTCTGGTTTGAGGCAAATTCTACCAGAGTTTTTGGAACTAAGCCTGTATGAATGTCTCTGCTGGGCCAGGCCAAGTGACTAACTCTCCCAGATCTGTCTCTGAGGCTGCTTGCCTTGGGGTGTATGTAACTATGATTACTATCATAGTTACAAGTAGTACTTTCCCAAATATTCCTCCACCCTTGAGCAATTTTTGAAGACTTACTGGTCTATCAGTCTATTGGTATTTCTCTGCCTCTGGATTTTTGGCTAACTGCTTTTTAAAATTTTTCTGCTGGCAGGCATTTTAAACTTTCTTTGTGACTTAAGGAAAAAACCAAAAGCACTTTTTGTGTCTTTTGAGCCTGACCCTGCTCTAGCATCCTTGCACAGCATCACTGCAGACATTGGAATAGACATCTATCAATCAGTCTCTTCAGTCATTCCCCAGCCAAAAAGGGTTTCCCAATCCTTTAACACTTTACCATCTCCCTTAGTATCTTTCCAGCTTAAATGTTGAGACTTTAAATTCTGTGAAGCAAAGGGAAAGCAGCCACAGGCAGGAAGGTTTTAAGCATGCTTAATGGTTGTAGGTGGAGTAGAGTCCTAACCTCACATTATTGCTAGAGACAGGAAGAGAGAGGACTCTTCGGTGACAGCAGTAACTGAAGGTAAGTTATTTCCTTGCAATTACTCTCTTCATATATATTTAGATAACACTTATACAATTTATCTAGACAAAGATGACTTTTTACAGTGTTATTTAAATATATATTTTCCCTTTTGGAGGGCTTATATGGGACATGATGGTGTGCTTCATGCTGGTAGCATGAAAACATTTCTTGACATTATTCAGTAATGGAACTGAAAACAACAAGGCCTGAGAGTTTTCATTGCATGTTACTAAGTCGTGAATGTCAGATCCTCCTACATGTGAGCAGCTACAGCTCAATAAGCAGCTCTGTCAAAGGCACACAGTGTATGTATAGTATTTTTGGTATCCACACCACCATTTTAGTCACGTGCTGTATAAGTGTGTTACCACTTCTTGACATTTCAAATCTCCCCATTTTCAGACACAGTGTGGAATTAACAAAATCAATTTTCATTCAGTATTTTTGCATGTGGTTGTGGCCAATCTTTTCTAGAGCAGTGAAGGAGTGAGTGTTTGGTATTCTGTGTGTTAGAATTCCTTTAGCACCTGATCAATATCCTAGATCAGTACTTTAAGAAGGCATCCTTCTTAAATGTAGGAAGTAAATTCTTTGCAGCAGCTGACTCAACTTCCCTGCAAAAGATTGTTTGCAATTGCAAACAATGGTCTCTTCACCTGTGCAATGTGTTCTATGTTATAAGCACAGATGTAAAATAGTGTGATTTATTATGTCTTTTTAAATTTGGATAGTATTAAAATGGGAGAGAGTGTAAGGGAACTTGTGGTTAAAATTCGTTTTTTCTCCACAGACTTTGATGAATTACAGGTTTTTGTTTTGAACCTGAGGTCATGTATTATTAGTAGTAGCAGTAGTAATTAGTATTATTAGTATTTCTCATTAGAATTTCTATAAAATTATTGCAAGGAGTTCTTAAAAGTCTATGAGAACTGAAACTGTGCAAACCACACACAAGGCATTATCCACTCTCTTCTTGCAGGATGGGTAATGACAGAGTTTTCTTGAAAGGTAATTGTAGACAGCAATTATTAGCAGAAAGGGACAGTAAACACTGAGGACAGTAATGATAGTCATTTCTCATTCCTTGCCAATTTGGGTTTAAACTTGAGAGTCAGAATCAGAGAAGCTAAAAGCCAGTAGTACTTGCAAACAATTTGAGTTGCATTTTTCTGGGCCATCTGCCACAGGCAATCTGAGATGCACTAAAAGCATATGCTATAGGGGAGCAGGGAGGAAGATTTTCTAAAAAGAATGTATGTCAATTGACACACAAAAAAAAAATCCTCCATGCTTATGCAGTTTTTTATTTGAAAAAGTCATCCCTTTTTCCTTAAGAGAGAATAATAGCTGTGTTACTGAATACTGACTGAATCCTTCCATGGTTTCAAAATTTGGCATTTTTGTCAGCAGAGAGAAATCCTGTTTCTTGCTGCTATTACATTTTGCTTCCCAAATCTGTGGAAAGCGTACTTCACAAAACACACAATCCTTCCCAAAGTGTACAAGCTAATAAATGTCAGTTCCCCTTCAAAGCCCTTTCCAGCGTCCCAGATGTCAGTGCTCAATATCAGCTTCTTGTCCATGCATCTCGATTTCATGAGGCTCCTGCCTTGTGCGTGCCAGCTCAGCTCTCCCAGGAGCTTGTTGTGTTGTTTTCTCCATGGTAGGCCAGGGAGGGGCTGGTGAGCAGGGCACTGTCCCTGCCCCCAAATCCTGTGTCAGGCAAGGGAACCAACGCAGTTCATTGCAGGAGGCTTCTGGTCTCTGCAGAGCTGCACAAAAGGCTGCTTGGCGCTTGCAGGAACTCTTTGGATGGCAGCAGCTGTTTCATTGGGATGGCACAGCACTGGCTTCTCCTCCCCAGTTTTGTTTTCCTGTGTGGTATTTATTTGCAGCCAGTATTTATTTACAGTGGTGTTTATTGTTGAACCTGCAGCGCTGAGTGCGGGGTTAAGCTTGCTTCCTGAGACCTCCCCGAAATGTCCTTGAGTTCTTGTATCTGTTCTCTTTTTGTCCGGATCTCCTGGGTTTCTTCCATTGGCCACGGTGATTAAGGAAGGCATTCTTGGAGTCTTGTGCCATGACTGTTTCCTCCTCAACTGAAAAATAATCCAAATAACATGAAAATTCCATAAGAATATGCTGATTTCTTACGGTGAGTTTTTATAAAGAAAAGGATCTGGCATGTATTAATAAGAACTAGTCTTGCTAAGGTGGAAGTGTCTAAAGAGCACACTGGTGTTAGTTGGCCCGTGATCCTAGAGAAAAGTCTTCTGAGTGTGAGTCTGGGGCTGTTACTATGCCCGGTGAAGCACTAATATGAACTGCTGAATCAGCAGAAATGCTCCATTTTCATTTGCCTCCACAGCTTTCAATCAGAATAAAGTCCTTAAACAACAGCAGAGAGCATAGTTAGTTTATACTGGCAATTCATGTTCTGCTTTACAGAACTGTGGCCGTGCTGTGAGAACCTCGAGTGGGCCTGATCCTCCCAGTGCTGCCTGTGGTACAGACAGACCAGAGAAAGGCTTGCTGCCCACAGAACTGGACATCTTCAGAACATGACCTGCTGTTGGAGGCTTGGAGATTGTTTGAAGAAGAATGGAGAAACAGAGAAAACAAAAAAAGATTTTAAAAAATAATTTAAAACCCCCTGTTTTGTTAGATGATTTCAGTTTATTTATAAGGTATTTTTATATTGATAGAATTATGCAGAGCCTCCCTCTAGCTGCACAGAGAAAAATGAAATGTTTAACAATGAAGCAAGGCAGCCTTGATTTTAGTAATTAAAAACTCTGTCCTTTTATATATATATTTTTTTTTTTTCAAAAAAAAAAAAAAAAAAGAGTTTTGAGCCTTTTGGGCCAGACCCATANAAAAAAGAGATCTGGGGAAACAGGCAGCTGAAACCAGCAGAATTTCTGTTGTTCTGTAGGAGAGATAGCAATTGAAGGAGTCTGCTCTCAGGCCTATCTGTGGCTGTTTCTCTCACCTGATGGTTTAAGCCAAAGCTGGCCCCACCTGCTTGTGCAGGGAGATCTGCTCAGGAAGTTTTGTGTAAGTTGGCTGGAGGCCAAAACAGAAGGTTGGTCTCTGACAGTCTCAGCTCAAGAAAAGGAAGATCTTGGAGACAGAGCTGGGAATGCAATGCCCAAAGTATTGAATAGACAGGAATTCATCTCACATCCTCTTGAGAATCCCAGCCAGAACACCTGTGATCTGCAAACTGTCTCCTTTCCTGAGGCATTAAAAAGCCAGATGATGCCCTTCAAGCATCCTTCTCGTTCTGAAAGAGAGGAGCACAGCGGCAATTTTCCTTTGGCAAATTAGTCTGCCAACTACCTCATTCACCTCTCTCTTCCACCCTGGATGACTAATCTCAGAAAATTTACAAAATCATTGTTTGTTTTAAACTCATTGCAAAACCAAAGCTAAAATTTCTGTGCTTTAAGAGAAGCAGAATTTGACATCTGGTGCTGTAGATTATTTACAGACCTGCAGAAAGTGTATCTAAGGAGGACATGACTGCTGTGAAAAAAGGCAGGACAGTCTGTTTCAGCAGCTGATCATGCATCATGAATGCAAATGTCTGTGGAGTTTTTTCAGATGGGTTCATCTGGCCTAATGAAAGTATTGTCTGAGCCCCAGCAAAATACCTGAACTGATGGGATCAGTAGCCCACCTGCTTTTCCTGGCTTACTTCATCCTAGCTGGAATAGAAAAGTGAGAGGATCACCAGGTAACAGGGAGTTCAGTAGCAGCTCAGTATTATTTCATAATAACTAATGTCTGACTTACACTTATGAGAACAGAGCTGATAATTTACTCAAAGGGAAAATCTCTGCTTTTGTCTGAAGTCAATTGCAATAACGTCACTAGCTTTCATTTCAACCACTTACAAGAAAGAAAACCGCTCTCTTCCTACTTAGCCTTCCTATTTCCTCACAGATACTGAATTGCACAATGTTTTGGCATTGCACTGTTTTTTGTTTTTGCTTTATTAGTGTGTGAAAAGCCATCTGCACCTTGCTCTAAGAATAATCTATAACCCAAGGCAGGGCTGGGTCAGACATGTGCAGCAGGCTTCCCTTGCAGATTAAGTCAGCATCTGAAAGCACATCTTGAACAGGAAATGTTTAAGTTCTAGCAGCCTGAAGGTAACTTTAAGTGTGTGCTCATATGCAAACAAACACCTTTCCTCTGTTAAAGCCTCAGATCTAGATGCCTGTAGATGTTACACAAAACAGGAAGTAAATTTCTTTTAGATTTCTGGATGCATATGTTAAGTGCATCTTATATTAAGTGGCCAAATTTTCAGGATAGGGCAAACTCTGAGTGCACAGATTACAGTGTTTGGCCTGGCATCTAAGTGAGCTTTCTTTCCTAGCCTTGCACTGGTGGGTAAATCCTTCTCCTGTTGGGCTGATGCACCCCAGGCCAGCTCTGTGTGAGGCCTCAGCTGATCTGCAGAGCCCTGTGGACAGGACTGGCCTGTCTGTCCCAGCTCAGCCTCTGCTAGAGCTGAAACCTGGTGGGAGATTTGGGAAACATCGTCCCAGGCAGGGTTCTCACCAACCTATATCAAGAAGCATCTGCAGTTTACAGAGAAAACCTGGGCTGTCCTCTTAGCTCTCCTGACACTCCCTATGGAGAAAATGTTCAAAAGACAGATGATCTGAGGATCAAGCATAGCCCAGTGTCAGTGAGAATGTGCTTTCCAAGAGCTGAAGGAAAGAGTGGTTGAGTCCTCTGATCCAAATGTGCCCCAAGGCTGGCTTTGGCAGCTGGAACCCTAAAACAAGAGCATGTGTGAAACTGCTCCTGCAGCTGAGACCCAAATCTGGAGGGCATGAAGGTCATCCCATCAAGATTGGATGGTGTGAGGTACAGGCTTTTCCTGTCTGAAAGGAGCTCCCTATCTGCTACAAGTGTAGCCCAGCTGGGCTCCGTGAGCAGCCTTGATTCTCAGTACACAGATGTGTTACAATCACTGCACTTTTGCATTGGGGTGGGTGTCTGTTTTGGTTGTACTCAGAAGATAAATTTTTGCAGTGATTTTAAGCTGATTTTGATATAGAAAAGGCGACATGGCAAACGTGCACTTAGATACGAAGTAAAGTCAAATACATACTTCTGAAAGAAAACAGACACATACTCAAAGCCCAATTACTTACAGGGTGTAACTGCTGCTACCTGTCTCACTGAAGACTTGGACAGTGTAACTACAGAAGAAAATGATCTGTACTTTACCTGCCCTTTTTTTTCATTCTGGTTCCCCCTTCTATAATGTAAAGAAAACAGTAAAATCTCCTATATTGTAATCTATAAAACCACGGCATTTTAAGTGAGGGGTTCTAAACAAATCCAAGTTCTAAACAAATACCTGTAGTGTTTTTAAAACAGAAGAAGGTCTGAAATACAGTACAACTTCATAAAATTCTTTCTGATCATAGTTGTCTTCAGTTTAGTTAATGGTACAAGCCTAAGTTTTGTGTTGAATGAGAAGGTTTGTCTGCCTCCCCAGTCTTTGTCCCCAAGTCCTGACTCACCTTCTCTTAGTTTGATCCTGAGGTAGGCAATTAGCAGCAGCAGAAGTAAAGTCACAGGCATAAAGATCCCAGCAAAGAGAACATAACCAGGCAGCTCCCTCACAAACACTGACAATACGTAACCCGCGATCATTTTCATCTCTGGCAACCGTGCCAACCCAGATCCTTAAGGTCTCCAAGTTTGGACCTTATTTATCCCGCTTTCTTCCTTTTTCCCTGATGGACATTCTGCCCTTTGCTCAGGCCATTATCTCTTTTTGGACTTTGGTTTGTTTGTGCAGGTCTGTGCTCCCAGCAGTACTGGAGTTCACTCACAAAGTTACACAACAACAAAGTTTAAAAGTGTGTAATGAAGTAATGCAGGCCTTTGAAACCTTTGGATATGTTGGGCTGGGCAGGGCTCAATATGTGAGGCTGCTGCTGCTGCCCTTTGAGCACTGTGGGTTCTGTCATCTGCTAACACTGCACAGGCCATTCTGAATAATAGGCACCCTCTTCCTAGATATATTAATAATTTTAGAGTAGATCTCAAATGCTCCCTCAGGGTGAGGACCCTGTTGTACATTCTACAACAGCACACATGGTCTCAACTCTGGAGAGCTTCCAGAGCAAACCACTGAGGCAAGCAGCAAGTGGCTGTGGTGATGCATTCTTTCCAAAGAGGAGCTGTGGAGCAGTGAAACTCAGGAAGGTTTCATTCTTAGTAAAGCTGAAAATGTANGGGGGGGGGGGGGGACAGATGTGCCAGAGAATTTGAGAACCTTTTAAATGTTCAAGTAGTTCCATTTTTCCTGTCTGGTTCACCAGCCTATGGCTAAACTGCCTTGCATGCATTCATCTTCTTAATCAATTTTTTTTTAAAGCTGTTTAGTCATTTTATAGTCCTCTACACCATCAGGTTTGCAAGCATATTGTGAGCAGTTCTGTCCAAGCATCCAGAAAGACTGTACAAGGTTTGCTCCCCTACTTGGGTAGGTGGGTAGGCTGAAAGCAAGGAGAATTACAGTAGATTTTTAGACTTTCAGAGGAAAGAGGTATTTTTATGTTCACCTTGTTTTCTTCACTTATTGTTTTCGAGAGGCAAACAACCTCACCTAAAAACTATTTGGAGTCTGTAATTTTTTGAACTGTAAGATATTTGAGGTCCTCTCTTTTTAACAAGTGATGGAGAATATAATGTTTATAGATTAATTCCTTGTTTTGTTAATTACCTATTATTGTATTTGATAAAAGAGCAAATGGAATGTCTCTTATTTCTTCCTTATCCTTGTTCAGCTTCAGGTTCTAACCATTATATCTTATTCTCCCTTTTTCTACAAGGTTTGACCTCATTCGTAAAGTGCTTTTTGATCTACTGATGAAAAGCATGGATTAAAAGCCAGATGGTGAAGATATTAATGTTATTATAGGCCCAGCTGTTGCCAGATAATTCCTTCCTTGAATAGATACCTGTCAGCTGTGATCAATAAATTCCTTAGACATTTTTTCTTTGTGCATGAAAAGTTAATTCAGTTTATTTTTAGACTCTTGTGATTGTTATTGTTCAGATTTGCAAAACAGTATTGATGAACACTCTTCTGGTGTATTTTTAAAATTCCTTCCTAACTGATGTTCTTATGTAAAAATATCTTGAGTAATTAGAAAGTTCAGTCTTTGAGAGTGATGTTTGTGACTGAATTCTGAGCTCTGTGACATTAAGTTAGTTTAGTTGAGCTGTTAGGGCATGGGTTGGACTCGATGATCTTGAAGGTCTCTTCCAACCTACTGATTCTGTGATTCTGTGATTACAAAATGAGCAGGGGGATACTTCTCATTGATATGGCTGTTAGGGGCCTTAGGGACATTTATGGGTGCTAAATACCTGCACACAAGGGCAAAAGACTCACTTTTTAAATTGGGTTCTGTTATGTGCCTGTGACACAATTCCTTTCTGTCAAATGTGAGTCAGGGGAGGGGAAGTAAGCAGCTTAACTTGCGTCCAGTCACACCTGCCTCTGGTGGTTCAGGCAGCTGACAGATTGGAAGTGGTTAATTTCTTCCCAGGAAGAATAAGAAAATTCTCCACCCTCTGCATTTGTACGACCTCCCTGTGAAATGGCAGCTGCCAGCTCTGGTCTCAGCAGTGAGGAGCAAAACTTGGCTCAGCGTGGCAGATGTGTAATGCAGGTTTCCATGTTGAAGCAGGAATGGAAATGCAATGGAAACAAGGTCAAACACATTTTTGCCGTGAAGGCAGTTCATTTCCTACCTGGGTTGGCTGGGATGGTCTGTGTAAAGCCAAGGGGAGCTCTGCTGCTTGCGTGCCACCTGCCATGGCCAGAGGAAAACAGGGATACGTGGGCCAGGTGTGGATTACTACTACAGGAATGTATGGTTTCCTGGCTGATCTGTGAAGCTTGGGTGGGTTTGAGAAAACAGGCTGTGTGAACTTGTCACTGACTTTTCACCCACTGGACAAACAGAACTGATTGCCTGTTACCCCTATGGCACTGCATGGTGGGCCTGCCCAAAGTTTGCTTTATGGTTAACAGGGATTTCAGCCGTTCCAAAGCTTTCCTTATGGCTTATTTCCTAATTTCCTGTGAGAAGGTATTTAAGGAACATTAATTTTACAGCAAATAAAACTCTTATTTCAGCTGTGTCATTTTGATTTTTTGCATTAAATGTGAACACAAATTAATTCAAACTTAGAATGACTTTCCATTTTCCAAACTTGCCAACTAACACCAGAAATTATGAACATCACACCTACTCTGTTAAAAGGAATTACTTTTACTGCTCATCTTTGTGTGTGTGTGTGTGTTAGGGACATATATTTTCACACACATCCTCATTGAATATTTTGTTTGTTTCAATCACAGCTTCCAAGGGAAAATGTTCTCTTCAGTTTTCTAGATGGTTTTAGTGGGGAATGTAAAAAGGCAAAGAATTACCTATTGGTGCTGAGGAGAAGGAGTAAGATCTGCCTGTGAACCACAATAAAGAAAATCTGATTATTGCAGGTACTCAAGAGCCTTTTGGGAAGAAGCCAAGATGCTCACGTTTCGTACAGGCAAATTGGCAATGTGCACAGCAGATGACCTGGCAGAGCTGAGGCTGCACTTTCTTGGAGAAGACACTGTAAAATTTACTGTGAGACTGAAACCTTTTCTAAAAAAAAAATCAGTATTTCTGTCATTATGGTGGAAAGAGAAAGGAGGAGTTTGGTCCTGGCTCAGTAAGGGCAGAGCCTTCCAGCACACACCAGTGGGTCAAAACTCTTGTTCCTCCCTGAGCCAGAGTTGGAACTGGCCCCAGAGGACTGGATGTTCCCAGAGGTGTCCCTAGCCCAGGAATGCTGTTGGTAGGTTGGTAAGTTTACACTGCTCAGAAAACATATTTTGGATGAAAAAGAGCTGTACTTCCCACAGCTATCAAGGCACAAAGTTTCCTGAAATGTATATTAACTTTATTAAATTTAAATGCTAAATGAGCATTTAGATCTATCTTTATCCTGGATGTTCTGCTAGAACACCAAAATTGTCTGTTTTCCTTTCCAACATAAATTCAATAAAGGTTATTAGATTGGGTAGTTTGATATCTTTATTATTACAGGCAATTTCATTTCCTTCCCTGTGCTTTGCAGAATCCAATAAATTGATTGAGGCTTGTTTTCCCGAAAAGCACTTAGCCTTTGTTTGAAAACATGAGGAGACAGAAAATCATCTGTCCCTTTCCATGCCTTATTTATGATGTAAAACACCCTCCTCACGTCTGGTTTAGAGCTTGCTGTGGTTCTGCTTTCAGCCACTTGTTCTGCCTGTGCCTTCCTCAGTGTGTCAGGGAGTTTTGGGAGACCTATTATGTTTCCCCTGTGAAAATAGTTATTCTTTTCAGTGTCATGTCTCAGTCTCTTTCCTATTAAGCTACCCATTCTGGTCTCTTAATTCCTTTCATCAGGAAATAGGAATGTTTTGCCCATCCTTGAACCTTCCTTGCAGGCTTTCTGTGCTTTGTCTGATTCTTAAAGGTATCTTTTGAAATGTGAGCATCCTGACAGTTGCAGTCTCGTAACAGTGTTATCTGTGACATTTCTAGAGATAAATTCATGGCTCTATTCCCACTTGCTAATCAGTTTTTCACTCATTAGGCAGGCTAATAGGGCTCTGATTGCTAGAGCATTTGGGGGCACTTAGATTACAGACCTGCTCGAGGTCTCAGTTCTCTTCAGGGCTGTGGCTGCCCAGGGCAAGTTTTAGAGACGAACTTTTAAGACGGTTTCTAGATGGAAAATTTTTTGTTTGGAAATGTTATAGTGGCTTCTGTCATGATAAATCCAGCCCTTAACAAATTATCCAGATCACACAGCCTAACTGCTTATTACTTCTTAGCGCTTAGCATCAAGACTTTGATTATCTGCCCCTTTTAGAAGTGCTGATTTTATATCAATTTCTACCTGATGTTTGTTTTTTTTTCCTCTCCTGCTTTGCTGATTTTCTGCTTTGTTGCTTTTCTAATACAAGTATTTGTGTCTTCATGGTGTAAATTGCTTCAAGTTATTGGTCCAGGTGAAAAGCTGCATAAACTGTCTCTGGGCTTTGGGGGAGTGTTAATGAGATTATTGTGAAACTGGATCCATTTTCTGGTTGAGTTTGGAAATGGCTTTGCTGCCAAATGCATAACCATCCCCTCACCAGAAGCACTGCAGTAGCTACCCTGTGGATATGACTTTTAAGATCCCTGCAGCAATTCCTAATTCATTACTTGTGAGCTCTGTTGATATAGAAAAGGGATTATTTTTTAATGAGCACATCTTGTGCTATTGATTCAAGTGCCTTAGGACTTCTAGGTGTATTGCAGCTGTGGCTGACTTTATCAAACAGACTTGTAATCTCATTAACAATATAGCATCTATTTTGCATAAACTTTGCTAAGCAGCTTATTTATATCTGATTTTCTATCTCTTTGAATAATCTTTGCATTCTTCATGGCTTGCATTTATTTTTCTTACCTAGAACTAGGCCAGATCATTTGAGTATTGGCATAAAAATAATGGGTTTCTAGGCCTCTCAATAGTACGATTAAGATTTATGAAAAATTAGCTGAAGTGGAAAAATGACAAAACCTTCTTGGCCAACTTCCCAGCCTCTTTCAGGCTTCTTGATTTGCAAAGTTCAGTACAGGTTATTTAAATTTCAGCTTTGTACTTAATCACCTGTACAGGTGAATAGTAATCTACCTGCACCCAAACATCTGGCAGTGGTACAAATGGATGAGCCTTTTCTTTGAATACAAACCAAAACAATCATTGAGAGTAACACGTTCTATACATTATTTCTTAAACCACCCTGATATGAGCTGCTGTCAACATCTCTCCTGCTTCACATACAATTTTGAAAGAATAAAAAAATCTGATTGTTCCTAATCCTCTGTCCACGGCATTTTCCATAGAGTCCATTTTTTATATTGATGGCTTGTCATGTTTGTATTGACTTGAAATATGACTCAATAGACAGCCAGTAAATTTTTCTTTTGTAATTATTATTTGAGTTCCTGTTAAATACAAATTTTAAAGTGTTTTGGATATTGTAAATTAATAAATATTTACTCTTTCCATTCAACAATTTTGCTAAAAATTTGGATTTCTCCTACACACTTTAGTGTGTGTGTGTGTACAGTTTCTTGTTTGAGCTGCCCACTGTTCACCTGTATCTAATGAGACTGGTTCCCAATGACTCTCTGTAACCAGCTGCTCCTCACCAATTCCAGCACAGGGACTATTTCACCTGTACCTGGCATAACCTAGTCCTGCAGCATTCCTCCTGACAGCTGAATCCCTTTCTGTTAGAAGATCATGGATCTTCAGAAGCAGTATGATGAATGGATTCAAGCAGTGTATTAAATGGAAGGGTATTTTTATCTCTTTAATTAAACACTGCAAAACAAACAAAATCTCTATGTCATCTCTCAGACAGCTCATAGCTGCCTGTCACTGTGCTTTTCTCCTTGATTAATAAAGATAAAATCAGTGTAACCTCTAGGCAGTGTAAATAAGTGAGTGAGTGATGAAGAATGGTTCTTCTCTGATATGCTGGAAAGACAGAGCCAGATTGACCTGGGAATGGTTGTACAGTGGTGACACAGGGCTGTCTTTTTGTCTTACCCATTACCCATGGCCCCAGCTGTGATGGCAGTTTGCTGTGTCACTATTTGCTCACTGTCAGCTTGTTCTTCACAGATCAACAAACAACACAAGAAGATGTGCTTCTAGAAACCAGCAGAAACCAACTTCCAGTTGGTGTCCTGACAAGTAGCTGATCCTGAAACCACTTTGTAAAGGTCCAGAGAAGTGATCACAGCGGTTGTAAAATCTAAGCTGACTTTTTTTAGCTGGCTTGATTTCAAATGTGTTATGCTCTGTGTTATGTTTCAATTGAATTATGCCATTTGTCGCCTCCTATTTACCTAATACCTCATGATATTACTTTACAACATGTCTGCTGCCCTAGTGTTGCAACCCTACCATATCACAGGGAGTTTTGAGTCACCATGTGGCTGTAGAGTAATGCACTGTTTCTTTTCCCACTTCCCCATAGTAAAAGATGATGGAGAGCAGGTCTGCAGTGGCAAGATTTACAGATGTGCCCAGCCAGTTCAAGAGGCTGAACTGGAAATGCCCCAGATTGCTCTTCTTGGGCTGCCTGACCCCAGCCCTAGATGATTTTTGGGATTGTCCTGTGCAGGGCTGGGAGTTCAGGATATTCTGTGATTCCATGATCCAGCATGGGACTGGGCCAGCTGCAGTGTGGATGGTGAGGGAGGCTGCTCAGCACTACAGATACTGTGAACAAACTATGGGGTGGGACTAATGCAGAAGCCTTTTATTTGATAGCTAAACATGCACAGATGTGTGGCTGCACATATCTGTGAATTTGAAGTACGGCTCTGCAAATTAAAAAAGTGGCATCTTCCAGCTCAGAGTGATTTCCAGGGTATGTTGGCTTATTTGTGTCTACTTATGCACCCCAAGTGACCTGAGACACAACACTTCAGCTACTTTGCAGGACACATGAGGATTTTGCAGTATCTCTGTGTGTCCTTATTAGACATACTTAAGAAACAGCCCAAGTTTCATAGAGTGGACAGAGCTGTAGAGAGCTCAAGATCCGGGTTGAAAGTGTCTGTGCCACTGTTGCCAGTAAACCAAGCTATTTCAGGTTACTTATTACAGGTTTGGCAGACATTTTATGCGGGTTTTCCCTGCAAGATTCCCTCATAGGAAACTGATCTGTGACTGCCTACTGTTGCATAGCCTCCCTCTCTGGAGAAAGAGGGTTCCTCCATAGAGGGATCCAAGCTGCTGGTTGAATAGGGACAACCAAAAACTCACTGGGCTAAGGCTTAAGGTAACCCTGGGTGAAAACAAGTGACAGTGAAATGAACAGCACAGCAAGTTCATCAGCAACACTGGAGAAGTGAGTGTGTGTGCAAAGCTGCCTCCTCTGTCACAGCATCTGGAAAGAAATGAAATCTCTGTGAGAGAAACTTTCAGCTGCTGCCAGCAAAAGCTATGGTTAGTTTAACACATTTTGTCAGCTATGTAGTACTCAGTTAATGTGACATCAAATCAAATGGCATGAGCACATATCATTCTCTCTTATGTGCTTCTGGTGAGGGCTAATTAATTTGTCGTTCCACTTTTCACACTGCACATTTACACAGTAATGACTTGTAGCCATCTGCTGGTGTGAAACGATCTTTTTTTTTTTCTCCTCTCCCCAGAAAGGAGATAGACAGACAGCCTTTCGTGTTTTTCCTTATACTCTAACATATCCAGAAAACCTTATGCTTAACACTGACATTGGCAACAACAAATGCTAATCTACACATGCAACCGTGTGTAGATGGAGAGTTTTTAACCCTACCTTGTTTTATGATTTAAAAGAGTTACTGTGGATGTTCTGTCTTGGGGAGTTTCACGTAGTGTTTTAAGAGAGCAGTGACTGAGTTTTTTCCCTGAATGAGGAATGCATTCTAGAGTATTTTACTCATAAGAATGATAAGGCAAAGATAGTCCATCCTCATCAGAAAACTGCCCCATAGGCAGCAGCTTCTCTAGCATGAATGTTAAGCCATGCAGAGCCATGGAAGTAGAATAAAGGAGCTTCAAACTGGTAAAATAGAAAGAAGGGGAAATAATTGAGGCAATAATTCCATTTGAAAAAGATATGGCTGCTCTGAGCATCTGCTGCCCCAGCTTGCTGACTTTTCACATTGTATTGAGAATGCTGATAGACCCTGTAAGGCTTGACTGATATGATGGCAAGCTTGCCTGTAAAAGGGGGCAAGACTCTTAAGCTGATTTGTACAGATGCCTTAAGACATTGATTGAATAGTTGATCTTAAATGAGAGAAAATTAAATCTCTTTTGCTTAAAATAGCAATTTCACTAATTTGCCTTTTACACTGAAGTTCTCAATGCCACTTATAAAACTCAGTGTGTTTTTTACATCATCAAGCCCTGAGCTAGCAAGACAGTTTTAAACAGTTACCCACCATTGTTGGTGCCTCACCTACTTCATCCTTGATTTCTCTTAGAAGTCCTGAGGGAATAATAGGGATACATTAGTGTTCATTTTCACAGTTAGTTCAGTAACTTTTTCTACACCACTTTAAATTTCAGATATTTGCTCTCCCTTATTCTCCACCCAGGAATTCCAGCATGGGAGTCTCCCCAGTTTATTCCAAAGTGAGTACTTATGAAAGGAATTCATTTAGCTTCCCTACAGTGGCTTTGCCAGAGGTTGTAGAGATGTCTGATTATTATTCAAAAAATACATTTAGTACTTTGACTCCTTGAAAAAAAACAGAAGTCACAAATGTCAATGAAATCAAATAAAACAGATGGGTAAGAAGAGCTGCAGACATGTTTAATGTATTAAACACACTGAGGACTCCACCTCACAGTGTGCTATCAAGCAAACTTCAGTTTGTAAGCACTGAAAAGTGTCTGAACACAGAGTAGAACTCTGGCTACTCAGTGGGCACGTGCCCCCAAGCAGATTCTTGCCTGCCCTGTCAACATGTGGTGGCTAATCACTTGTGAGAGAGAGCTTGTGCCTGCCTGGGCAGGAATCAGGGAGTAGCTGTGAACTCATAGCCTGTTCTGCCTGCTGACATATTTTTGTGTTATGTTTCTGTGCACCTGTAGATCAGAAGGCTATGATTTATCAATCTTGAATATCTAGGCAGTTTTATTGTTTACAAAAACAGAAGCAACATGGCATCTGCAGAGCTGCAATCATCTGTAATTATTTTTGCAGCATGCTTCTTCTTTGGTAGGTTGAAAGGCTGGAGAGAAATTAGTGAAAATACACTTTTTAAAAGTTTTTTGATTAATTTTCTTTTCCAATCACCCACACACTGTTTCTTCCATTCATGCTGTTTTTATCTTGGTGGCATTATCTGTTTTCACTTATACTTAGCTGTGTGACTGCGACCTGCTGATTTTTCAATGGCTTCCAACAGCACTTATTATCTAGCACTCCTCAATCAGTGGATTGCAAAGTACAGTGCTCTCAGGGATACTCAGATAATGGGTTACAATCAAACAACGTTACAGAGATGTGTCCTCCTGCCTTTCTGTAGTGCTTATCTGTGTGTTTGGCAGAGTCATGATACCCACATTTGAAGTTCTAATAGGGCTTTCTATCAGGGTCCCCAAGCAGCCTGCAAAGCACTGATAGATTCACTCCCTTAAATGTGCTGGAACTTCAGCACCTCCTGGGAATGCTGGAACTCACAATTCCAATTATACAGCAACAGAAGTAAGGTTTTACCCAATCTTCATAAATTTTTAGTGAGAAAGCAACTACTTTATCTTCTAAGCATTTCCCAAGGTCCCCCTGATGGAGGACACACAGGACAGATGTAGTTGGCACATTTCCCTGAGCTGGATGGAGGCAGAGAACAATCTCATTTAACCAGTAGTAGAGCAACTTAGTGTATCTTTGGTCATGCCCAAAGAACTAAGAAAAGAACAATCTCGTTTAATCAGTAGCACAGCAACTTAGTGTATCTTTGGTCATGTCCAAAGAACTAAGAAACATCTCCTGTATCATGAATCAGTGGTGAAAAGGTGGGATGGCACACTGACAGAAAAGAGCTGGGACTTTCTCTGGGCTCTGAACACAAGGGAAGGTCATGGCTGTAGGTTACTGGGGCCTGTCTGCCCGAGTGAGGGGGAACAAAAGCAGAAGGCAATAGGCCAACTAGGGAGATGAATTAGAAGAAGTTTTGGTGGCTTAAGCCTGAGAGAAACTGTGTTAATAGCACTGCTGGCTAACAAGAATTTGGAAAAGCAAAGCAAAATTCACTTATTTTTGATCATTAAAAAGGATCGTGTTTCTCAAAAGTATGTGAACGTTTCAATCCCTACCTCACTTTAAATAATAATGTAGCTTGGAAGTGTTCACCAGCTGAAGTGTAAAGAGACAGAAAGAGTATCTCTGATAACCTGCTTGGTAAAAGAGGATAAGGATAAGGATAAGGAGCATGTATGCTGATCCTGTTAACTTTGCTTGCTGGGAGTAAGAAAACGGAGTTTATATCCTAGTAGCCAAAATGACAAGGAAAATAAACAGGAAAAGTGAAAGCAAATCACTCAGTTTACTGCTCTAGCCATTATTCAGAGTTACTGGGAGAACTAGTACCAATAATGAGGGGGGGTTACTCTGTTCCAGATATTAGCAATATTCCAGTATAACTTAGGGAAATTTACCTAAATGCTAGGTCTTCTGTCACCTTGATTGTGTTTAACAAAGCTAAGTTAGCATCACTGGGCTAAAAAAAAAGACTTAATTGAGGTAATTTTATGTACCTTTATAAAAATTCACAAAGTACTGAAAGGCTTTCAGACTACAAGAGTATCTTAGAGAAAAAAATTATTCAGAAACATTAGGCTTATTTTGAAAGCACTCTTAAAGGGTGATACTGTGATCTCACTGGCTTGTTGTCTCAGTGAATATGAAATACTCTTCTATCTTTATAAATTTACTTTATAAAGTAAATGATGGTGTTAAAATAAAGATCAAGGACACTTTCCCCTATTGCATTAACAATTCTATGCAGGAAACTGCTGAAGGAAGGCCTAGAAGGACATTCAGTTTCTCTAGTAACCATTTGGAGATCTGCTCTTTTTACCTGCTGAATTATTTTGTACTGCCTAAGAATATTTCTTCTTTTATCTCCTTCACAAACACCCCAGATGGTCTTTGTCATTCACTGTCCCTCTGCTATGATCACACAGATAACAATCTCTAGACAGCCATAATTCTCTCTGCAGGTATTTTCCAGCATTTGGAAGTAATACAAGAAATCAAAGAAATACCACTGGAGAAGTTTTCAGGAAGCTGTCTAGCCAACACCCCTCCTCTGAGGCAGGACTGGGAGCAGCTGTGTCTCTTGAACATGTCAAAATAACCTATCCTTAAAACCTCCTGGGGCCGAGGGTCCAGTAACCTCCTGAGGCACTGCTTCCCTGGGGTACCATGTAATGAGTGCTATGCTGAGATTTCCCTGCTGTCTATCTAGCCTAGGAGGCCCTTACTGCAAATTAGGTGAATTATTGTTCTATCTTTCAACAGCAGTCNCCATTTGTTATTATTTCCCTATCTTTTTTTTGAAAGCTTTGTAGTTGTGTCTGTTTTTCTCTGAATTATGCCCAACGTTTTGAGAATAACCCACTCAAACTCCAGCTGGAGGTCTCAAGTATTTTCCAGACTCTAATGC
Source organism: Cisticola juncidis (assembly GCA_013400215.1). Taxonomy (NCBI): domain Eukaryota; kingdom Metazoa; phylum Chordata; class Aves; order Passeriformes; family Cisticolidae; genus Cisticola; species Cisticola juncidis. The sequence goes on along the minus strand of VXBR01009219.1, from coordinate 72,147 downwards.
TTTTCTCTGTGTGACTGTTTTTTTCTAGTATAGGACTTACCCAGGCCAGAATTGTTCATTTAGGATATACCTTTAGTATATCCTTTTTTGCAACTGTGTCTCTTCACATCCAGGTTCTGAGCCACAAAAGCCACCAGATCTGGAATATATCTTGGCTATTTTCCATGGTGTGTGTGTATCATTCAGTTTTACTTGCAACATGGTCCTTTGTACTTTGAATTTCATAATTTTCAGACTATTGCTCCAGACTATTGTTCACATTCATTTTAAATCCTAATCCTCTCATCTTAGCATGACCTACATGCTAACTCATCACGCAAGTCATTGATAAAGATATGAAACAGATCTGTCTTGGGACAGACTGTGTGACCTGACTTGAATGACCCTCTCATTTAAAGCAGATAGTCTAACATATAAATGTGAATTTACTTTATAGGCTTTATTTCAAGCTCTTTTCTGAGAACAGAAATGGGACTGTATCAAAGGCGTGCTAACATCAAGACATACTGCATCAGTAGTTTCTTTCCCTACATGAGACTAGTCATCTTTTCAGAGGAAAAGATGAAAAGGTTTCTTACAGCTTGTTCCTGACAAATGCAGTGTTGTTGAGGCAGGACTTGCTTTTGGGGTTGGAAACTCTGCAGTGACACCAGTCAAAATTGCAGAGTATCAGCTCCCTTGATAAAAAGATAGTGTTTTTTTTTTTCCTTCACTCATATCTTTAGACAGATGCAGTTTTGACATGCTCTTTCCATTTAATTTCTTGTCAAACACATATGCTAGCTGAACTACAGCAATTTTGTGAATAAGTTAGCTAGCCTGTTGACATTAATGAGGGATTTTCTATTGCCATAATTGGCCAGAGGCCTAACTGGCTAAGCTGAAAGCAGTCCATGCCAGCACAAACAATAATTGCACTCAGCAAATATTACATCCTGGCAGCTGCAGCTGAACCCTGTGGCTCAACTCTATTTTAGCCTATATGGGTTCAGTTAATAGTTATTTTATCTTGCTGAAACTAAGATGGTTTTAAAGCTATTTTGTCCTTGATATTAAACTATATAAATAATATAAATGAGCTGAAAATATATATATTTATACTAGAGATAATCTAGCAATAAAAACAAGTAAGCAAAGAATGAAAGTAACTTTACATGTTTTTCCTGTTCTCCATTAGCCCATGGGATAGCATTGACTGTCCAATTTGTATGGCAAGATGCAACATTAAAGCTCAGGCTGTTTTTAAATCATTTCCCCCTATAATTCCTTTCTCACACATTTTCCATTCACCTTTTCTTTGTTGTTTGGAGGTTGCTTTGTTCCGTTTCTCTTCCCTTCTGCTGTCTTCTCGTCCTCTTGGTTTTCAGTCAAATGCTTTGGCTATGGTCTGTTCCCAGTCTGGCTCAGGGAAAGGAAAGGAAGCACCAGAAGCTGGAGGAATGGCTCAGCAGGCAGAAGGTTGCAGGGTTTATCCAACACCCAGAGGAGGCTGAGCCCAAATGATCTTGTGCATGTTGGGGTGTGGGCTGTGCTCAAGAAGCTGGTGATTGCTTGGTGCAGCTTCTGCTCCCTCTGCTGCAGGAGCTGGCTTTTGGCTTCCCAGGGGCTTTCTCATCACTCATGGATGTAGGTGCCATCTGGTCAGGGTCTGTGCTGCCAGGGGGTGTGAATGGACTGGAACTGTCTGATACAGGTCATTAGCACTGCAAGTTGATTGCATGTCTATTCAACCTCACTTTGAGGTGAAATGTAAAGTCTGCAGTGTGTTTGTGTGCTCCGGAGGGCAACAATGTCTATTTTCAAGATAGGCCTAAGGGGTGAAGCTCAGGGAGCTTGTGAACTTTTCTAGGCAAGGCTGAGTTCCAGAGCAAGCCTCTTTTCCTGCAAAAGAGCACACTGCTGCTCAAGTGCCTCGTGTTTCTCCTTTCCCCATGGGATGTGTTACTGTTATATCTTCCTGTGTAATATTTATCCTTTGTATGCAATCACAATTGTTAGGAGGGACATTGGCCTGCCAACAATACATTTGATGGCATAGGATGCTCTTAAACTAAATGTTAGTATTTGCAAGAACACAGAGTGTGCTCTAGTTTCTTGGCCTCCAGCTATCCCCCATCACTCCCTTTATTCGTCCCTTCCTCAGAAAACTGGAAGGGTTTTTAGTAATACACTAGCAATAGAAAAATAAAAAAGGAACATGAAAGTGTAGCAATAGAATTATATGGTGTAGCTTGAAAAGTTCAATGGATTTGAAACTTGGACTGGAAATGTGCTTTCCCCTGCAAATAAAAAAAAAAAAGATTAGGTATTTCCATATGGACAGATGGTCACCATCACCTAAAAGCCAAGTATGAGACAGTTGTGAGCTGAAGCATGGCCATGGTATCCAACATCTTGTAAAACTGTGACCAGTAATGTAGTAATATTTTATTGTTTAATTTTCTTTATTGAGTTGTTTTCTATGTATGGAGTGATTCCCTTCTCAATTCTTATTTTCATCTCTTCTTGAAATACGTGCTGTGGGAATTTGAGTGTTTTACTTTTCCTCTCCAGTATTGTGAAGAAAAATGTTCTTACCCAAAAAGTAGTGGAGCTTTACTTCTTAAAAATTTCGTGCTGCTTTTTTACACCAACACCAGTAACACAGCTTGCAATGTTAGTTAGAAACATTCTACTGCATTGTATTAATCTACTGCCTATCACAGACTATATGTACATAGTTCTGGAAGCTTTAAATAGAGCTAAATAAAAAAAGCAGCCTCAGGGGTTGTATAACACAAGTACACAGCAAGAGGAAAAAAACCCAAAGAGTAGATTAAAAAACCCCCAAATAGTAGATCACAGTAGTCAATGTAACAATCAACAAACCCAGCACAGAGACCATGGCTTGTGGTAGTTGTCCTAGCAAGGAAAGTTTTAGGAAGTAATCTGAACACAGTCATTGAAGCAATTTTAAGCTGCTATCTTCTGGTCACCTGCCATACACAAAGTGTAGTAATTTGAAACTCAGTGGGTATGTGATAAAAACTGGCAGTGTGAGCCTCTCAGTCTCTTGGTGTTGTTCAGAAAAATAGGTCAGGCAGGTGGGTCAGAATATGGTGGGTCAGAATATGCTCTGCAGCATACAGAAGCAGCAGCATGGGTAGATTGCAAGATGAGATTCCAAACTGATGGTCCAGAAAAGCAGATTTTGCAGGTGTGCTCTGCATGGACACAAGCAGATGGGGAAGAGGGCATGGCTGTGCTTCTCTGAGCCAGGGAGGAGGAAGCTGCAGAAACAGAGGCATGGAAATGAAAGCCTCTCACTCTAGTCCTGAACACACACTTACAAATGCCTAGTCAGATTTTCATGGCTTGAAGAGCAGACTTCATCTGTCTCAGTAATCTTTCATGTTTAAACCATTGTCACCAGTGAGAGAATAAAGGCCAAGATGAGCTCACAATATTGGAGTCACACTTTACTGTTAAATCATAAACAAGTTGAGATTTCATAGTGGGATATTTTGGACTTTACTCTTAATCTTAAGAGATTCACAAAGAAAATCTCTCTTGAAAAATGTAAATTATGCACAATATCTACATTCTTCTGCAAAGCAAATTGCAAAGGCTATGGTAGCTTTCTGTGTTACAGACTTTGTTTTTCCCAGAAGATACGAATTTTCCTGAACGAAGTTCTAGTGACAAAGTGGGTTTGGGGCTCCCCCAGAAGGAGAGGAGTTAATTTCACACTGCACTTGCCCCATAAATGTTCACCAACTGCTGTGCTGTAGGGCAGCATGTAGGGTAGGAAGGAAAAGAGCTCTCTCTCTGTCTGCTCATTGAAGTTACACAATCTGTGAAAAAAAGAAGCTTTGGTAATGAAAACCCAAGAATTAAAGAAAATTTGATATTAAGTACAATTTCTGATTAAATTCCTGTTTTCCTGCTTTTATTTGGGTAATTTTGTCAGCTCCCACATGATCTGCATATTGCTTTCAACCACCAGCAGAGCTTTTCATTGCCACGCAAAGAAGTTGGCAGTAAATTATAGAACTCTCTGACAATGTGCTTTTTTTCTTTATCCTAGTGGCATCAACCTACTTTACTACCTATAAAGACAAAAATGCACCACAGTTAATACAGAATTTCATGTTCACACATATAATCTGTTTAAAAAGCTGCTTTTTCAATTTTTTTTAAATTATGCTCTGCCAAGGTCTTGGCTTTAAAACAAACACTTGTCTGAAAATCTGCATTGACCTAATATTTCTAGGGATACATTTTTGAATGGACACATATCCTGCCTCAGATTATTGACCTGGAAAAAGCATAAAACAGGTGTTAGAAGCTGAAAGCTAAGACTTCATGGTATCCCTACACCAAAATCTTGAATATATGTATTGGAACAACAACTACTCCCATCATTGTCACATCAGGCTTAAAGGACATGATATCAGTCTGTCTTCTAATGAATATTGGAACATGTGTCAAATCAAGAGGCAGTATGAAAGCTTGATGTTACACTCAGTTTAGCTTCAACCACTAGTTATTTGCATTGGCTTCCAAAACACTTAAAACATTGGGGAAAAAAAAAAAAAAAAATCAGTAAAACTTGGAAGGAATTCAGTGAGAGAGGGAAATTCAGCACACATTTCTTCTAATTGATGCTCTCACAGATCAGGCATTCAAACATATTTTTGGACTTCTCTAAATTTCTGGCAACCACCACTGTGAGACATGAGCTTGCATATATGAAATGATAAGATGAAAAGACACTACACAATCTAGTACCAATTTCCTGAGCATATTTGATGTTTTCCTTTGAAAAACATCAGTGCCCAAAACTCTCAAGAATTTCTTTCTAATTAAATATATAATTCTAAAATCTCTACTGAATGGCCTTATTAAGTATGGTTTGTCACTTAAAAAAAAAATAAAAGCATTTTGTAAACAAACTTGTGATTGAAATTAAGGAACTCCCCAAGGAAGGGAATGGTTTTGCAATTTTCCACACTGTTACTTAACTATGGTTTTAATATTACAACAATGTCTTGGGGTAGGTCCAACAGAGCTGGGGAATTCTCGTGTTAAGCAGTTAACAGCTGTTCCATTCCAGCTGCATGAAGGACAGATAGCAGAAACCAATATTGGAAGGAAAAGGAAGTACTGCTATCTCCTTTTAAATGCCATGGACTGGGAAAGGGAGGCTAAATGTCTGGCCAAAGGTCAGATGGGTGGACTTTAGTTAGAGTCAGAAATAGAAGCACGATGGCTGAACCATCGAGTCCCAAAGCCATCACTGCTCTCTTGTAACCCTGATTGCAGCTAAGGTGCTTGTTTGTTACATGAAAAACCTCAGAAAGGTTGGTTCAGATAAGCAGTCGCCCCTCTTAGAGCTTATCTCAGCCTAACTCAAACTCTCTGACTCCTCTGAGCCTGCCAAGTGGATGTATTGCAAGAACTTTTTAAAAAATATGTTTCTGTATTTTAAAATCCAGTTGGAAGCAAAGTGGAGAGCAAGCTAACAGGGATGGAAATTAAAGATAGTGTGAAGTGAATAAACTAAATTTCAAATCCCAATAATTTGATGTGGCAGATTTTGGTGAAAGTCACCATGGTTTTATTTATTTTACTTCCCCTGTTGCACTAGAAAGAAATTCAGCACTTCCCCTGCCTCTCTTTGGTGAGCTGTTGGCCTCCTTGGCTTGTACAGGGCTGTTTTCCAAGAAGTCTTGATGGGATGTTGGAGGAAAGGTTCTTTCAGCCAGTGAAGTCTCAGTATCAGGCCAGCATGTGCTAGGGTTCAGATCCTGCTGCAGGATGCAGCAACCATGGGCTGTGATTTGCTGAACCTCTTCAGTGCTGCTGCAGCACAAAGCAAAAGCTCATGTCCTGCTCATTGGTGGGTCTAAACTTAACTTTCTACCTTGTCTCAAAACATCCTCACCCCTCTTGTTAGGCATCAGAAATGCCATAAAAAGGTCTGGAACACAGTTCTAAGGCAGACTGCTATTCTGGAGGGACAAGACAAAAAGCCATTTATGAGAGAGATGCACAGATTGGTGTGTTTAAGTGCAGCATCTGCTGAAAGAGGGTGTGCAATATGAGCCATTTACTCGCCATTACTGTTGTGCATTTTCAGCTGAACTGCTTCTGGCAGGACTTTCCTAAGGGATGTAGCATGACTGCACTGCATTCCTTCTCTCCCAGACAAACTACAGGAAGAACTGGATATCACTCTCTGATTTTTGGGTAACATTAGCTCAGCCCAGTTGTCCAGTTCTTATAGACCTCTTCCTCTTCAACCACGCATTACCAATTGCATCATAATTAGTAGATATGGCTACTAGAAATTAGCTAGCTAGAGATTAGCTAGCTAGGTATTAGCTACTGGAAGGCTGTGAGTTTTCCTGGGTAGGAATGGGACTCTGAGGGATTTTTTTTTTTCTCCAAATCGTTCTTAAGGGAAGTGTCTTGGTCAGACATAGTTTCCATATGTGCAGAACAAGAATCTTCCTTCACAAAGTCTCTGGGGATATTGAACTGAGATGTGCTCTAATGATTGCTATTTCTTTACTATCCTTACTGAGCTCTGGCTTTAAAAATAACCTTAAAATGCTTTTTTGCCTTTTCTGTCCTTTAAATGCCAAGATCTCCTTTGATTATCTCTGAAATATTTTATTTATTTGGAAAAAGTATTTCTGGGTACAGACTTAGGGGATGTTAAATGCTCTTTTTCTGTGGTCACGACCCTACAGTTTATTGCAACACAAGTACATTTACATTAATAAAACCATAAATTCATGCCCTGACACTGTATAAATACCGTTTGTAGGTTGTGAGAAACTGGGCTGTTAATGGTTAATGACTCAAACCAATTGTCTGTTTGTGGAGGCTCCAGGGTGCTTTGCTGAGGCCAGGTTTGCATCCTCGGTGGCAGGAGGAGGTGAGTTTTGGGAGGTGTGGTGGCCCTTTGCACAAGACAGAGGGGGCTTTGCAAGCCAGGCTTTGAGGTTGATAAGAGACACATCCTGAAAGGTGGGATCATTCATGTTTCTAATATTTTCTTTTTCTTTCTTTCTTTCTTTCTTTCTTTCTTTCTTTCTTTCTTTCTTTCTTTCTTTCTTTCTTTCTTTCTTTCTTTCTTTCTTTCTTTCTTTCTTTCTTTCTTTCTTTCTTTCTTTCTTTCTTTCTTTCTTTCTTTCTTTCTTTCTTTCTTTTCCCCTTATACATTTTCTTAAGGGGCAGTTTTATGCTTTCATATTGCAATATTGCCATATTCAATAATAACCAAAATTTTTACATACCTGCTTTGCATTGCAACCTAATTGTTCTAAAATAGGTCTTATATATAAATATATATATATTTAAAGCCTCACAAAACATTTAGAGTCGTTTCACTCTAATCTGCCCCAAGGGACCCATTAACAAGAGCCTGAGTTACCCTCACCTTCTGGTGACTGTTTAAAGGGGACATAGGTTACTGTTCAAAGGGAAACACAACACTCTTTGGCAATGATGTAACTGCTGCAGAACCTTTCTCCCCTCTATCACATTTCCATTTGTTACATGTAAAGAAAAAGATGGCATTTTTGTGTTTAAATAATATCTTTTTCCTCAAACAGGTGTTAACCATTATACTATTAGCATATCTCATTCTTCTGATGTGTTTCCTGAAGAGCCAGCAAGGTTATTCACAGACAATTAGGCAGTCCAGGACTAGAGTTTGTCTTTAAAGAGAGATTAATTTTGCTTAATAAGTTGCTGTTAGACAGATGCTTCCTGATTCAGTGAATAATCCCTTTGATTTTTTCATGACTGCAGTGAAAACTGAAGCTCATTAGCCATTAATAAATCGTAGACCCACAGAGATCTGCTCTACTAAAATGTCTGCAATCAAAGTGTGAGCTTCCTAAGGGGAGCTCTGCCCACAGCTATGTGTTATCCTAATCCAAGAGAGAAGCTCCTTCCTCTGGCCTCTGATCTAACAGCTGTCAGATGACACAGAAAGTTGGTCTTTGAAATCACATCTTGGCACGAACTATGAATCACATGTCTTGTATGAACTATGAAACTATTTATTGCTGTTGAGTAGTTCATTATGTCTTTATCAGCAGCAATAATTGCTTATTAAATGTTGCTCCAGCTTCTATTTAATTTTGGGGGGATTTACATCAGTAATAGAAAGGTAGGCTAACAGGAAGACAGCACAACTATGTGAAAGGAAATTCCACCTTAACAAATCATCATGGCAATACTATCATGGTACAAGGTGCCTTAACAAGTTACAACCTGGGAATGCAGCACAAAATTTCATATTTAGATCACTCTAATGAAGTATGTTTGTGTTGATCTCTGAATGTGTAGAGTCGTTCTATCAAAACACAAAGGGGTCTTGAATGTTCTTTCTTATCCTCCTAAATGTGCTGAGAAATACAGTACTGAAGCAAGGAGGGGGGTTCATACAGGAATAGGACTACCAGCCATTAATTCCACCTTACTCACTATTGCCCAAGACCTTGCTTGCTTTGTGCACCCCTCTCTGTGCCCATGCCCACCCAGTTTCCATCTTAACGTGACAGTGTACAGGGAAAATGTGGTATAGGGTCTGGGAAATCAGCCCTTGAGAGCAGCCAGAGGAAATGCTTTCAGTCTGAGAAGGAAGTGCCTGGGAACTGGATGCAAAGAGAGCTCTGGTCCTCCACTGCCCATGCTTGACCCTGCTCTGAATCCCCAATTCTTTTGGCAAAATTTCCTCTCACCCTGCCCTAACTTCACATTTGTTCATCTTACAGGGAGAACCCTGAGACAGTGCTTTCCTTGGCTGTTTCCAGGCTCAAGCTGAAAACTGAAAGCAAAAGTCAACATATCCAACACGGCTCCGTGCAAGTGAACCCTTGCCACTTCAGTGGCAGCAGCAGTCCTGTGGATTCCCATGAGTCCCCTTCCTTGGCTCTCTTCTTCTTGGTATTTCAGTTGCCTGGGGGGAAGGCTGCTCTTAATCGACCCCTTTGTTTCACTTTAGTTCCCCCAGCAGCTCTCAGACAGCTCTGCTGTCTGTGTGGGGGCAGATCTTGGTGTAGTTTCTGCCCAGCACATGGGATGCTTGTCTCTGCAGTCTCTGCAGACTCTGTGGTCTCGTGGTGAGCCAGAGATGCTGCATGGCACAGGTGTTTGTGGGGTAATATGGAAACAATAACTCTGCTCTCTTTCAGAAACTCCTGTTCAGAAGGAACAGACCCCAAGAGGAGTCCAAGTGACCTTACAAATCCATCAGGATTAGGGAAGAGATGAGTCTCGTGCTGTGGTCTGAAAACTGAGGAAGGGGAATTTATTCTGCTGCTGTCACTGCTAAGTTCATGAATGCATGAACTGGTGAGAATAACTTTTCCCACAGAGAACGTAGGGCTCTGTCCCTAAAAAACACTGCTATGTATTTCCAGTGTGTTTCTGTTCTGACTTGCCAAGTTCTGCCATGTGTAAGAGTGCATGCTTTGTCTTCCAGGCATACTGTTGGACATGGTGACTTCAAGGGAACATGTGATTTGTCATTGTTGAGGAGTATTGAAAATACAAAGGACATTAAATGGTGTTACAATTTCCTTGCAATGATCACACTGCAAATTTTCTTTTATGACCTCTGGATAAATAGGTCATAATGTCTAAATAAATTCAGAAAGCTGTAATAATTGCTCTTATGCTTTAAATAAATTCTCAGTGCAACATTAGCACATTGATATCCTAGTTTTGAGTTGATTTGGAAAGTCTACCATGTGATATGTAATCAAATGAAGTCCTGGAATAAAGCAAAACCTGTTCTTGGATCCAGGGAAAAACAGTGCCAATATCTGGAAGAGAACTTTTCCACAGAGGGCCTCTCTGGCTGTGTTCTTTATTACAAAAGCTATTCTGAAGCAGATATGTGTCTGTAGTCTTGAGTGTTGATCCAACAAGGAGAAATGCATGTTTGAATTGTTTAATGATGGTCCCTAACTTTGGGTTAAAGCCAGTCCTGTGAAGGGGCAGAGAGTCTCCTGTTGCCATTAAGAGTCTAAGAGGTCTGCACAGCCCCCTTAACCTATTCTTAGTGGAACAATGCCAGGTAGAGTCACAGCACAATTCTGTCTCAAAACATTTTTCTTCTTTCCAAAACTTGTCTTCAAGGTACGAAAAAGCAACCACAGCAACTTGCCAAACCTAAGATGTCAACCTCCTAAACAAGTTTTGAAAAATAAATTATTAAATTAGTATAAATCTCAGAGCTGAAACAAAGCTGCTCTGGGATTAAATACACACAGCTGCTTAGTCTGTTTGTAATCCAGTTTTCTCTGTGGTATCTGGCAGTCAGAGCATAAAAGGCATTTCTGAAATTAATTTTTTTCTAGGACTCGCATACACAAAAGCATCTGGATACTTGGAACTTTAAAAAAAGGCAAAACAAACATAACTCAGACATTGCAGTTCTTATTAAAAGATAAATGATTTCCAGGGATGTATTTCTGGTTAATATAATCTTGAAAAATCTTCAGTAGACAATAGATGTAGAGAACAAAGCCAGCTTATGTGGAACAACATCTCCTTGTAATCTGCCCTTGCTTGAAGCAAAAGCACTAGTTTAAGTTACTGATTCCAACTAGTTTTCTTGGAAGACAAAGTTCCATTTACATTTATGACTGCCTGAAGCTATTTTGAGGAATCCAAATAAAAGTATAGCTACTCTTCAAAGCTGTCTCAGAAACAACACAGAAAATGTTAAGCATACTTGTGGCCTGCCCTTGTTTCGTTTGTTACTATCAAACTTACGTTGCCTCTGGTTTTGAAATCTCAGGGTAATATTTACTCAGCAAAGTGTGCCTCAAAATGTAAATGTGTTTTCTGATACACACTTTGTTACTGTTTCTGAATACTTTTGATTTTTTTAAATTTCTCCTTTGCAAAAACAAAAAGCCTACAGAAAACCAACACATTCATTTCCCTTACATTAACAATTGAGGAAGGAGAGAAACCAGCCAATCAAAAAAGCTTTTTTATGACTTTGGAGTTGAAATACTTGTCATAGCAGCCTTTGAGAAATGACAAATTTTGGAGGCCTTTAAGAAAGATGAATGGATTTGAAATATGCTGTAAAACCACATCAGCTCTCAGACTGAAACAGGGCCAGGGTGTGTGGGCCAGATCAGCAGCAGCACAGCAGCACTGCACCTCCTGCTCAGGAGCACACTGAGCATCTGTGGGCCTGGACCTCTAAAGCAGCAGCCCCTGCCTAGTTTGTGCCATGCTACCATGGTACCATCCTGTGAAGTGCTGGAGAATCCAACCAGGGAGACAGGAGACTGAGAGGGTCTGAAACTGGGAGCTTTGCCTTGGTGAAGTACTTAAGTGAAAATACCTGCTGAGTGCTAAGAAGACAGCAATATCTATTGCTGATATGATTTACCTGAAGGCACTGAATTCTTAGGAGACCTGGGAGGGGTTGGCCAGTGCTTTGCACTGGGATTGCTAGGGCCTCCTGGTGCTGTGAGAGCTCCTAAAAGACCAAAAAGTTTTCAAGCTTTAACAAGAAATTGTGACGACGGTGTCCTGGAACAGCTATGAACGTGTGCCCTTATGTATTCTCACTTCCAGTCAGAAAGATAAAAAGATAGAGATAGCATTAGTGTCTGACCTTTCCCCATTCTCCAACAGCTTCAGTGTGTATTTGATTTAGCTGTAAGTAGCCATTAACTCAGAAGAGTTAAAGGGGATGAAATTTGGACTTTCCTTATTGCTTTAAGGTAGAAAAATAAGAAAAATCTTAATTAGTAACATCTCTTGTTTGAGATTTTTTTTAGCCTGGAGAAATGCTCTCATATGAATCAAGAAAGGCATTGAGTTCCCTGTAATCTCATGAGATATTAGTTTGCAATTTATAGGCTATTGTACAGCTCTCTGTATATCATAGAAACACAGCTAAGAAATCTGTGTCCTCAGTCATTTATTCACACTTTCCTCACTTGGGCTGAATCAGCTCTCCATGAGACTGAACTGGAAAGTGGATTGCTGAGATCATCTGAGTTTTAAAAAAACACACAAAACAAACAAACTGACAAATAAGTCAAAACTTTTATTTTGTTTTTCTGTATGGTGGATATGGAGCAAAGAGTTTTTGGCTCTGACAGCAAGGACCAGAGAGAAGAAAGTTTCACAGGCAAAGCAAAGGTACATAAAACTACCTGAATTTAGACCTTCCCTTGGCCCTTAAAGGGAGACACTGGGGTGGAGGGGCAGAGAGGCACACAACACAGCATGGTACCACAGTGCTGACTCTCCCCTTTTAAACTCATCAAAGCTCAATGTCTTGTCCACAAAGGGTATCAAACTCAGAAGTTTCAAAAGTACTTTAATCACTAAATATGTCTAGTTATACCTCTCTGTGGTATTTCCAAGGAACTGGGCTAGGAGAGCATTTGCTTTCCATGTTAATTTATCAGAGATATTTGAAAGCTTACAGTAGTTTTTGGAAAAGCAGAAGTCAAAGGAATAAACTTTTCCTGTCAGCTGCATCAGTTATAAGCTGCTGAAATGTAAAATAGTGAACATTTCAGGGCAGTTTATTGTCAATGTAGAAATTCTGATAGACTATGAGAGGGGACCCAGCAGTTTGAAAGCCATCTCATACTTTCTTTTGAATGACAACAGCCCCTCTGAAACTGAAATTTGTGGAAATGCTTTCCTTCCACTCCAGCCTCCTTCTCCATCAGCCTCCCCAAACCACTAGCAAGGATTAAAACTGATGCCCTTGTCATGCTGACAAAATAAATGAACATGACCCACTATTTTCCATAATAACTATCTGACATTAAAGCAGTTGGTAATTAAAATAATCCTCACTCGCTGGTGACACAATGCAGTGTGACAAAACAGAGGTAATGTGGCAGCAGCAGAACCTGTCTCCTTTATTTACTCACTGCTTCAGTGCCTTGTCCTGTCGAATGACTGATCATCTTTTGAATTACCCAAGAGCAACTGAGCTACATTAAAATGAATATTTGTGGTGAAAATGTTAACTTGAAAGTATCTGCTGTGATAGGCCATTAAATAAAATCAATATACTTTCAGATTCATCACGTCCCTCCTGGGTCTGTGGCTGATTTTGCTGTGGTTTTCCAGAAAACAAAGGCTGCAGCTCAGCTGCTGGACTGTGACTGGGAAGCTCTGAGCTGGACAGCTCAGAGATCCAAAACACTGCATGGCACTGGCACAGAGTGGGCTGCTTTGAAACCACCTCCACTCCATGTTACCTCAGCAGCTTTGGACTAGGGACTTTTAAGCAGAGAAGGCAGTTAAAAGTGGAACAAAATGTTGGTTTCAATTATCTGGGTCAGGTTGGGTAGGTCATAACAGTGCTTTCTTTAGGACAATCTACTGGAAAACCATAGTGCCACAGCTCTCTGGAGGGAGGAAGATCTCCCTCCTGTTGGACCAGCTCTGCTCGATGTGTGCCAGATTGTGGAGCTTGTCTGCACACTTTCCAGGCCTTGGAAAACCTGCATCCAGCCGTCTTTTTGCATGCATTTTCAAAAAACAAAAACAAAAACAAAAACAGAAACAAAAAAACCCCACAACAACAACAAAAACAACCAAAAAAACCCACCAAAAGCCACCAAAAAACACCCCAACTCTATCCTTTATGCCTTTTTTACTGTTTCAGTAGCATAAATGTACACTGCAGTTAGGAAATGCAAAGTGAAATGCTCTATATCCTGAATAAATGCTACATGAATCAGGATATAACAATACTTTGAGACAAAAGATAAAAAATATTCTTTGTTAATGAGTGGAATCTTAGGCCAAAGCAGCTGCTTAAAAAATACTTTGGAAGATGGAAATTGGTCACACACAGCATGGTCAGCACTGTCCTTCCTGCTGGGCAAAGAAGTGAGTCCAAGAAAGTACAGAATCAAAGGATTCAAAAATGAGCTGTGGTGGTAACAAAGTGAGGAGGGAGTTACACTGATCCTTACAATGGATACAAGGGGAGGTTTGACCTTCAGAAAAAAATAACCAAGTAGCCATCAAGTAAAGGAGGAGGAAACAAAGTTCGTTTTAACTTTAGCATAGTTTGGATGGGAGATTAAGCTGAACAGAAACAATTATTTGTATCTCATTGGTGCTCCACAAGATGGTGTGCCAGACAGGCCAAAAGCTTGTAAATGTAAACCTTCAACTCACTGTCTGCTTTGCCACAGCGCTTCTGTAGGATTCTGGAAAGGCTCTCTACATGCTTCTGCCTTTTCCCTGTCTCCTGTGACAAAGATAATAAATTCCTGAGAGTAGGAAAGGGAGATGTGGATAGACACTTCAAAGCTTCTGAAGAACTCAGACACAGTAATGTATTCTCTGCTGCTAAAATTCCTGTACTCATTTCTAATTGGCTAATTTGAGTTAAGGCATCACTCAAATAAGCTGAGTGGAAAATAGTTGCTCACTCTAGATGTGCAGCTCCATAAAGAGAAGAAGCTTAATTTCAAAGGCTAAGCTATGACCAGCTAATAATTATACCTGGGAAAAGAACAGCTACTATTGTTGAAGATTCTGTTCTGTTGCTATGGAAACCTCTGTGGCGTGAAGTGTCTTATATGTGAATGGTATAGATGAAGAAATGCAGAAAAACATTTTGTTATACAAGGTCAAGAATGCATGGTCTTCCTTTTTGTGCTTGTGGAAAACAAGATATATGTTTTAAGTGAAGCAGGAAGTTATTTTAAATATTTTGTTACTGGAACATTTGATCTCAATTGCTACCTCTTCTGAGTTTTGAGAAAAGATAATGTCATCTCCACTTGACTGCAAGCAGTATCCCTTAATTATGTCTCAGTGACCCTTGAAAGACCTTTAAAATACAAAATATTCATTCCCTCTTCTCACTATTTCTAAATTATTTAAATGACCTGAGGAAAAATACAATTTAAGCCACCTCTGTGCTGGTAGGTGTCAGGACAGGAGCTCAGCCAGAGAAAAACACATGAAAGAGAGTTTGTGTTTTCCAAGCTATTTTTAGAACTGCCTAAAATGGTCCCAGGGCAACTTCAAGTTCTGGATCCATATGCTAATGAGCATGGTGGCCATGGTGGGAAGGCAGCTAAGCAAGCCCAACCACCCAAAAAAGTTTTAACTCCTCCATTTATTACGCTACTTAAAATTCTTCATGAGAGCTGAGGCAATCTGACATGTCTCCCCAATTTCAGCCCTGATCCATACATGAAACCAATCCCAGGTCGTAAATGCTCAGACCAAACCCTCCTAAGCTGAGATCTTCAACGAGATATTTGTGGTAGTTAAATTGTCCAGGTTGTAATTCAACTAGAAACCGTGTGGCTTCCCAAGAAGACAAACCTGACCATTTTCCTTTACAGAGATTTGCATTATGCTTTAAACTAGATCTGCAGTGATTTGTAGCTTTCTGTCCCCCTGCCTTCTGACCTGCAGCACAGCTCAGACTGGGCAGCTCAGGCTGTGCTTCTGTCTATCTTTCCAGTTGTCAGTGTGTCTGAGTCACTGCAGGAGGCCAAGTGCTTTCCCAGAATCATTAACATTTGAGTTAAACTGCCTCCACAGTATCAGCTGAGCTGCAGTAGCAAACCAAGTGTGCTTCAGCCATGAAATGGGTTAGCTGAAATCACCTAAGGCAGTGGCCATTCTGTCAAGAGGTGAATTACACACACAGTGTGTCGGGTTTGAATAAGCCTTAAGTTTTAAAGCAAACATTGCACAAACCAAGAGATGCTTAACAGTTTCCTCCCAAGGAAAAAAATCCAAATTGTTAATGTATTGATTCTATCTTTAAACCATGCCTCCCTTGATGGACTTCAGGCTATGTTTACCTAGAGAACAAAGAAAAACATTGAGATGACAATCTAGCAAATTTTCTTGGATTTTAGCATGATCTCTGCTTTGAAGAAGTCCAAATATAGTTGGTCTATATTAAACTTCTGACAAAACAAGATTACTGCATACCAAGATGTCAAGAGATGGTAGTTGTGGTTGTTGGTGTGGTGTTTAACTTTGTGGGTTTTTTCAGGAAGATTTCAAAGTCAGGTTTATCTCTGAAATTCAGAGGCATCTCAGAGTGAAGAGAGGCACCAGATGATGAAAGTTTGATAAAGCAGGGAGGCATGCTTAGCTCTAGCTATCCTCTTCTGGCCTGGTTATTGTAGGCACCACTGCTGTTCATACAGGGAGTGCTGATTCAGGCACTACTAATGCTCAAAGTGCGCTTGAGAACATTAAGACACAACCCTGGTGATAATCAGATTATCTGCATGCTTAGCAGTGAGATCAAACAAAGGTGCTTGGTTGAATTCCCATTTTTCCTGAGATCGGGGAAAATTACTCCAAACATGACTTCAGGCATGAATGCAGTTCTTTTCTGCTCCCAAATATCCAAGCAGTTGTTTCTCACATATCTTTTTCAGTGTGGTGGAAAGTCTTCCACCCAAGCTGGTGTATTTCAAGTCATTGTAGTTTGTAAGTCTTTCTGTGTCCTTGGTTTTCTGGACTTTTTCTCTTATTCTGGCTTTGCCATTTTCAAGATGTTTTATATTGTTTTTGTGGACAAACAGAAGAGGACTTAACACATGGCTTCTGTGGTATTCTGGCACACAACAGTCCACAGTCCATTTCCTATACATGCAGAAGTAGATTTTGATATAATTAGCTAGGTAAGCATATGGCAAAAAGCATAACTGTCATGAATGTTTTAAAAAAACAGGTCAATGCTTGATTTAAATCAGAACACACATGATTTGCTCTGAAAATATTAAATTACTTTTTTGGACACTCTCAACTAACTGACTTTGGCTCCTGTGTTTATAAGTCTCATAATGCTACTTGCATGTGTCTTCAATTTTTTCCAGGCTTTGGTATGTTATAAGATGGAAAGAAAGTTGGAGGCTTTTTCTTGCCTGTGTAAAGCAAATATTTTTGTCTTGTTCAGGTATGGTGAAGCATGGAAGCACATGGCCAGTTTTTAAAATTCTGAATGTTCAGGTAAAAATAGTTTCCTCAGTTGAGGTCTGAACAACCACTCTTCTAACAGTCCAGAAGATGCCTGTTGCAATCACTAGAGTGTTTCATGTTATGTGTTCCTCATCCTTGAGGAACACCTGTGAACATGTCTCACTGATTAGATCCTAATTAATAGGGACCATAATTAACCTTCTTGGAAATGGCTATAATTACTGTTCCTGAAGGAGCTGACCCCTCATCTGAGCTCTGGGCTATGCAACCAAGGATTTTGACATTAAGCAAATGTTTCACACTGGGCAGAGCTACTTTAACTTAGGAAATCCATGCTTTTCAACAGATAAATCACTGTAGTATTTGCAAAGATAGTCTACTCTAATAGCCTCTCATATTTCAGACATCATAGCTGAAGCTTGTGAGAGAAAAAGTTGGATTTTTTAATCCCATCATTTCACCAAAGAAAAGACTAGAAAAGCTGCTAGCGAGAGAAGCCCTTTCACAGATCAGACATTGAGGTGGTGGTTTCTTAAATATTATTTGAGGACAAACTGCTGCAGGTTCAGCTTGAGTACATTGTCTCCTGGGCCACCTGAAAGAGAAACTACTTGATACGATGGAACAGAGTGAGAGATTGCCATGGAGAGAAGTAAATGGCAGAGGTGTTCATGGTAAATCCTGAGAAGAATGTATACCAATAGAATTTTATGTATAAAACTGGTTTTATTGTTTTACACACAGTCTGACTGATGGTGCACAGTGCTTTCTGGGCAGGAAACTGCACCTATCTGATCTTGCAAAAGACCAAGCTCATGACAGATCTGTGTTTCCCTGAGCACGAAGGGAAAACATGCTTGTTATCAAATTGCCTGTCACTTCTTACAGTGTTGTCAGTATTAAAAAATCATTGCCATTAGAAGACGCTGAAATCACTCTTAATTTTATTATCCAGAGATCCAGGTAAAGGCACATGATGTTCAAAGACATTTTGGCTTTTTTGTTAATGTCACCTTTCCTCTAGTTACTGCAAACACAGATTGTAGTGATGCAGTTTATCTGTATTTAAATTCCCTTGAGCTGATAGCTCAACTGAAGGCTGAACTGTGATCTCTTTGTGCATGAAGAAAAGACACTCATTTATTTATATTAATGTCAAGCTTGTCTACTGCACTTTTTTCTTCTTCTTAATTGAACGTGTCTGCAGTAGCAGAGAGGGCATGTGCTGAAATAAGGACTAATTGGAAGAAGCCATCAGGTTAACAGAGATTTTGTTGGATATCTTGCACTTCAGCTGAAAATTTTCCTCAGGATAATCTCACACCGTTTCTGAGGGCATATGATGGATGCATGAGGAAGAGGGCAGGAAGATACCCATTTGGGAAATGTGTAAAATGTCTTTAGCATGTTTTCCTAATAACCATATGATTTAACCTTTTAGTACTGGGTATCTAAACACCTCTCAAGACTAACCTTGTAAAACTGGTGGTCTTGGTGCAAACCTTCAGTTTGAGAGGTGTCAGGTGCCACTGGTTTCTGGTGGGATACAGGCCCTATCTAGCACAGGGATTTGTTACTGCTGGTGCCTGTGCAGTACTCCAGCTAGGCAGTGCAGCTGGGGTATCCACTGGGAACACAAATTTGCATAATGTTTCAGGAATGGGAGAAGAAAAGCACCTTAAAGAGGCAGAGGAAGGCAGAAGCACTTGCTGCTGACCTTTGAAGAGGATGGGGTGACTGTGCCCTCTCGCTGGACCCATTAGCCACAGGCATCCCATTCAGAGTCTGAGATGTTGGGTAGCATCAGGAGCTGCAGGTGGGTGCTTGAGCAGCTCTCAGCAGTGATCTGCTCTTACATGGTACTTATGTGCTTGTTTATATGGCAATACATTTTATTGTCATATTTATAAACAGGAAAGTAGTTAAACTATTTTCAGCTTTCATTTTACAACAAGCTGCCCTTTATAACAAGTGAACTGCCCCCAAGCTCTTTGAATAAACAGGTGGACTGAGTGTGCAGTTTTCCAGTGCTTTTACATAAGTAATAGCTTAGGAGAGAAACTCTGTTAGTCAGAGCCTTCTGAAATGAGCAAAAAGCTTTTTTCCACTGAGAACAATTTGCACCCACATTCCCAGCCCTCACTGCAGCTACAGATCACCTAGCTGCATTGCTCTTTCTTTCTCAGAACAGATTGCATGGAAGCCCTCTGTAACTGTGTCCTGATTTAGGGCAAATTTTGGGAGGAAACCTCCGAATGAGGTCCCTCTAGAAAACAAATTCAAGCAGCCCCTCCCCGAGCTGGTCTGGGAAAAGATTTCCTTGGAGAAAAGTGGAAAAAACTGTTTATTTAACAAGTAAAGTATTCACAAGCATTAAAAAAGAATAGTATTAAACAATAAGACCTCTTGCTGCTCTGAAGAGATGGCAAATTCAGAAAGTCCTTCTCGTGGGGTATGACTCAGCTCACTCAGTCTCTCATCAGTCCCTTCGGTGCCAGAAAATGCCACGTCCCGGCCCCGGTGGGACAAGGTGTGAGCTCCTGGTGCTCTTCTGGGTTCTCAGTCCCGTTCCAAGTAAAAGAAAAGCCACAGTCCGGGGAAATTCTTTGCCTCAGCTATCTAGAAACTGACTAAAAGCAAGGGAGTTCTCTCTCCCACTGTCCGTGCTGCAGACAGCACAGTCCGTGAGAGGGAATGCAGAGAGTGGGAGCAGTTTCTGCAAACAAACCCCGCGCTTCTTCTCCCCCTTGGCTCTTGGAACCAGTCTTAAAGGTGCAGAACTTAATATCCAGGATAAACAGAACAGACAATTGGGGATACAACCATCATAAAGTCACCCTAGGACATTTTCCTGTTCCCAAAAGTTGCTTAGGCACTTCCAATGAAGAAGTTCTTCACTGCAATATTTACAGTAGGAGATTCCTTCTCTGATACTAACAACATTTGCAGTTAGCTTGGTGGATGCAGTGCATTTGCACTAAAATGCTAGCAATTTTTTTTTCATTGCAAACAGCTATTTTATACTATACATAATTCCATCTGGAGAGTGTTCCAAATATAATTTCATATTCCAAAAATGTATCTATATTTATTTCTCCATAGATCTAGAAGAAAACATAGGGAAAATCAGTCCAGAAAATCAGTCCAGAAAATCAGCCCAGAGATTATTTGACGTAGCAGTGAGGTCTGTAACACTTTCTCTTTATTTACAGGTAAATTGAAAAGAAACCTGAAAAAGTTGGGAAAATACTTGTTTCAAATGGTTCCATCATGCTGTTGTTTGCCATGGTGACCGCTTGGTAAAGTTCATATGCTTACAGAAAGTATTCAGTGCTTTATGAAACTGCAGCCACAGTCTAGTATGGTTTAAGACTTTTTGTCTTTGTTTTGATTTGCAAATTTTCATGATTAGATTTTACTGGGAAGAGGTGGATATTTTTGCTCCCATTAAATTATAACAGAACATAGCATCAGCCTACTGGAAACTTCATCTTCCACCCACTGATTCACTGCATTAATTACCAGTATCGTTGATTCCAGCTCTGCAAGTCACACCAGTTGAGTAAGATATGCCAGCAAACGGTCTTAAAATTAAATATATGCTTAAGCCATCTTTCTCCTCCGTGTTTTCAGCCTGACACTGAATAGACCCTTATGGATTCACATGCATTTAAAGTTTTGCTCGGTTGTGAACTTGTGCCCTACTTGGATCATTTAACATTTGAAACAGAAAGCATCCCTTATCATTTTCACTTCCAAAATCTCACTGCCTTAGATTGTTGGGGGGATTTTATTTTATTTTTTTTTTTTTTCCCTCTCCTACTGGCAACGGGATGTCTATTCCGGTTCTGCACCGGTGAGAAGCGACAATCGAAAATGGTATTATTAAGTTCTGCCACTTGGTGGCACTAAGAAATAACACAACTGCCCTTACGAACGATGCTGTGAAACACGACCAAGTGCCGGATGATAGCCGGGTCCGGTGGCCCTCGGAAAGGAAGGCACCAGGAAGGGATTTCTGCCGGCGGAAATCCCAAGGCCCTTGTGCTTGATGTAGATGTTATCAGGTTCTCAGCGCGGTGCGTGGCCGCTGGGATGCTGCTTCTGCACAAGCACCTTCGCTCACCCCTGGCTCTGCTGGCAGATGTTCTGTACACCTCTTACATTTGTTACTTAAGGATCAGCTCTACCTACCTAGAAGAGCTAGTTTTTGCTGGCAGCTGAGGAGAAAGAAGTTTCAAAGCCTTCATTTCCAGTGCCTTAGTTCAGGTAGTCAAAGAGTTTCTCTTGGACACGGAAATTTGCACGGATTTCCCTGGGGAGCCCCCCCAAGTGTAAATATTATTGCCCGCTTGGTTAGAAGAGACACAGTAAAGCCTTGTAAGGAATAAACTCACTCCAGAGTGTGTGTATGGATGTAGGGGTGTGTGTATGAGTGTGTATGATTTGACTGGCTGACCACCTCTACTAGTACAGAAAATAAAAGAACTGGACCCAGAATTTATTCAGGTTCTTTCTCATCTTGGCTGATAATACACAGTAAAGGTCAAGCGCCCTAGAAACTGATTCCATTTGTGGTTACATTCCATCTCCCTTGTGCAGCTCTTCTTTCAGATGAGAACAGAAAATTTGTTTTTCTCTTTCCCCTTGTGTAAAGTTTTTCTTGCTGGTGTTACTTATTCAGAACTTTTTACAAGGGCGTGTAGGGATAGGAAAAGGGGGAAGGGTTTTAAACTGAAAGAGGGTAGATTTAGATTATGTATTAAAGAGAAATTCTTCACTGTGATGGTAGTGAGGCACTAGAACTGGTTGCCCACAGAAGTGGTGGATGCTCCACCCCTGAAAGTGTTCCAGGCCAAGTTGTACGAGACTTTAAGCAACCTGACCAAGGGGAAGGTGTCCTGCCCATGGTGAGGAGGTTGGAACTAAATGATCTTTAAGGTCCCTTCCAACACAAACAATTCTGTGATTCTGTGATTCTATGAACTGAGAGCTGTTTTCTGTCTGATCTTTATTCTGTCATTACTCCCTCTACATGTGTTTGAGACTGTGCTGATTTGGGCTGGAATAGAGTCCATTTTCTCTTCATAGTAGCTGGTGTGAGGCTGTGGTTTGGATTGTGCTGAAAACAACTCTGACAACACTGGGGTGTTCTATCTATTGCTGAGCAGCCCTTGCACAGAGCCAAGGCCATTTCTGCTTCTCAGCTCACCCCTTCAGCAGGCAGTTGTGAGAGGAAACATCCACGACAGGCTGATTCCAGCTGACCACAGAGATGTTCCATGCCATATGGTGTCATGCCCAGTGTCTTCATGTCTGAAGGACATTCAGAGTGATGGCATTTGCCTTCCCAAGTCAGTTTTATGTGTGATGGAGCCCTGCTTTTCTGAAGATGGCTGAACACCTGCCTGCCCTTGGGAAGTGGTGAATGAGTTACTTGTTTTGCTTTGCTTGCTTTGCACAGCTTTTGCTTTACCAATTTAACTGTCTTTATCTCAGCCTAGGAGTTTTCTCATTTTTACTCTTCTGATTCTCTCCCCAAACCACCAGCAGGGAAATGAGCGAGCAACTGCTTGGTGCTTGGTTGTTGACTGAGGTTAAACCACAATGGAGTCCCATTAAAGCTCCTATTAAAGAAAGTAAAACTGTAATCATTATTCTCAGCCTTCTCAACTGGGAGAAGCTTTTAGAGTGAAAAGACTCTTGGGACAGAAAGGAAACAGCCATCTGAAAAGCAGTGCTCTTATTTAATTTCCCTGTATTTCTAGAATCACAGCTATGTCTACACTACTAAATAGTATGGTCAAATAGGATTACTTTTACAGGGCAAAGGAGCTGGTAATGAGGACTCGCTGTGCACTCCACATGGCATTTAGGAGGGTGTTAGCTACAGCTTGGAACTGCCCTGTGGAAGAGCCACAGCTTGCAGGAATCATCTACAGCCTGCCCTCATGCCTTGCTCAGCAGTGTGACCTGGAGGCTGGCATGTGAAGATCCCTGGGACATTTACCACAGATGTGGCCTCCCAAGCAGAACAAAACTGAGGCAAAAGCCAAGCTTCTTTTTTCTGAGGCAAAAGCCAAATTTCCAAGCTGTAGGTGATGCAAGGGAATCATAAATTTCTTCTACCCCAATATATTAGTGAGGATAATGAAATAGGCTGGCATGCAAGCATGTTACTGAAAAAATATTCTTCATCAGTGATTTAAACGTGGATAACTGGAAGTTATTACCAGCATCTGAGTGTCTTGCTGGGTTAGCATAACCAGTCCAGGAGAATTATGCCCATGTAATTCATACCAAGTGTTGCTGGCAGTGACCCAGCTCACGCTAGGAAGCAGATTATTGTTTCAAATGTCCTGGAAAACTATTTGGAAATGGGAAGAGCCAAAAATGAGACTATAGACTGGACAGATTCAAGGAAGGGTGAGCACAGACAGCACAGTGATGCGTGAAAAGAGCTAAGGAGATGCTGAGAAGCTGGATGGGAAGTTAAACTAAAGAAATCTGGGATTTTCTTCCACCTTCAGCTTGAAAACTGGAATCTCTACCCTGATAAATAAATGCATGGTCAGGAAAACCTGTATCTGCACAGAACCGCTTAGGCTCAAAATAGAGGTGATCCAAAGGTGATTGAAGCTCTCCAAGAAGAGGTCCAAATGGGTCTCTGTAGGCACAGCTGTCTTCTGCACCTGGCAAGCTTATTGTTTTTTACCATAAAGATGTTTGGGGCTGAATAAAACCAATCAGATCAGATTTGTGTTTTTCTTCTAAGAAGCAATAACTGAAGGAAAAACATTCTTTCAAGATCTCCCCAGGCTAAGTGAGATTTAGTGTAGTTAATCACTTTATTAATTTATTCACCTGTGGCCTTTACATAGTCCACTACAACTGACAATACCAATAAAAAATATCATGTCCGAAAGACAGTCATATGTCTGAAATATAGACATGAAATTATGACTCCTGGGTGCATTTATGGTGTGTCAGTGTCTGGCTCCTAAATATTATCAGAACCTCAGTTTCTGAGTTCTATATCTCAGTCAGTGACAAACCTCAGCTAAGAAAAACTTACCTCTATAAAAAGGCCTTTCAGAGGTTAAGTTTACTGCATGCTGCTGACACTATGAAAAATAACCAGCATATTGTAAAAATCACACTTTAAAAGCAAAACCCAGGCAAAAATATCCATTTGGTTTGGATTATTCACTCAGCAAAATCAAAACTGCTGAAAGGTATTCCTGTACAACACTCATGCAGTAGCAGGTGTACCTGCTCATAAACAAAGGCTGAGGCAATCACTTTGCCAAGCACCACGTCAATGGGGCCAACTGTCTTTAATAGTCAAAAGCAGTGAAACAGCAGGAGGGCTCTCATTAAAATGACACATTCTTTTTTAAAGCAGACAGCCATCCAAGGCAATAGTTATTTAGCAATTGTCTTTTTTAAAAAATTAAAGTTAAAAAAACTCTGTATCAGTTAGAAAGTTAAAAAAACTTTCTCACATTTGATGTTTACTGAGCATGAAATTTCATCTGACATACTAGGGCCATGACTTTCTCCAGTGACTTGCTTCTTGTTTACATTTGATTTACATCTCATTTACATGGGAAATCAAATGTGTGAACTGTCTTTGTGTAAACTTCAAAACAGGCAGGTTTATGTGTTGGAAGGGTTCATGCTACTGTGTGATCATATAAAAATAACAACTAGACCACCAGAAAAAGATGCTTGCTGTACGAACTTCCTTCCTCCTTTTTTGTTAATGGTGATGGAAACTGCCTCCTAAAGACTAAAAGAATTACTAAAAGATAGACTGCAAGGTTACATTCACTCTGGTCTGACTTATACCAATCATTAACCTCAACAAATACCAGCATCAAGGTATTATCACCAGAAACTAAAGGTTGTCACCCTTGCTCCATCACAGCTGTTTGAACACGAGGTGGGAATAGGCACAGCCCATCTTTATAATGGCCACCAGGAATGATGGAGCAGTCTCCAGACAGAATTGTTACAGGAAACACAGTTAGATAAGATACATTTCTCCAGCTAATTGACAACCATGTAAAGGTTAATGCTGAAATCAACTCTCAGCTATAGGTAATTGCTGTGAACTTGAAAACGTTAATTACATCTCACATCATTCTCTACAGAGCATCCAATTAACAGATGAAAGATTAAGAGATTGACATCCTCCTCCTGCTCATACCTAAAACTGGACCACAACACCACTGGTTCTAAGGTACCAAAAGCTTTAACATGAAAGGAATGGAAGGTGACAAGTGTGAAAAAATTTTAAACTAGCCACTATTCCAAAGCAGAGATCATTAAGACTGACTTTGAAACTAGCAAATCTTCATGAAACCATAATAATACAAAGATTTTTGCAGGGACAGAGAAGAATAATATATTAACTTCAAGAGTTCACTGTGGAAATATGCAACCTGTGTTCCAAATGTTCTTGAAGAGAGAGCAAATAGAGACACAATGACATTTTTACTATGCAAAAATTAGAGTAATCCCAACTGAAATGGATTGAAACTGCCTGAGAAAAGTTATCCAGTACTGAATGACTGGATTAAAATAACAAAAACAAACAAACAAACAAACAAAAACCCCAAAAACAAAACAAAACAAAACAAAAAGCTAGGTGAAACATAAAGTGATACAGATGGAAGGAAAAATTGGAAAATGATGCATTTGTGATGACAGACTTCATTAGCTATTATCAGTCTGGAAAGAGATCTTGACATCACTGTAGAAGCTTCTGAAAGCATCAGATCATCACTTAGCAGCAGCTGAAAGGACAAATACAGTCCAATTAACTGTTAGGAGGAGAGGCAGAAATAGAAAATACCTCAGTGTCAGTAGAGAAATCTCAAGTACCTCTCACATCTTCAGTGTTGTACACATTTCCAGTTGTTTCCATTTCTGAGCAGTTGGAGAAAAAACATAAAGAAGAGTATAATGGTGAGTAGAGGTAAGGAATTTCTGTGGATGCCAAGATTTAAACTCTTAATCTCAGAAAGATTCTCTCTGAGAGACTCAGAGTCTTATTTAATGAGATTAGTATGAAGAATGTGATCAAAAAACTATGCACCTTTCATCACAGTGCAAAGTTAGAGAGATACTAAGCAAAATAGTTTGGAAATAAATTTGAAAAAAAGAAAAGGAAATATTTTCATACTTTGTTAAGGAATTGGCACTGGAGGTTTTAGAGATCCAAAAGATTAAATGGGCTAAAAAAAATGATTAATAGAAGTGATGGAAGGAAATTTGTCAAAGTCTGTTAAACTCAGCCATGAAACTGCTCCAGTTACAGAAGCCTCTGAACAGGGGCTAGCAAAGGGCTAGAAGTGGATAGATATGTTACCATGTTGTCAACCTATACTTTCCATCTCTCTAATCATATGCTGCTTACTTCAGTATTCCTCCCTTTGGCAACAGACTGTAGACAGACCCTTAACTGAAACAATATGAACACTCACAGGGTCCTGAATCCATATTTTAGCCAAGAACATGCTATTTTTTTGCAGAACTGAGAGTAGCCAAGAGTCCTGACCACTGAGGTTGTTTCCACTCACTGGAGGGTGAGTAACTGATAACAAAATTTGTGTCAGAGTTTTTCAGTGGATTTGGTTGGTTTTTTTATTTTCATTTTATTGGGTTGTTTTAAATAATTTTATGCATCTAGCTATTAAGACAAACAACCTCATTTGTTTATATCTCCTATAATCACAAGCTGTGTTAAATAGGATGCCCTTCACCTAGGATTTTCAGGAATGGAATGTATTCTCTTCTGTAATTATTGCCTTAGTCCTCAGGTATCTGCCATTTCCAGTAGAATCACACACACAGAAGCACTGGGTTGGAGGAGACCTTTAAGATCATGGAGTCCAACCCAGCCCTAACACCTCAACTAAACCATGGCACCAAGTGGTGCCATGGCCAACTTCCAATTGCTTTTCAAACACATCCAGGGATGGTGACTCAACCCCCTCTCTGGGCAGACCACTCCAGTGCTTTATCACTCTTCCTGTAAAAAACTTTTTCCTAACACCCAACCCGTATTTCCCTTAGTGCAGCTTAAGACTGTGTCCTCTCCTTCTGCCAGCTGCTGCCTGGAGAAAGAGACCAATCCCACCTGGCTGCTTTCACCTTTCAGGAGGTTGTAGAGAGTGATAAGGTCACCCCTGAGTCTCCTTTTCTCCAGGCTAAACACCCCCAGCTCCCTCAGCTGTTCCTCACAGGGTTTGTGTTCCCAGCCCCTCTCCAGCCTCTTTGCCTCCTCTGGATGTGCTCAAG